>OV651815.1:32456187-33056187 GCA_927349885.1 Psylliodes chrysocephalus | reverse complement strand
AAAAGTGCTAAATTTAAATTTTTCAGTATTTTCGTTTTCAATGAATATCTATAGAAATATGTTTGGAGGTGGATGTATGTGGAAAATGTATATATTTAGTTTATCCTCTAAACATTTTTAGAGATGCTGCAATAGGTTAACTAGATAGGAAAGTCATGTGTTGGACACATCAGATTTTTTTAATTAGTTTTTTTTTCGTACAGTGTACCTATGTAGTCTAGGAGGCATATCGGCCTGTATAAGGATCCCTGATCGAAAGGTTTACCTTTCTTCCAGATTAGTACTATCTGTATCTGTAACGTGTAGAGGGTAAGGTAACCCACAGCACTATACACACAACCCTTATGGGAGAGACAACAGCGGCACGGGTAGCGAGAGGATGTCCACAGGGTGGAGTGCTGTCTCCACTCCTGTGGAACCTTGTAGTGGACGGGCTGCTTAGGGCTCTCAAAGATAAGGGACATAGAACCCTGGGATATGCCGATGATCTAGTGATCATGGCACAGGGAAAATACAACACTATAGTAAGAGATCGAATGCAAGAGGCTATAAATATAGTAACAAAATGGACAGAGGCGGAAGGACTAATCATTAGCTCAAACAAATCTGACATAATTGCATTCACCCGCAGGAGGAAATTGGAGGGACTAGGGCCTCTAAACCTAAGAGGTGCAAGCATCCAGCTTAAGGGGGAGGTAAAATTACTCGGGGTTATGATTGACTCGAGACTTACCTGGAACCAGCATCTAGAAAGAACCACAAGGAGAGCGGAAACCTCATTAATGATGGCAAGGCGATCCTTTGGAAAAAAATAGGGGTTAAAACCAGACATGGTATACTGGCTTTATAACATGATGGTGAGACCCATAATAACATACGCAGCTTTGGTGTGGTGGCCAAAGACACAGCAAAGGAAAGCAATAACGATGCTAAGCAAGGTACAAAGACTTGCCTACCTCGGAATAACGGGGGCAATGAAAACAACCCCCACTGCTGCAATGGAAGCACTAATAGGACTCCCACCTCTTCACTATGTGATACAAGGGGAGGCAAGATTAGGTGCTCACAGATTAGGGAATACACTGGGAAATCTTGACATTAGGTCAGGTCACATGAATATCTCAAGGTTAGTGACAGGAGACGTGCTAGACATGAGATCAGACCACATAACCAAGAGGTACTCTTTTAATACTCCCTTTGAGGTTTTAATACAGGAAAGAGCGGAGATCACCATAAGGGAGCCCAATGCCCAACGACAGGAACAAACCTGGTATACAGACGGGTCTAAGACTGCGGAAGGCACTGGGGCAGGAGTATTCTCCAAAAACCCTGATACTAACCATAGCTATGCTATAGGAATACATTCCTCGGTATTTCAGGCCGAGGTATACGCAATTTTGCAATGTGCAAAAACGAACAATGAAAGAGCTGTCGAAAATCAGCATATTCAAATAATGTCAGACAGCCAAGCGGCACTTAAGGCCATATCGAGTCAGAAAGTTACGTCGAGGCTGGTATGGGAATGCATCGAAGAACTAAGAACACTGGCAGACCGAAATAGAGTAAAACTATTTTGGGTGCCAGGTCACAAAGGGATCGAAGGCAACGAAAAGGCTGACGAACTTGCAAAAAGAGGGTCAGAAGAAACACCGGAACCAGACACAAACCCAGGAGTACCAAAAAGTACAGTCCGGGGTTTTATAAATAACTGGATTCGGGCACATGGAAAAGCCTTCATAGGCAGACCATGTCCCAAAAGAACTGGAGAACTACTCTTAATGAATAGGAACCAGTTGAAAGTGATAACAGGGTTCATGACTGGGCACGCCCCAGTAAAGGGACACTTGAACAAAATTGGCATGTACAATGTGGAACTCATGTGCCGACTATGTCACAAGAAACCAGAAACGGCCAAACACATACTGTGCGAATGCGAAGCTCTAGATCGCAAAAGACAGGCTCTTTTTGGACAAACCCAGGTTGATCCAACAACGTATAGAACCCATTCACCCAAGGATCTGTACAAAATTGTACAAGGTACAAAGGTGATAGAGTGGGTGCTATGAACTAATATGGGGTAAAACACAATAAGCCAATAGGCTTCAGTGTTATTCGGAGACACATAGTCAGACGAGCCCAGGAGAGAGAAAAAAAAACCCACAGCACTTAGGCTTCACTAGGCCCAAGGTGCATCCTCCAGATAAGCACATCCTAGCTCGTGAGCCAGCAAACAGATTTAATGTAGTTGACAACGTCGCCTAGAGGTGCTTTTCTTATATCGGTCGGTGTTAGCTAATTCTCGCCGAACACAAATCTTCTAATAAAAGAGAGCGTCGAGCAATTGTAGAGGATATGCTCGATGGTCTGATCTTCTTGTTTGCATCCCCTGCGAATTCTGCCATCCCCATGATATGTAGATGATTCCGTAGTAGTTAATGTCCAGTCAGAATTCCTGTGATCAGGCGCAGATTCTGTCTAGCCATAGTAAAGTATTTGTTTGCTGTAGTGTTGTCACGATAACTTAAAAGCTCCCTGGCAAGTCAAGTCTGCATCTTCCTGTTTTATCCCATCTTACCATGGAATTTCACAAGGGAATGTTTTTTTATTAGCTTTGTCACTACCGATGTTTTCAGTCCAATGGAGGGGCCAGGTCCAAAAATATTTGGTTGACTGCCTTCTTGGCAAGTGAATCAGAAAAACGATTACGTGGCGTGACCCTAAATCCATCTTAAGTTGGCCACATTGTTGATGGATACTTGGGCCAAAGCTTCGTGACATTCTAGTAATAACCCTAAATAAAATCGGGGTCTGTTCAGGGTGAGTAGTGTTTGTCTGCCATCTGTATAGATGAGTGTGTTTCTTCCAGTGATATTATTTCTGGTGATTTATTTTGCTACTATGAGAATCCCCGTGAGCTCGGTTTGAACTACACTGACACTTCTGCTCACAGTCCATTTTATGTTTAGGTTTAAAGATCTAGAGTATATTCCACATCCTGAGCCTTGTTTTGTTTTAGAACTATTTTTTATAACTTTATATGGCTTATGGAAGACATATATCTTAGTGAGATGGAGTCCATGTTCGCTTGAAACAGTGGAAGCGTATCGTTGTCATCAGCGCAACCTTCTCAATGTAAATATCAAGGGGAATAAGATTAGAAATGACTTCCACGGCTCTGGTGGGTGTGGTTTTAATGACTCCTGTTATGTTGAGACATTTATTTTTTGAATTTGTTCTAGTTTTCTGATGGCTGTCAATTTTTGGGTTTTCGATACCCAGACAACCGCACCGTATGTTAACATAGGTCTTATGATGGCCGTGTAAGTCCATGCGACGACTCGGGGGGGGGGATGGGGTAGGGGGGAGAATCCCCACGTGCGCCTTACGGTTCGGCGGCATTGTTCATAAGCAATGTATGCTCTTTTTATTTTGTGAGTTTCATGTTAACATGCTAACAAAGGTGAGACCTAGGTACTTCACCTCTGTTGCAAACTTCAGCTTTGTGTTTAGGAGTTCTGGAGGTTTTAAGTCCATTTTCATCATTTTCCTTGTCAAAAGGACCATTTCTGTCTTCTTGGGATTGATAGACAGTGAATGGCCATTGCATCACTGTTCTATAATTTTAAAAGCGACTTGCACTCTTTCATGTTTCACAGTAGAGGTGATAGCAGCCCTCCCTGAGGACATCCCCTTGCAACCAAGCCTCTTATATTAACATCTTCTACACCTATATTTACTGCTCGTTTTGAGAGTAATTTATGTATCAACCTACTAGCCATCTGTGGTACATTCCTGTTGTTTAGTGAGTGTATTATTAAAGGCACCTTCTATGTCTATAAAAACACCCAAGGCGGATTAGTACTATATTATGGAACTAGAAAGCCAAATTTATAATCGTACAGTTCTTAAAGAAATGTTTAAAAAATGGCATGACAATGTATGTAATTTTTGCCAGTAGTGTTAATTAAAACAAGTATAAATTAAAATATCAGTTGATGGTGCCAAACAAGAATAATCTCCAATTTACTCAATCTCAGTTTAGTCAAACAACACAAATTTAATTATTTAAAACCAAGA
Organism: Psylliodes chrysocephalus; assembly: GCA_927349885.1. NCBI lineage: Eukaryota > Metazoa > Arthropoda > Insecta > Coleoptera > Chrysomelidae > Psylliodes > Psylliodes chrysocephalus. The sequence goes on along the minus strand of OV651815.1, from coordinate 33,052,110 downwards.
CCCCTACAAGTTAAGTTAATAAATATTCATTAGGTAATTCCAAATATTTTGCACGTCGGTTCAGTCACTTCTCTTGATTGCATTTAACCACATGTCGGTTTGGACAAAAAATCTAAAAATAGCATCTTTAGTTGAGAATACTGAAGTAGTAAAACAGTTCAAGTTCTCAAGTGAAATAAAGCGCATAAAATACTGGAACATTTTAAATATGAATAAACTAATAAAATATTTATATAATGGAAAGTGGTTTGAACATTTTTATACATTTCGAAATAAAGGTAAATATTGAAATAGAAGTGATGCAAAATGTCCATTCGTTTCGGATATGTCATTGGACATTAATGAATCTTTAATTTCAATGCGCTTCGCTATGAAAAATGAATGAAATTCCATTAAACCTGACCGAATGGAATCATAAATGTAAAATATATGCCAGTTCACACGAAAATGATAACAGCCTTTTATTAAATAATTTATAACACGGTCGCTCGTATGTTCCAAACGTACGATTGCAGGACCGCAGTTAGGTAGATTTTTTTCAGAATGATGCAAATCTTGAAAATGCCATCCGTTTAAAAAAATGTAATAGACAGGCGCACTAAAACGTGATAAATTTTAGTCAAAGGCAATAGATTTTAGTAAAAGGTACTAAATGTCATTTTAGGATCGGATTACTTTACATTTCGGCACATTTCAATTGATTTTTTCATCCCTAATCCAAACTGTTTAAGCATGCGCGATTTAAAGATAGTAATATTTTTAAATTTTTGCTCAATGGAAATGTAGAAATTAATTGTACATAAGGTAGAATTTACTAAGGCATTTTTTTTGAATGAATAGTATTAGATTTTAGAAAAACGTAATTACGTAACATTTAAATCAAAAGAGTAATAGATTTATTACGAAAGTAAATGACAAAAACAACCCTGCTTCAGGCCTACAATACAAGCAGGGGCGGTTTCTCCATTGGTTCATTTGTGCAGTGAACACCCAGGTATATTTTATAAAAACACAATATTTTAAAATAAATAACATTAAAATATAAAGCCTGTTCCAACACGCGCAAAAACCGTAATATTACCGGTATAAATCATGCGCTGTATACAATTTTTGGGTAGAGCGCACGATTTTTGCGGTTTTCGCGCGTGTTGGAATAAACCTATAAATTCAATTTTAACAATTTTATTGTTTTTATACGTGTTAATCTCTATTTTTTTGGTACGCCACTGCGCTCTAGCTAATCACATGTCTTTGTCTCGTTTTTCTGAGTGAGCCCGCGGGAGTGAGATGCTTTTCCTAAAGCCTCTAGCTAAAAAGAGGTGTCAAAACGTTAACAGATCTACAAAACGAACGGTGACCTACTTAAAATCATCTTATTTTGCGCTACGCACGCAGTGACGTCACAAACTAGGGCGAAGCCTGCGAATCTTTCAAATCATAGATATAGAATGAGATAGAAGAGATATAATGACGGTAATAGAAGTATCTGCACTCTTGCATTATCCTTTTACGTTATATGTCAAACTCGAGTTAGTCAGTATTGGTGATTAAAAATGCCATTTTTTTTAAATAGTGTAATTTAAATGTTATATAAACATTTTCATTCCGTCAATATTTAAATATAAAACGTACACTTTAAAATTAATTAAAATATGACTCAAAGTGCATCCACTTGTCAAATCACAAAATAGTATTCATATGTCTCTCTCTACCTACTTCATTCTCTATCTTTAGTCTCCAATCTAGCTGTCAAATTATAAAAAAAATAATATAAGAATTTTAATTGTGTATTGAATTTATTAAAAATTAAGTTTCAATAAAACTACGACTTTAATAAATTGGAAGTATGTGTGTCAATTCAACGACTGTTCCCGAAAAACTTCTTAAGGCAAGGTAAATAAAACTTAGACCATTCTAATACTAATTCAAAATATTAATCTATTTTGTGCCAAACTATATATACTATGAAGTAAAAAGTAAGCAAAAAATTTGTAATTTTTTTGTGTTTTCCACAAAACCCGCTGAAAGGAAAAATTTGATTATTCTGGTAAGGTAACTACTTATGGAAATGAAAATGTACACTAAAAGTTGGATAAAGGTAAAGAAACAAATGGTTATTTAATTTAATATAATCTCATAAAGTACCCCCCTAGATATTCCGACTTTGTCCAAAATCTGATCATTTCACGTCAGGCCGAAATAAACCTTAAGTTTAAAATTTAATGTTTTTTCTTTGTCCGTTTTTGAGTTTTCTTCAAAATTCGAAATTTACACATTTTCTCAAATATCTCGAATACGGTCCATTTTAGAGAAATTATGTATAGAGTAAAAATTATAGAACATTATATTACAAACAACTTTTATTTGAACAATTTTTATAAAAAAATATTTTTTTTATATTTTGTCAAATTTCTCGAATACGGACCATTTTAGGAAAATTTTGTATAGAACAAAAATTATAGATAATTATAATAGAAGTAACTTTTATTTAAAAAATTTTCTTCTCCAAACGTAAATAACAGATATATTCCATAAAATATAAAAATGACCACCCATAAAGTACCCCCCCAGATGTTTCGACTCTGCCCAAAATCTAGTCAGTTCATTAGACGCTGGAATGAAGCTTAAGTTTAAAATTTGGTGTTTTTCTGTATATCGGTTCATGAGTTATGCGACCTACAGACACACACGCGCACACACACGCGCACACACACACACACACACACACACACACACACACACACACACACACACACACACACACACATCATCGCGAAAATAGTCAAAACGGATTCAGGGGACCTCAAAACGTAAAAATCCGTCGAAAACTCGAAGTCGAAAAAAATCATGATTCCTATACTTTCTGTATATAGATAGGAAAGTAAAAATGCTAAATTGTTATTTTAAAATCATTTCAAAACATTGAACTGGAATCGAAATTGGAATAATAATATTTTTCTAATGTACATTTAAATAATTAAATAATAATAATTGTTACTGTATATTGTTTATTCTTTGATAATATAGATGTAGATGCAAATAATTATTTAAGATTATCAAGATTATCCCCGAACCCCAAAGGTGAAAACAAATATTTGGAGATTTGAAAAAAAGCCTATTGCCGCCGATATTCTAACCCAGACATATTTGTTCTATACACAATTGCCCTACCTTTAGACCATCACGACATTGACTGTTAAGATTTCTGGATGACATTTTGATGTGCTAATTCGGGCCAAGCGCCGTTTCAAGTTCGTTCTCAAATTTTCAAATACTTCTATACAGCATCGGTGTACATGAGAAATTCATTGTTGCATACTGAGCCCATATCTTCGTCTGCTCGAGTTTTGGAAATTTAATCGAAAATACATTTTATCGAAAAACATTTGATCGAAAAAACAAACTATCGAATAACATTTGATCAAAGATATATTTTATCGAAAAGACAATATAAACATATATGTATAAAGTATACTTTGCCACCTCAAAAGTAGATACATAACTAGGGGTCACACCTCATATATGACGTTGGCACCTCAAAACAGCGAGGTGACAACGTTTAACCCTTTTGTTTTCGCTGGCGGTTACCAGGCTACCTCTATAGTCGGTTCACGAAAATTCGTCTGGAGGTCACACCGGATTCCATATAACTGTATGTAACCATTGCTAATTCGAGCATCTATCACTGGCGCTAGTGTCGCTTTTTGTTGTTTTATACGGATCACACAATGTCACTTCAGCTTCATATGTCATTTTTATATAACATTCGCGCGATGACACCTCAAACAGTCAAGGAATCGTGGCAACATCGCACTAACCTGTTATTTGAAGAGGTAATATGTTCATAAATTAATTTGTAAAGTGAAATAAGTGAAGTTAATAAGTGTATTACCTAATTGGTAACAAAAGCGATTTTGAAAATGTTAAGTTGAAACACATTTATTTAAATTATGTTTGCTTATGTATATTAAACAACGAATATAAGATATCATCGCAGAGATCGCGTTGCCTGCCATGGTAACCAATATTTAACGTCAACAACAATGTATGATAAAAATTTGTCGTGGTGGTCTAGAAGGAAGGACACTTGTCTAGCATGTCCGGGTTCGATTCCCGACTGCGACAGGCATTTTTCAATTGTTGTTTCACCTTTGTGGATCGGGGATGGCCTTAATATTTAGTAGGGGGATTTTTGTTTCCGAATTTTTAAATTATTCAGCCACTTATTTCAGATAAAAGAAACCGTACGTGTCTTTAATAATTTGTGAATTAAAACCGTAGATATCATAACACGAAGAGCTGTTTAATGTTTTGATGGCTTCCTCAACTTCAAAAGATACAATTGGTTCAATAAAGAAGGAATCACGGGGTTTAAGACTTTTGTCAAAAAATTAAAAAATTTGGCAACTACCTGTGATTGTGGCAACCTGAAATTAAACGCCTCTTTGATGACGTATATTGAATATTTTATCGAATTTAGTATACTCTGTATAGAGATTTCGGATGGTAATACAGAAGATTCATCAAGATTTCTGACCAGGGCGATCACGAGTCTTGGTGATTAAACTTTGAAGTCAAATAATTAAATTATAAAAAATTACAGAAAAATTTGTTTTTCTTTAAAGTATTGCTCAGTTTACCAAACTAATTCCAACTCTGGAATTATTCGACGATGGACAACATTTTCAGCGAAGAATATATCTTCGGATAATTTTGTGACATCCGCCCGAGCACACACATACACACAAATTTAATATTTCCACATGTGGTGGAAGCAACTGCGTCGGTTTATCTTCATTAAGCTAGAAAGGACACATCGTAGCCGTTATTCAGCCGGTAAATGGCCGAGAAATCAGAGCCACCAGCCACGGGTTTTAATTTTTAACTTGAATGTGTTCCTGACATTTACTGCCACCCGCTCCGTTCACTTTTTACGACTCCACTAAAACGGATGCGTTATATGCGGGAAACGAAGGACAAGTAATTGCTGAAATACAACCGACCGCATCGTCCTTTCTGTGTCCTGTTCCTTGTTTTTTTTTCAATTAAATTATACTCTGCTGTTATTTCTAAGTACAGGATTCTTGCTTGTTTGATTCATAAATATCCAAATCATTTGTTTAAACAGTATAGGTACAAAAATTAAAAATTTCTTTAGTAACAAATATATAACTCGGGGCTGCTACAATTTAAAATTAGTTTCATACATGTCTCAAACCAGAATACCAATATTAAGTTATATTTTTTATAAATGTTTTTTTTTTGATTTTAAGTTCAACTCTTAAAAATAATCTTGGTTTAATAAAGACTCCCTATACGTATCTTTAATAATTGGAAATTTATTTGACATTTGTTGAAAATGTAGTGTTGTTGAAATTAATTAATTACTCTTGATCACAAAGTAATTAATTAACCAATCTTTTGCAGTTCCTTACAAAATGTTTTTTCTTTTTATTAGATTCATTAAAATATTCAAAAAATGTACATGGTGTTTGTAATTTGAATTTTTATTACAGTAAAATGTTTTATTTAATCACTGCGTTAATTTAACTGACACACCCTGTATTTTATAGTACCATTATTAAGGAAATTTAATTTACTTTAAAAGTTCTTTGAGGTTCCCTAAACCCATATCTACTATTTTTAGACCTATTATTAATAGTTTCTATGCATCAATAAGATTCAATCGTTTACTAATAATTTCATATTAAAACATACATTTATTATACAGGGTGTTTCAGATTTAAACGGACACAGCTTAATAGGAGGTAGATTACACTTAGCTGAGTTCAAAACACCTCCATACTTAACCTTTAATCTTACTCGTTTCTGAGATATAGGGTGTTTTATGATTTTTTGCCAACACTAAAATCGGCCGTTTGAACGGGTAGAGATATTTTGATAAAATTTTGTACAAAAGTTACACTCTCTTAGGTTAATTAAAACTATAATTTAATTTTAAAAAATTCAAGGACCGGACTCTCTTTTATTTATATTGCTCTTCTTAGCTAGAATAGCACCCTGTATATCGGATTTTAATAAATGTTACTGCACATTTAAATATTGGCACCATCTTGATTTTCTTACAGTAAATTTTTATAATGGCGATTACAATATTATAAATCAGTTTTTACAAAATTGAAGTCAATTATTTTACTCTGCATTTTTAAAACTCTACACAAATTAGGTACCATCTTCATTTATTTTTAACTACTGCCTTTTCCAATAAGAAATTGAACATATACGACCGGGTTCACTTTATTTGATAAAATAACAGAAAAAAGTAATTAATTAAAACTAAAGTAGATTTGCAAAATGAACACCGTGAACGTCAATACACCTCTATGAACGTTTCAACAGGTTTTTTATTGATTTCTCAATTATTTCCGGTTTATTTCTAATGTTGTTGCATACATTATTAATTTTTTCCAATATTCGGGTATTTATTTCTTCGTTGTACACCTCTGATTTAAGGTAGCCCCATGAAAAATATTTCAGAGGTGTTAGATCTGAAGATCTTGGTGGCCAATTCACGGGACCACCTCGACCTATCCATTATTTGGGAAACGATGTTTTAAATGGTCTCTTACCAGTATTTGAACATGAGGTCCAGCACCATCGTATTGAAACTACATTCCTCTAGTATTAATCTCTTTTAACAAATTTGGCAGGATGTCTCTAAGGAAATTTAAATAAACTTCAGCTGTTAATCTGCCTTCAAAAATATGAGGGCCTATAAAATGATTTTTATAAATTGTACACCATAGATTTATAGAAAATCTATATCGGGAATGTTTTTGTGATAGTGTGAGGATTTTCAGTTGCCCAAATATGACCATTCCTAGTATTATTGATGCCGTCACGTGCAAATTGGGATTCACTAGTAAATAAAATTCTCAATATTGTCCTTCTGTGAGCCAAAGTCCATATACAAAAAGATAAGCGGGGTACGTCGTCTCCGTATTCAAGTCGCTGTACTGTTTTGTACATGAAATGGATACAAATTTTCTTTTTTTAAAGATTTCCCTACTTTTGTTATCGGTACTGCTAATTCATTACTAATTCTTCTTACACTGATAAAAGGATTATTTTAGCCATCTGTAGTATCTCCTCTTCTTGTCGAAGATTATTTCTCGGAGCATGTTCATGTTTAACGGTAGTTGGAAAATTAGGAAAGCGTCTGCAATACTCTCTTACTGCTGCTCTACCGTTTCCGTTATAAAAACCGAACACAAAAATATTGTCTGCATATTCTTCATTACTAAATTGAAACGGCATCCTGAAATACTTATTTTCATGCCATTAGAAACTTACACTTATAAACAAAAGTAATTTAGCTCAAAATACTGTACATAAAATAAATGATATTGACACAAGCCTATTGGTATTATACAATTTTACATTCATCATGTTTAGGACGGAATGAGTGATGGTGTAATTTGGCGCATATTTGCAGTTTTCAGCTCGTTTATAAAATAACTAGTTTTTTAAACTTTTAAATTTGATTTCATCAGAGTTTCAGTTCGTTTAAGTTTTAGTTCATTTTAATTTCCAAATATAATTACCTAAAAATGAAAGTTGAGAGAGGAATGAATGAGGTGGTTCGAAATCATCTTTCGAATTAGTAATGAATAAGCAGTACCTAGGTATCAGAAACAAGTATATGGAGAACTTAAAAAAAAATAAATTTGTATCTATTTTATGTACAAAAAGTTCATCGACTTGAACACACATAAAATGTTTTGTGTGGAATTTATAAAAAAACACATAATACCCAAGCACAGTTGTTACTGAAAAAAATTAACAAAGTATGTAACAACTTAAAAAATAGACCGAATTTAATTGACAAATCAGTGAAAAACCTGTTAAAACGTTGGCAGATTTGTATTAACGTTCACGGTGTTCATTTTGAAAATCTACTTTAGTTTTAATTATTTATTTCTGTTAGTTTGCTCTATTACTTTATTAAATAAAGTGGGCCCGGTCCTGTGTAGATATTCAATTTCCTAATGGAAAATGCTGTAGTTAAATAAAATAAAGATGGTACCTAATTTGTGTAGAATTTTAAAAATACAGAGTAAAATATTTGATTTTAATATTGTAAATACTGATTTATAATATTGTAGTCGCTATTATAAAAATTTACTGTAAGAAAATTAAGATTTTATTTATTGATCCACGTAATATTTAAATAATAATAATATTTATTAATCTAAAGTTTACATCAACATACAATAATTATTGATACATATAATAATTAATAAATGTATGAAACCCACAGAAGGTCAAGCCTGTGTATGGGTACAAACAAATTTTATTAAAATGACAAATATAAAAAAAAGTAATACATATATAATACTTATAACTATAATATTTATTATGTACATAATATAATATCAGACACAAACTATGGTGAATTTCCAACAAGAGTATTAAAATAAATTAAAATAAAGAATATCCACCAAAATAAGGCCCAGACTTTTAATTTTTTTTTAAATAAGTTTTTAGAATTTATATTGTTGAGTTCGTTTGGGATTAAATTATAGAATTTTGGACAGTAATATTTATTAAAATCCGATATACAGGGTGATATTCTAGCTAAGAAGAGCAATATAAAAAAAGAAGAGCCCGGTCCTGGAATTTTTTAAAATTAAATTATGGTTTTGATTTACCTAAGAGAGTGTTACTTTTGTACAAAATTTTATCAAAATACCTCTAGACTTTCATACAAAATGGTCGATTTTAGTTTTGGCAAAAAATCATAAATCACCCTATATCTCTGAAACGAGTAAGATTAAAGGCTAAGTATGGGGGTGTTTTAAACTCAACTAAGTTCACTCTACCTCCCATTAAGCTGTGTCCGTTTAAATCTGAAACACCCTGTATATCGAAATTTTCTAATAAATTATAAAAATGTTATATTGTTCTATTACCTAAATTAAAAAATACATTTTAAATGTTTATTTACATTGTTAAAATCTTCAAACTAACAGTTCTCAAGGGTATTACGAATTCTCATTTTCATAACCTCAGCGGTTTTCGGTGGAAATTGGAAAATTTATTATGATCAAGAGTAAGTTTTTTTTTTTTTGGTGTCATCGGCGTCAACTACTATACGGCCATTAGCCTCGTGTTCTGTGTAGGCTTTGTTACTGTTTCCCAGCGCCACTTTTTATGAACAGCACTGTTAATTAGAACCCAACAGTGAATAATCGAGTGGGGAATCCTACCTATTTATTAGAATTAGTATTTAATTTTTTTTAATTAAATAAAAATTCTTGCCACTGGTGGGATTCGATCCTGAGACCTTCCGATCTCAGAGTCATGACTCTAACCACTGAGCCAACCCACCCCCAAGAGTAAGTTAATTCTTTTTTCTTTCAAATTGCCTACAGATTTCACTAATTTCTTAAGCTACGTTTACATCTGACATTTATTGCATGAGATTTATGTCTGACAGTTGTTTAGTCCAGTGTAAACACTCAAAAATATATCTCCGAGAGAAATGTTTGTGTGTTTATACTGCACTAAACAACTGTCAGACATAAATATCATGCAATAAGTGTCAGATGTAAACGTACCTTTAGCAGTAGTTTGCTGACATCAATAAATTTAATGTCGCACTTAAGTTGCCTTTGGAAAAATGTATACGTGAAGAGTAGGCCATAAATGTCACAACGTCAAAATTTACTTTAATTTTAATTACTTAAAAGGAATGATTTTATTTTTGATAAATTTAAAGTTGCGATTAATAAAAAAGAAGGATTATTTGGGAGAAGAGGGAATAAATATGATTTTAGGTGACTCGTCAAATGCGCCTCGACAAATGCACCCTGACAACAGCGCCCCGACAAATACGCTTCCCGACAATCGCCCACGACAAAATCGCCCCCCGACATGTGCGCCCGACAAAATTAATTTAATTTTAAATTGTCAAAACAGAGGTTTTTAATTTTTTGTTAAACTTATATACATACAATGTGTCCCATTAGTGGGTCATTGCTCAATATTTTAAATTATGTTATAGACACAAACAAGTTTCAAATAAAAGTTTTATGGATCTGAAAACGGCATATTTTATTCTTGGCAAATAAAAATGTTTTAATTGAAACACCCTGTATCTTTATTTTAGTTTTAGATTAGTCACATAATAATGTATTTAACTCTAGAATTTTTTCAAAATATATTACATGTTTGCCAAGCAATAAATGTTTTTGTGAAATTAGAAAATGAGGCAGACCCCAAATAAAATTATCATAATTTAGGTATTTTAGCAATGATTTCAAAATTGTTTAAAATGCAGACTTATAAGATACCGAGCTACAAATAGTAGTGATTAAACTGGTTTATTTTATACAGAGAGTGATTTTAATGGAGAATGTTTGGAAAACTGTTTATTGGCGTCAAGAGTTTATGCAGCAGGATTTTCTTTCCAAGATCATCCCAGGAAAAAAGTTTTTGAAATACTTTTAAGAGGATTTCGTGAAACTGGTACTGTTGCTTATGAAAAGCTTACCATAAATAATAAGCCCACAACATATGACATGACGAAACTAATCAACGAAATGTTCTTTCATTCGTCATAGAAAATCCAAACACAAGCACAAAAATTGTGGCAAAACAGTTAGATTTAAGCCAGACAAGTGTAAGACAAATTCTTAAAAATTATTTTTCTCGTACATTTGAAATTCAGATGGGTGACTGTAAACAATTTTCACTATTTTCTCTATATTCTTAATGCAAATGAATACTATTTTTGATCAAATTAACTGCGGCAAAACCAAAATAACCAAAGTTAATATAAAAATATTGTGTGTTATTCAGAAGATAAACCATTTCTCTGATATAACCTCAATTTTCTTAAAAAACCTCTATTATTATCTATAGCCATGTTGCAAATTTTTTAAGTACCTGTATTTGATTAACTATCGGACAGTCGATGGTAACGTACGGCAATCGAGTGTCAATTTCATAAAAATTATTAATTTATTTTGTTAACCGACTTCAAAAAAGGAGGAGGTTATCAATTCGTCGCGATATTTTTTTTTTTTTTTTTTTTTTTTTTTTTTTTTTTTTTTTTTTTATGTATGTTCAGCGATTATTCTTTAACTCGGTGTCCGATTTCAATGATTCTTTTTTGTTAGAAAGGGGGTATTTTAGGGGTGGTCCCATACAAATTTAGTCAAAATCTAATAATTGGGTCCATGAGAAAATCCTCAAACTCTTCATTTTTTATGTATGTTCAGCGATAATTTTTTAACACGGTGTCCGATTTCAATAATTCTTTTTTTGTTTTGATTTGGTTTTGGCGTTGTTGGGTACTGCTGCGTTGCTTTTCTGATGGGTGTACTTCGTTCTTAGCAGAGATTTCTATTCCAGAACCTTGTGTTTCTCTATACTAATGCCACATGCGGAAATCCGGAATCCTTTGAACTGGTTGATTCTAGCAAGGAATCATTTATCGTCTTAACATTCCATACAGCTAGCAAGTTAGGATCTTCTTAAAAAAACTTCATACGGCTTCTGTAGGGCTTTCGTAAGGCTCCTGGAAGATACGACTTTCGGTACGGCCTAAGACGGTACGGCGTACGGGCCAGGAATTATTCTGAATTAGGAAAAGAAAGAAATGAAAATTATTTATTCATCAAACAAAGGATGTCTTTACAGGAAGGGATGTTTCTTGTGAAAAAACAACTTCCATTTTTTTGGACAGATATTTATATATATTTTTAAAATCAAAATTACTGCACAGATTTCTGACCATTTTAAATATGGCTGCCGACATGATTTTACCTTTAAAGACATCCAATTTGACAAAGAAAATTATTAAACAGTAGATATGATTATTAAACAATAGCTAGAATAAGAAAATGACTCTAAAAACCTAGTAATCTATGAAAAGACTTACCCCAGCTTAATTCTAGTTAGCAAAAAGATAATAACGACATGCGTCTTTCTGACGGCAAAATTCAGAGCGCAAAGACAGAACGCTTTCAACCGGTTCGTCTCGCCTTTGGTGTCTTGCGCATAACGATACTATGAATACAAATCGATATACCAAAAACACGACAAGAAAACTTTGAATTCATTAATTTGACTTTGCTATTTCCCGTTAGATGGAACTACTTGTACAATATTTGAATTTTAATTTGAAATTAATATGTTACATAACTTAATAGTTTTAGCATTTTGATAATATACATATTTAGTCTTATCATTTTATTTTTTACTTATTTATTTTTATTTTTTTTTTTATTTTTTTTTTATACTCCAAGGCACGATGCTTGGTGCGGCCATTTTGTGTGTTTTTGACAACGCTAAATAGAAGGTACGTCACGAGAGAACCAAAAAAGCAGCGTGCCTAGTGTGTACAGAGAAACATAAGCTAGATCAAGGTGGCCAAAATATTGATTGTAGTAGTATTCAGGGGTGGCTCGTGGCCAAAATTTTGGGGGTTCACAGTAGCAGACTATAGATCCCGGTACAGATATAGGTAAAAAACTGTCAGTGTCTTAGAAAGGTTTATTATAAACTTTCTAAAACACGGAAAGTTTTTTCATACATCTGTACTGATACCTATATTCTGTCACTGTGGACCACCTCACAAGCCGCCACTGGTAGTATTGCAGTCTTGTTACCGGAGAGTTGTTACAATAATAAAAAAAGATTAGTTGAGCGAGATCTGTGATTTTTCGCGTAAAAGTTTAAGTTTTCTAGTGTATACACAAAGTCAATTTTGTTGTTTATGAGTTTGTAACACATACTTTGATTACTATAAGGTGCAAGAGAGAGGTCCGACACGCCCAACATAGGGCGCGGCCATTTTCATTCCTGTGCCACAGTTTATAGCTAAAGAATCAGATCGCTTACTCTGCGTCGGCACTTTTGATCTCAATGTTCCAGTTTATACACTGCGCAACTCGAATAATACTATTATGACAACCGCCTATATTCAAACAGCAGTCTTCTGCGCATCCTGAATTTGTATCCCTGGAATGGATGTTGTTTTGGAACATTCAACTGGTCCGAGTGAGCTAACGGATTCTTTAGCAATAAACTGTGACTCCAAAAATAATATTCACTGAAACTGACAGCAGCAAGCAAAATATCAGGTGCGTTTTAATCATCCGCTTCTGCTTCCGAAATTAGTCTTTTTAGCCTGTCAGATTAAAACAAGAAAACCGACAATTCCGAAGCAGAAGCGGATGATTGAAACGCAACTAATAAAAATATTGCGTCAAGATGTAGGCAACACGTAATAAGGAATCAAAAGGCACTCAGAAAGCTGCGCAGCGCGACCATTCTCCTTATAGTAAGAGAAAATCAAAGTATGTGGTTTGTTAAGAAATATAAGATGAGCAACAACTCTCCTTGAAACAAGTTTATTTATTTTGTAATGTCGTAAGCTAAACTCATATGATTCAAGAATTATAATTCTATTAAACCGGTAATTTAAATGTTTTATTAGTTCTCTTTGAACTCCTTCTATCCGACAGATGTGTTTATAATAACAAGGTGACCATAAAGTTGACCCATACTCAAGAGTGCTTCTGACTATTGAGTTACATAATATTAAAATAGACTTAGCATTAGAATAATTTTTTGTATTTCTGAGAATAAACCCTAAGATTTTTGGACAATATTTTTTACATGAATGTCAAAGTTTAACTTAGAATCGAGCATAATTCCAAGATCTTTGATACTAGAAACTTCTCTGATAATATTATTCTAGATGAAGTAATTCCACTGGATATAGGACGACAATCGCGAAAAGGTTATTTTATTACATTTATCAATATTTAAAACTAGACGATTTGTCCCACAATCTCTTCTACTTTCAATAATTTTAAATAGTTTTAGATCGTCGGCATATAACAGACATTGAGAATTTTTTAAACATGTCGTTATATCATATGTAAATATGCTAAAAAGTAAAGGACCTAGATGTGACCCTTGAGGTACCCCTGAGGTTATGGATATAAAAGGTGAGTTTTTATTGTTAAATATTACGCACATACTTCTGTTTGTTAAATAGGATTTAATCCATCGTAGAAGGTTGCTGTATACCCTAAAATTCTCCAATTTTACTAACAAGGTTTCATGATGCACCTTATCAAAAGCCTTGGAGAAGTCTGTGTACATAGCATCCACCTGCTTACGTTTATCCATAGCTTCCAGATTATTCTGGACAAATGGTATTAGGTTTGTAACTATCGATCGACCCCCGTAAAAACCATGCTGTTGTAGCGATATTAATTGTTTTCATTTAAAGAACAGATCTTTTGTTATAATCGCCTCAAATATTTTCCCCATCGCCGACAAGAGTGAAATAGGGCGGTAATTAGATATGTGACATCTTTTTCCACTTTTATATATAGAAATCACATTGGCTGTTTTCACTTTTAGAGGGAAGTATCCGGTTGATAGTGATAAGTTATAAATTAAAAACAGAGATCTAATGATAGCCGCTTTGCAAGATTTTATAAAAATTGTAGAAATTCCACCTGGACCTGCTCCTTTGTTAATTTATAGTATCATCAATTTCTCTCCTCGTTATATGATGAATATTAAAGTGATGTAAGCTATTATTAGTCTGTGGAATCAGTGATGCAGAATTATTTGGTTCAAAAACAGATGAAAAATAATTACAAAAAGATCTACATATATCATTGTCATCAGAAAATTCTGTTCGATTGTGAGTGAAATAGGTAAGTACTGATTTTTTACTTTTCTTATTTGATATAAATGACCAAAAAATGTTTGAATTTGTACATAGATTATTTTCAATTCTGGATGTATAATTTTTATAATCAGTTTTGGCGGATAGCTTAGCTTCTCTTTTCACATTTGAAAAACGGTCCTAGTAATTTTGATTTCTATATTTCAGCCAGTCACAGCGTGCTTCTAACTTTTCTGCAAGAATATTATTTGTTCTTTTGGAATACCAGCATGGATATTTATTTTTGATAAATTTAGCTTCGATATGTCTGTCAACACTTTGGTACAGAATAGTATAAAACGTATTCACTGCGTCGTTTACGTTTATATCAGATAGTTCATTTTGCCAGTTGATTCTGTTTAACTATGTATTCGATTCAGAAAAGTACCTAATCGATTCTGTCAATTATTGATCTAGATTTTGTTATAAATTGAAATATTTGGCAACCATGCATATGCCTTAAACAAAAATCAAAAAATCTTAGATTAGAATCACCAAAGTTCGCAAGTTATTTATTTATGCGTAATCCGCATTTTTTTTTTTGATATTTCATATATCGCTGTTCCAATAAAACAATGACGCAAGTTCAAAATTATGACATTTTGACTATAACATTACATTAGTTTCCAAATTAGTCTCTCTGTACAGTATAACAACGGGGTAATTTTATATCCACTCACGGCTGCCAGATAGTAGTTGCGTCAGTTTTCAAATATTAACATTTGCCCCTATACTTTTGGAATAACAATGGCACATGAATGAGTTGCGTCTGAAATTTTATGGGAAACGTTATTTACTCGAAGGTTAAATGACGTATTTGGTATTTAGGACAAGTTCTTTGTGATTCATGTGCCCAAATTTGAAAGTAATAAAATTCGTTTTTCGTCTCTCCTAAAAAATTTATAATTTTGCATTTGCGTCTTTGTTTTACCGGAACAGCAATATACACTCAATACTATTTTCTAGTTCAATTTTTTTTTTTTCGAAATTCGTGTGTCCATTACGTTTACGGGCACCTTCAGAGGCACTAAAATTTTTGATTTTGAACGCAGGTTAGAATTTATGGTTGAACAAGTTTTTGGTCAAATGCCATTTACTAATGAATCTACTTTCCATAATAACGGATTTGTGAATAGATATAATTTCTATTATTACTAGACCTAGGAATATATGCAGAGCATATTCAATAAGAGTAATTTTGATCGAAATAGTTTATTAATATTTATTATTTGTTTTATTTTACAATACCTAATATAATACTTAATAATTATTTAATTATTAACTAATTTTATTTATAAATCAACATTATTATAAAACGAATGAACAATTAGATGTTTTTCTAAATGATCTGTATTAAATGATTGTCTCCTATCAGTAAGTATGTACTTGTACAAAGAAAAACTCCTTTCGACATCTACAGAAGTAATAGGTGCAAACTTAAATTTTCCAGAAATATCTGGATGAATAGTATTAATATCTTCAAAGTTACCAGAATAAATATTAGCAAGGTTTCTTAAAACAATAAATCCTTCATTTTTTAAAATTACATTTGAAAATTTATGAAAAATCGTCTTTCCAATATCGCCCTGGACATTTTTACACTCTGATTCAAACGTCTGTTCTAAATCTAATATAATTTTGGGTACAAATACATATTTTTTTAAAAACACTAACTGCTTTGGTAATATGTGATTTTGAAACAACTTCTTTGTATTAGATATTCCCTTAGATGAATCATCAAAATCAAATATGATTTCTTTAATTTTTTCATAATTATCTGCGTAAAAAAAGGCAGCCTTAAGCCAGGTACCCCACCGAGTAATCACTGGTTCCGGTGGCATCTGTAATTCAGGAAATTTTTCTTTGTACAATTGAGTTCTTAGAGGAGCTTTAAGAAATATTTTTTTTACATTACTAATTAAATCATTTATTAAAGGAAAGTTAGACCTAATTTCTTCTGCAACTCTGTTAAGGCCATGAGCCATTTTTCTGTTGGAACGGCTTCCGGAAGAAAAAAGGAAGACAATTATGTCTGGATAAAACGAGTTATTGTCAAGTTATTTGTTTTATCTAATTGCTTTAAAATGATTAGATATGGACCAATTTGCATTTCGTCGCGTAATGAACCTATCATTAAATGGGCTATATATCGACCACAAGAATCTGTTGTTTCATCCACAATAATGTAGAAATGGTTTCCAACGGTAATCTCACGAATTTTTTGACGAGTCTCAATGTACAAACTATCAACACCACGTTTGCGTAATATACTTTGCTCTGGAATATTAAATTTACAGTATTTTTGCAAAAGTGATCGGAGATTTGGATTATTTAATCGTATTAAAGGGATATTCGAAGTCACTAAAGCTTTGCATAAATCTTCATTAAAAATAGCTTGTTCACTTCTAGACGATCCAGATTCTAAATATTGTTTCAAGGGAAGTTGTCTTTGTCTGCGAGTGTCTTTAGATTTCTGCTTTGCTATATGTGAGGCTGTTTTCGCGTGTTGGTCGATTTAAAACTTTTTTTACATGGAATCTAAAACAAATAAATTTCTGTAGATGTTGAAGTTTTAATTAAATTTAATAAATGCGTACGTTGTAAAGTTGCCCTACTTTTTTTTAACTGTGAGTTAAAATAATATTTTACTGTCGTTTAATTTATCCTTGTGAAAGTTCAAAATAAAATATAAAATAAAAAAGTACTTACAATTTTAGAACATGTTTTACAAAACACCTGGTTATTAACTTCTACAACAAAATCTGAATAAGATTTTATCCACGACTCAATTAATTTTGCCATTTTTCCCACTGGTTAACACAACACAACAATAAAGACTGAAATGAAGTTGAAAGTAAACTGAGTCATTTAGAAATTTGAAGATATTAATACAACTACCTGAAAGGATATTTAGCAAAATTTGTTGGTTTAAGGAGGGTGTTTATAATTTAATCCTCTCAAGTAACTGCACCATTAACCGTAATTTATTACAGGGAAAAGTTAATCCTTCAAAATTTTAGGCATTTCACGAAATATTATTTTGGTCCAAAACTCATAATTTTAATATGTCTAGCCAATTAGTACGTCAGATATATGCCAAAAAAAAATTAACAAAATGTCAATATATGCATTCAAAATCAAAAATTGTATATACCTGGTGTTCAAATTAGTGTTACAGCTATATACCGCCTTTTATAAAAAAGACGTTTCAGACAAAAGTTTTTTAGTTTTGTGGGGAAAATTTTTTGGCTAAAATCGTTTTTTATAGCTAACCATAATATGGCCAACTTTTTTTCGCCTAGCAAAATTTTCAAGTAGCTGTTACTCAAAAAGTAAAAGTCCAATAAAAAAAATATTTCCCTCAAAAGTTTCTTAATTTTTTATGTACTTTAAGAATATGTAAAAATAAAATGGTGTTCCAATTTAAAAAACAAAGTCCACCTCGATATGGCCATATTATGGTCAGCTATAAAAAATAAATTTAGCCAAAATGTGTCCTCGAAAAACTATAAAACTTTTGTCTGAAACTTTTTTTTCTAAAATGCATATTTTCGGAGGTATTTAACTGTAACACTTTAATTTGAACACCCGGTATATGCAACATATGCAAAATATGGCGTTTTGCATATATTCCTAGCTCTAATAATTTATTACTATTATTTTGAACTGTAGATCGACAAACCCGAATTTATGTCATAAAGGCTTAAAAAAATTTAAGAATTGCCAAGATTAAAAAGATGCATAATTTTTTTTATTAATATGGGTAAAATATTTTCCATTCATTATTAAACACCCTGTATACCATCAAGATACTAATCCAAAATAGTAAAAATACAAAAATCAATTGAAATAGTCTCCGAACTGCATTGGGCCACCATGCCCTGCTCTAATTACACGTTATAAATTTGAAGAGGTTAAATTACGAACAACTTAAAGACTATTAATAAAAAGGAGAGACGTTAAAGTAATAAAACAGTCGCGCATATTTAGTCGATGAAATAGAGATAGATATTCGATGTAGTTAGTTCTCCCTCAAGTGTTTTTAACCCCGAAGAGAATATCTCTTATTTCCCGACGTAATTCTTTTCGTAACGTCCTCGCCTCTCTCTCCATTTCCAGGCCCGGGATAATTTACAGCTCCGAAAGCAATAAAAGGATCAGGCCACATATCGCTTATTTTTACACTCCATAATTTAACGTCTTCTTTCTTTTCGTGCCGCCATAAATGTGGACGCGTATCTAAATCTTAATGCGGTTTATGTGGCAGAAAATTTGAAAATGTTACGGCGATAAGTTTGCTGGTAAATGAATTATGATTCCATTTGTTGTAAAGTAAGAGCGATAAATTTTTTCCTGGGAAATATATGATGCTGATACAGTGTCATTTTTACGTACAAAGTGATCTGAGCCATGTAACAGTTTCCCATTTAAAGTGATAAATGTATCAGAAGGCTCGTCGTATTGGTTATCCGGAATATTTCGAGGATATACGCTTGGCGTTTCATTTGTGGGGGTCAGGATGTTTATTTATCGTTTCATATAGGGTGCTTTAAGATAAATAATGCCGTTCTCTACATATACCGAGTGTCCCGGCGGATATCTTTATTTCTGGTAGAATTTAAGTTGGAATCTACAATTTTTAGCGTATGAAACATATAGGGGGACGTAAACTCTAAAAAATGTTTTCTCGAATCAAATAAAAATGTATTGTGCTTTTGTTTGTTTATGTTTATTTTTTTTTTATAATAATAATAATAATAATAATAATATTTATTGGCCAATTTGAATTTTACAAATATATATATATATATATATATATATATATATATATATATATATATATATATATATATATATATATATATATATATACAATCGAGTAATTTTAGCCTATAAATATCAAAATAAGCCTACAAGGTTATAACCTGTGTGTAGGCAGAACAAATATATATAAAAAAAGAAGAAAGTACCATAACAAGTATTACTCAAAATTAAAAATTAAGATTAAGGATTATAAAGTATCTCTCGTAAGAAGTACCTATTAGAATAAGATATTAATAAGAATAATAATGATGATAGTAATAATAATATAATATAATATAGAGCTAAGCTATTAAACAACTAATATTAGAAACAATATCATACTCACTGGGACATATTTCGCTAACGGGATAGAATTTTTTTTTTTTTTTTTTTTTTTGTTACTACTTAATTTGCCAATCTATATTTAATTTTCTATTAGGTTATGGATTTCAATTCTATTTTTTTCACTGACAAATTTTTTCAATAGGTTTTTATACTTTATAAGATTTGTTGTTTTCTTTATCGTTTCGGGCAGGGAATTGAATAATTTAGGAGCTAAATAGGCATAACTTTTTTGACCAATGGACTTATTCATAAATGGTATTAAAAATGTTTCTTTCTGACGAGTGTCATAGCCATGATTTGAGCTTACTGGATCATTTTTATTAAGGTATTGCTTTACATTTAATTGAATATATTATAGTTGTCTAATGTCGTATATTTTAGATTCATCATATAGAGCATCACTTGAATACCGAAAGTTTTTACACAATATTATTCGGAGGAATCGTTTCTGTATTATTTCCAGGGGTTTCAGGTAAGTTTTGGATAAAGAACCCCAACCCAATATCCCGTAGGTTAGATGTGATTCGACGAGGCTGTAATATAGCATTCTTAAATGATGCTCGCTTAATGCGAACTTAACTTGCCTGAATCTACCTAATATGCATCTGAGTTTTTTTAATAAATATGAAACGTGTGCATCCCATCTAAGATGACTATCCACGACTATACCCAAATACTTTATTTCTCTCTTAGCGGTTATACAAACCCCATCAATATTAAGCTCTGTAAAGTTGGGGAGCTGTGATGCGTAACTAGTGAAAGGTAGGAAAACTGTTTTCTTATAATTAATTGAAAGTAATTGATTATCAAACCATTTTTTATATTTAATTAAATCGCTTTCCACTAAAGATTTTAACTCTGGCCATGTGTTGTGACTGTAAAGAATGACTGTATCGTCTGCAAAAGATATAACTTTGGCTGCTCCTTTTAATTGAAATAAATTATTTAGGTATAAGGTGAACAGAATTGGGCCTAACACCGTTCCTTGAGGCACTCCACAGGTTACATTTTCATTATTGCTGATACAATTTTTTATTTTAACTTTTTGTTTTCTCCCTAAAAGATAGCTTTTAATCAGCTTATGTGCAGTGTCCCTTATCCCCACATCTTCAAGTCTATCTAGAAGAATTTGGTGGTCCACGGTATCAAAGGCTTTGGCCAGGTCCAGAAATACCCCCACTGTTGGAATTTTTTTGTCTATTTTATCATATAAATAGGACGTTAATTCTATTATAGCATCATTTGTAGATTTACCTTCTTTAAATCTAAATTGCATATCACTTATTATTTTATTCTTTGTTATAAATGAGTTTAGTCTTTTTTTTTATTATTTTCTCGAATATTTTGGCTATTACTGATGTGAGTGATATAGGACGGTAATTACTAACATCCGATGTATCACCACTTTTATATATAGGAACTATAGTAGAGTTTTTTAATAACGTTGGAAAACATCCTTCTTCAAAGGATTTGTTAATAAGATATATTAACGATTGTATTATATATTCCGATATACATTGAATGTTTTCTGACCTTATGCTATCCGGTCCCGGAGATTTATTCTTTTTTAGTTCAGCTATGATTGATTTAATTTCTAATTCGTTTGTTGGGGATAAAAATAAAGAGTTTGAGCACGTATTCTTAGGTGTTTTATAATTTGTATTTTTGACTATTTTATTAGCCAAATTTTCTCTGATTTTTGAAAAGAAATTATTAAATGTTGTAGCTATTTTAACAGGTTCTCTAATTAATTCATTTTTGTAATTTTTTATTTCTCGGATTTCATTTAGATTGCTCGGTTTTGATATTATTTCATTAACAGTTTCCCATAGCTTTTTTGAATCATATTTTTTTGAATTATTAAGCATATTTTGAAAGTAATCAGTTTTTGTTTTATTTATTAAATTATCTAATGTTTTTTTAAATCTATTGTATTCAAGTTTTAAGTAGTGATTTGTGGGATTCTTTTTTAGTTTTTTATAAAGGTAGTTTTTTGTATTTATTGATTTAATTAAGGAACCTTTTATCCAGTTTTTACGTTTTATTTCGTTTGATTTGATTTTTTTGCTTATTTCAGATTGTTTGATGGCCTGCTGTATAGTATCTACAAACAACTCTACCGATGTATTTAATTCTAAATTATAGAGAATGGAATCCCATTGCACATCTTTTAAAGTACTATGTAACTTTTTTTTATCTAAATATTTTAAGTAACAGCTTTTATTGTTATTTATTTGCTTTAAACTAGGAAATATAATTTGTATCATAGTTGTGGAATGATCAGTTAGTTCTGAATCAATTACAAGGGGAATGATATTATCATAATTGTTCTCCTTGGCATTAATAAAGATATGATCCAGGCATGTGCCAGAAGAAGGTTTTGTGACACTATTAATTGTTGATAAATAATTGTGCTCTCCGAGTATATTAAGATATTTAACCACATCTTCATTTGTATTGTCCAGCATATCTATATTAATGTCACCTAAAATCAAACTATAGATAACAATTCTTGTTATATAAAATTCGAGTTGTTTGAATATAAATTTTAAATTTATGTACATAATTATTTTTTTTAAACCACAGACTACAAAACGAAAAAGTACTCGTAAGTCATTGCGTTCAACTGAACGAATATTATTTCATATCCATTCTTACTAGTGGGAACACTGCAAAAACATGATATCCACCAATCACAGTACATATTTTGGTCACCCGGCTACTATTATTTTTAAAATGTTAAATTAGTGACAATTCTGTCAAACTAATTTTCAGTATATTTTTTAGTTATTGAGATTTTATACATATACGTAAAAATTAGTTATTCTGGTATAGAATCGATAAAAATAATATTTCCATTTTTATTTCGTCTAAATTTACAAGTAAAGAACCCCGCACAAATCTCATGGAATTTGGCTCCCCGTCAAATTGGCTGAAATTTGGATATGTTGTTCGTTTCAGCATCATGTGTTAAAGTCTCAATGGGCACAAAGCTCAATTTTGCTTATTTTGGCTTCTACGGGGCTCCAAAGTTCCACCGATTAACCATTATTTACTACTTAAAAAGGCAAAAAAAGAAGTACCTTCTTATGTTTTCGATGTCGCTGCATTCAAATTCAATGCTAATATAATAATATTGACATTCGACAGCTGTCAACTGTCAATATCGAGTTGATAACATCACTTTTGAACTCAGCTGCCTCAAAAAAATATATTTACGTGTGGATTTTATTAATTTTGATTATCACATGCTGTTTTTCAGTTAGTTGACAGCTTTTAACTGTCAATATCGTCTTTTTAACATCAGTTTTGAACTCAGAAACCTCAAAGACATCTATTTACTCCTGAATTGTGGTAATTTTAATTGTCACATACTGTTTGACAGTTAGTTGACATCTGTCAACTGTCAATATCGAGTGGTTAACATTATTTTTGAACTTACCAACCTCAAAAACAGATATCTACATGTGGATTTTATCAATTTTGATTATTGCTTGTTGTTTGACAGCTAGTTAACAGCTGTCAACCGTCAATATTATTATATTAGCGTTGGATTTGAATGCAGCGACTCCGGAAACATAAGAAAGTACTTCTTTTTTAACGCAGCAAATACTAAACTTTCGAGGAGATTTCCTTTTTAAGTAGTAAATAATGGTCAATCCGTGGAACTTTGGAGCTCTGTAGGAGCCAAAATAAGCAAAATTGAGCTTTCTGCCCATTGAGACTTTTGCTCAGGATACCAAAACGAACAATATATCCAAATTTCAGCCAATTTGACAGTGAGCCAATTTCCATAAGATTTGTGCGGGGTTCTTTAAATAAAACTATATTAAAACAATTTAATTATGAGTAATAAAACTAAATTATTATGTGAAAGGCCCTGAATCAAATATGGGCTGGGGACTAATTAAATTAAATGTTTTTTTATGTTTATTTTATTTTATAAATGAGTAAAAGTCATAAATTGTTTAAAAATTAGTTATTTTGTCATAATAAACTAAAATAATTTCTAAAATTTGTATATTTTCGTTAATGGCTCGTAACAAAATATACTGAAAAATTAGAGTGGATTGTCCATATCTACTCTTGTTGCACAAACTACTATTTTCAAGCAATAAATTTATTTTAATAATACAAATGTGTTCGGCAGAAAAATGTTATTATTCTGAACCAATTTTTTCAGTCATAGATTGATATTGTAAACGCCAAATCTAAAGAACCAGCGCAAATGCTCAAGTTCGTTTACATAAAAATCGCCACGCCCATTCACAATTTGAACCTTGTCCTTGCTTACGGTCAGTAGCGTAACGACTAGATCATGGTTTGTTTCTTGTTTCTGTATTTTGTTTAAAGTGACTGGTTTTATTTTTGATGATGTCTTCTATTGTGGGTGAAAAAAAGCGCAGATCTATTATTAACGGACAAAGTCGTGAAGTAATATACAATGTTTTTAAATATTTTGACGCAACAAAAAAGGAAGGAGTTACTTTAGATGATATCAAACTTCAAACTGTACAAGCAATAGGTAAACATAATCTGTAGTTTATTTGCAATTAAACTTGCGTAGTTTTCCATATTTTTTTGTATTTTACACACATATCTATGCTTGAACCCTATCGAATTGATTTGGGCAACTGTTAAGAATAATGTCAGTCAAAGGAATATTACCTTTAAATTAAAAAACGTAAAAAAATAAGCAGAAGAAGAATTTAACAAAATCGGTATGGAGGAATGGAAAAGAGATGCGATCATGTTATAAAGGTAGAAGATAAATATTTTGAAAGAGAAATACAAACTGATTTATGTTCGGAAATTAATCCTATCGTCATTAATCCTAATGAGGATTCCAGTGACGACAGTGACGAGTCTTCTTCCAACGAAGAATCTGACGAAGACATGAACATTATTTATTTGTGATTTACTGTTTACGTTGTTTGTATTTACTTATAGACTATATAAGTGGTAAGTATTTAATATCATTTCATTTTAATTTCTTGATAGTTTCGGCCTTTACTTGATGAAAATCCATATTAATAAAATGAGAAAAACCAAACGTAGATTTGCACACTTTTATTTAAAGAAACAAAAATTAAAAATTGCAGGACAATTGTTTCTAAGTACAACTTCTTCTTCAAATGTGACTAAATATATACAAAATAAACTAATTAGTTAAAGTAGGTACTTAAGAGAAATATATTAGTAAAATTCCAATAAGATATCATTACCGGGATTATCTCACAGAAAACTAAGTAAAGGTAAAGAGATTTAATTAAGCTCAGTTAATAATATCTAATTGATGACTTAAGAAGATATTTAAATTTTTAAATCTATTTATTTCAAGTGTTTCTAAATGGTTTAATTTAATGCCTTTATTCTCAAAATGTGAAACAATTTTTGTATAAACGATTGATTTTCAGATAAAAATATGTTTTGTAGAATTATTTTTGTTTTTAGTATAACTATTGTAATGTTTTAAATAGCTTTTTTTTTTAAAGTACGGCCCGTTTGACCAATATACAATTTTACCACAATTTAATTTATTTGAATAAGGATAAATTCCTAACAGAATTTTTTATAAATACCGAACGGAAAGCATTGGAACAGCCTTAACCTAAAGTCGGCTTACTTAAAAATAATGATTTTTTAATTGACTATAGAATTACGTACTAATAATAACACTAAGAAATATGTATGAACAAGTATCATTCACTATTTTCCATTTATTTTATGTCTTAAAATATACGCGCCCCTGGTTTACAACTTTCTAGGTAAGCTACCAATTCTATTCATCGGTAGGCGTGATCGTAGCATTATAAATGCGCGTAATTGGTTCTTTAGATTTGGCGTTTACTGTACCTATTGTATATTAGAAATAATTTCTCCATTTTATTTATTCATGCATTCTTTAAAAAGAGCCCGATTTTTACTAAATATTTTATGTTGATATCACTTTTGGTTCCTGAATTTTATTTTTTTATTTTAATTTCCTTTCCATTTTATTCAGATAAATTAACAGGCTTTATCCCCTTATAGTGCTTGATGTTTACCAAAAATTTTAAGTTAATATTATTGTTCGTTTTTGAGTTGGGATTTTTTTAATATTTCAACTTCCCTTAACCTTCCATTTTTGTTCTTTTTTTTTTAGAATCAATAGGTTGATCTCCTTATAGAGCTTGATTTTAAACATTTAATGTTGAACCCCTATTTTTAATCAGATTTTTTACAAAATCAAAGAGCTTCCCCTGATAGAACTTTATTTTTCCTTAAAATTTCAAGTTGAAATAATTTTTCGTATAGGATTTTTTTTTATTTTAACCCCTCAATAACCCCCAATTTATTCAGATTTTTTCAGATTTAATATCCTTCATCTTCTTATAGAGCTCGATTTTATTAAAAAGTTCATGTTAATATCGCTTTTCGTTTTTGATTTATAATTTTTTTAACCCCCCTTAACCCTCATCAACCCCCATCAACCCAAATAAACCCCTATTAACCCCTTCAATCCCTCCAATCCCTCTCAATCCCTCATCCCTCATCCCTTCGACACACCTAAACACCCCTAACCGCAGAAAAAAATTATCATCTACATTTAAACAATATTTCTCGATACAATCAGAAAATAAATATTGAGTAAAGTGTAGGCATAATCTTGTATTTTAAGATTTATAATAATTAATCTGAGAATATATTATTTCATTCGAATCTAGAAATATTAATTATTCCAAGAAAGCTTTTAAGTTTATTGTAAGTATGATATGCTCTTAAAACCAACTATCGCGTACTTGATTCAATGTTATAAAAGCATTTGACTTAAAGCATTTAAAGTACCTATGTAGGTACTTTACAAAAGATTAGTGAGTACAAATTCATTGCATGGTATTGCCAGCTGAAAATTATTTTAAAATGCAACCATTGCACTGGTACTGTAGATATATGACTGGTACATGTTGAGATGTGATACTTATTATTCGGAAGTCAGAGACACAATGCATTTATAGAGAATCTGGCAAATTGGCATTAGTACGTGTTTATCCCATTGTCTGTTTTCTAACAAGTTTGCGTCGTATCGTTAGGGTTGCGTTCTACTTTTTGTTAGAAATTCTTTGTGATTCAATTAATAAGTGTATGAATAAATTAAATTGAAATGGAATGGAAGATTTGTTGGATGGATGGGCCTCAGCGACCTGATACCAGTATTTAAATATAAGTATATTTAGTTCACTTCTTGTTTGGTATTGTATTATATTTTATTACTTTTACACAAAAAACACTCTTTTCTTTATTAAGAGTAAGATTGTATTTATTTCTCATCATCTGAATTAGGGCGTGGTTCAAAGCCCACTTGTACTGAAGCTCTAGGCTTATTGTACCCCTCACAATTTCTATCCCATCAGATTGATTTTCTTGATGAATTCAAGAATATGTCTGATGGGCGCTTTCGCGATTTCTTCAGGTTCCGGATATTGTACCCCGAAGTACCATTCCCGTTCCCATTTAAGGTTCCGGCAGTGGCATAGTATGTGAATAGGAGTTTCGTCCTCCTCTTCACATATTCTGCATAGGGAGTCATCAGATATTCCTAAGATATAAGGTGTCTTCTAAGGCCGCATTGTCCCGTAAGGAGTCCTATTACGGCCTTGAGTTCGCTTCTGCTAAGGTTTAGCAGTTGATGTTGTCTGCTCGTGGATGGCCCCTCTATGAATCTTTTGGCCTGTCTAAGTCCAGGAAGTTCCATCCAGAGCCTATGGTGTTCTCTTTTTATTTGTTCCTTTAACACCCATTTAACATGTTGGTATGAGATACCACATGTGGGTTCTGGTCCAATAAGAGTTTTTTCCGCTCCCTTCCTTGCTAGGAGGTCTGCTTTCTCGTTTCCAAACACTCCCTCATGTCCTGGCACCTATTCAAGGGTATTTATTTACATCGAGAAAGGCAGATAACTTTCTTTCGTGATCCTCTTCATTTCTTCCACATATGGTGATGTCATCCAAATATGCTACAACACCTTTTAGACGTTCTTTCTGAATAATTGAGCGAATAGAACGTCGGAAACAAGCAACGCCGTTGGTTACTCCAAACGGAATTCGACGACATTGGTAAAGATTCCCAGATGCTTCGAATGCAGTATAAGGTTTATCGTTCTCAACTATGTGGATTTGATGATATGCACTTTTAAGGTCTATCTTGCTGAATTCTCTATACTTAGCTACCTCTGCAACTACATCCTACATAGCAGGTAGTGGAAATGCATCTAATAACGTGAAGCGATTTATAGTTTGGGAAAAATCGATACACATACGTTTTTTATGACGTTCGTTGAAAGTAACTAATACTTGAGCTCGCCACGGTGAGGAACTTTCCTAGATTATTCCGTCTTCAAGTAACTGTGAAACTTCTGCTTCAATAAAAGTTGAATCCTCTGGTAAGTCTTTTCAAGTCTTGATGGCAATGGGTTTGCAATCAGGAGTCAGATAAGAAAATAAGTTTTTAGGTTCAATGTTAGCAGCTGATAGTGCACATACTTTGAGAGTAGGCCTGAGTCCTCCGAAGTCTAGTTGTACTTGCGAATGATTCTTTAGAATATCATGCCCTATGATAACATCTGCACATAAACCATTCAGTACTCACAAATCGGCTTAATAACTGTTTTGCAATAATTTTATATTAACTCCAAATTCCAACAACCTTTGTTTTTAAAAATGATGTAGCCATCGTTACTTTTTATTGTAAGGGCTTCATGTGAAGGCGGTATTGTTGAACAAGGCGGTTTTCTATGAAGCTACATGTACTTCCACTATCAACCAGAGCTTTCGCAGCGTGTCCGTTGATAAAAATTGATACAATAGCTTCTCCTAAACCCGAAGCAGCAGAAAGTATACATAAAAATGTTCCGAGTTCACTTTCAGGTTGTTCTCCTTTGGTCATTGCGGATACGGTAGGTTTATTTCGACAGACTTTTGCGAAGTGGCCTTTCTTGCCGCAGGATAGACGTATTGTATTAAAGCTGGGCATTTTTTGCGAACGTGCAGTTTGTTATCGCAAAAGTAGCAAGAATCTTTCGATGTAGATGGCAATGCATTTAAATTGTTCGAAGGAAAGACGTTTGATTCAAAAATGACAACAAATGATATTTAAATGGTTAATCACGTGACTTTGAAAATGTTTCCTTAAAATTGCAAAAAATGGAAATATTTTTCAAAATATCGAAAAATGCATAAGGAAAAAGTTGCTTATTAATTAATTCGAGTAACCTAAAAATTAATTGTTAAAAAAATTAAAGAAAGCTGAAAATTGGTATCTGAGCAAAAAATTAAATAATAAGCTGCTTTTTCTTCATATCCTTTTCAAAAATTTTTAAAAATAATACTACTATTTATAATTTAAAAAATGTCATATTTGACATTTAAAAAAGTCACGTTGTTATCATTTTTAAAATAATGGAGAACTCACGATTATTAAAATGCCTAACTATTTCATAAGATATTTTAATTCGGAACTGAGAATATTTTAAGGGGCACACAGAAAAAAAGTTGAACTTTATTCAAGATGAATGGTCTTATTTCAATGCTTTGTTGTGTTTGTATATCCCCAAGTAAAACTCGTCTTGATTTGAAATTCTAGTAATACTTGTTCAACAATAGTTAATAAGCCTTGCTTCAAGATTAGAATCAACTTGCTCAATTGCAGTATTACGTACATCTTAAATGAAATAGTCTTACACTTTTTTTAAATATACTTTATATTCAATAATACCTTGTTCTTAAATCCAATACAACTAAATTTGTTACAATAATAATATGAACTGTTCCAAGAAATGTTAATATTGGCTTTGACATAAATATATTGATTTTGATTGAATTATAGGATAGTTTCATTGAAGAAATGAATAATCTTGAAATAAAAACAGGATGTTCTTGTTTTTTAGTAGGGTTCTCACTGGTACCTATCTACCGAAAAACATTTTTCAAAATTGTTTTAAGGTACCTAACGTACCAAATTTCTCTGTCCTCTGAAGTGTCTCACTTTTTTTTAATAACTACAAAACCTAAATGGAACATAAAAGGTTGTCCTAAGAGGTCGTATCTACAAAATTAATATTTTTAGTAAATGTGAGTAGGTACGTCCTTGTAGACGTCCTTGTAGACTTCGCAAATAAGTTTTGCATATTTTACCAACCTTTTTTTATAATTATAGTAAATATTTTCTACTGCAAAAAGGCCTTTATTATTTGGTGTCATAATAAAATAAAATGTAAGCTTATTAGAGGCACACCATACATGGTAATAAAAAGTTTTCATCAACGCACTCAAAGAGTAAAAATAAACGAAAAATACAGTGATATAAGTAGTACTCCTACTTTTTACACTATACGTAAATAATTTGCTTAATTTATTATCATCTGGAGAAATTCTATGTTTTGCAGACGATACGATCGTTCTTTATAAGGCCCAAACAAGGGAAGTTCTAAAACAAAACATTGAAAAAGATATGAAAAAGATAATTGAATGGTTTGTTTTTATTATGACTTCTCCCAATTGTCTGTCCGTTCCGAGTTATACAGTGTGTCTACTTAAGTTGAAACCATATAGAAAACTTTTTAATATTGGTTTTCTGAAAAAAATGATTGTGGATAAGAAGTTTTGCATGGTCCAAAACTTAAAATGCAATTATCAGATATCATTTTTTTAAGCCATATACGGGGTTTATCAAAAAATATGAATTTTACTCAAGAGTAAAGTAGTTTAATTTTTAAAATAAACAAGAATGTTATAAAGTAAAGTTATTTACAGTTCATCAAATT
Organism: Psylliodes chrysocephalus; assembly: GCA_927349885.1. NCBI lineage: Eukaryota > Metazoa > Arthropoda > Insecta > Coleoptera > Chrysomelidae > Psylliodes > Psylliodes chrysocephalus. The sequence continues at coordinate 33,021,442 of OV651815.1, read as the reverse complement.
TCTAGAGGTGTTCGACGCCCAGACAGAGAACGCGCTACGTGTGACTAAGATAGCTATTGTACAGTCTGCTAAACAAGTTATTTTAAATAGTTTTTAATATTTTTAGGTAATTAAATTTTAAAAGTGTGGAATAGTTTAGGGATTAAATTGGTCTGATTGGACTTTCTTAGAACGTTTTTAAAAGCAGCTAAAGATAGTATGTAGAATTGAAAATAATTATTATGCCATAAAAGGTGTTTTGGAATTCCTTCAACCTTTTGAAATTGAGTCAGAAAATATAAATTTTATAGGATAGCGGAAAATACCTATAATTTTTTTGTAGGCCTTTGTAAATCGTGGAAATAGTTTATATTTTATTTATACCTAATTAAGGAAAATGGTACCTATTATTAATAACGGTTGTTTCTGAAACATTACTAAAATTTTCGAAATTTTGTTTTTCTACAAAATAATAAACTATAATATTTAGAAAAAAATTTATTTCTCTTATAATTTTATAAAAAATAACAGGGGAACATTTACATTTCTTGATCTATTAAACAAAACGATAAATTATCTCGACGAATGACACCATGTTCTAGTACGGAAGCTAGCTTTGCATTTTTGTTGGTGGTTTCATGGGTTTCATATCAATTTTTTGTAATTGTAGTTTACACGTACATATACCTCTTAACACTTGTTTGCTTTATTAAAAAAGTGTGTTGTGATTTACGTCGAAATAAGTCAAAAACAACTTGAAACCCCATATAAAATCAAAAAGGAGAAACGGAAAAAAATTGAGCCTGTAAATGAACACAACTCAGAAACAAAAATAGCTATCTAATAATAAAAAAATAAAATTTGATTCTTGTGCAGCTTCATCTATATCATTAACTGTTTTTGGTTTTTTAATGGTTTTTCTTGGTGATGAAAATTCCGATATCTCACGGTTATCGATTCTTTTTTTCTCTCCAGAAATGCGGACGACAGTGTTTTTAGATACTCCTGTGGCTGCAGCAACACGATCATTTACATTTTTAAATGGTATTGAAGGTGAATTAAAGTTTCCTTCTCTTCTCATAAACTCTATAACATTGGCTATTATTTCGCGAGATTGACTGTTAATCACGCGGCCTCTTAATTTGCTATTAAACTCCATACTTAGGTTCTATTAAACTGTAATGAGCAAAAAACACAAACGAAAATAAAAGAAATGTTTTAGCGAAATTTACATCTGACATTTACGTCTGAATAAAATAGTGAAATACTTGATGCGCAGAGTGTACTTTCATTGCGTAAATCCGTCGGGATGCCTGTCAGTAGTGCTTTCTCTGTCTAGCCGTCGAAAGCCTCTAGAAATTTGATGAACTGTAGAATTAAAAGGTATATCCAAATATGCACTTATAGTCATTTAGCATAAAAATTCAGGTTAGGTGATTATTTACATTTAACATTATAAATCATTTGTAGCTATAAATAAATAATCACCAAATCTGAATTTTAATGCTAAGTGGGTATAATTGAATATTTTTAATTTAAAATACCTTTATTTTATAACATTCTCCTGTATTGTAAAAAATAAAGGTACTTTACTCTTGAGTAAAATTCATATTTTTTTGACAAATCTCGTATACTGCTTAAAAAATTTATATCTGATGGTTGCATTTTATGTTTTGGACCATGTAAAACTTTTTATCCCATATGAATTTTTTTTTAAAAGCAAAAGTAAAAAAGTTTCCCATAAGGCATTTTTTGATTGCCAAGACCTTTAAACTGATAACCGATCAAAAGTCAGTAAGCTTTATGTTCAGTCAGAGACATGCATCTAAAATCAAAAATGAAAAAATCCTGAGGTGGCGTCTAGAACTATCGTGCTTCCATTTTGACATAATTTACCGCCCTGGGGCTGAGAATAATGTGTCCGATGCACTCTCCAGAGTAGTGGCTATGGTCACCGGTGGAGCTGAAAATATGGTCCAGCTTCATGAAACGCTTTATCATCCTGATGACACACGCCTGGATCACTGGGTGCGTTCTAAAAATATGCCGTACTCTATAGACGATATTAAGAAAATTATCTCATCTTGTCGAGTGTGTCAAGAACTGAAATCAAAATTTGCTACTACTTCGAGAACCCTTATAAAAGCAACATCTCCTTTCGAAAGATTATCAATAGATTTTAAAGGTCCGATACCAACGAACACAAACAATCGTTATCTATTGCTATGGTAGATGAATTTTCAAGATTTCCCTTTGCATACCCTTGATAAGATTTAAGCTCAAAAACAGTCATCAACTGTTTGGTTGATCTTTTCTTTGTTTTCAGTTTACCCAGCTATGTCCACTCCGACCGAGGAGCTTCTTTCTTATCAAGCGAAGTCCAGCAATTTTTAAGGGAGAGAGGAGTGGCTACGAGCTTTACAACACCATATAATCTAAAAGGCAACGGGCAAACAGAAAAATACAATGGAATCATATTCAAGTCTGTTTAATTGGTCTTAAGAACGAGGAATTGGGACTTGAAATTCTGGGAACTGGTACTGAAGCAAGCTTTACATTCATTACAGGTCGCTATTATGCACGGCAACGAACGAGACCCCGCATAAAAGGATGTTTGAATACCCCAGAAGATCTGCGAATGGCCAGTCAGTACCATTATGGCTTCAACCTGGCCTCATATTAGTGAAACGTCTCATCCGACATAGTAAATATGACCCCATAGTGGATGAGGCTGAACTTCTTCAACCCAATCCGTTTTATTCACTGGTTCGCCTACAAAACGGCAGAGAAGTTACCATTTCAAACAGATATCTAGCCCCAACACAACAAGAAGAGATAAATGTAGATAGTAGTGAAGGTAGTAGTGAAGATAGTAATGTAGATTTGGAACCTCAAGTGCAAGACGATGACCCTTTAAATGAAATGCCAACTATCTCGGAATCATCCAACCGTCATTGCGAAACTTCTGAACAGTCTGGGGACCAATGCCAAGAACTGTGTCGTTCTGGAAGAACCCGTTCTAGACCCAAGTACCTAGGCGATTATTTTTAACATGGAAAGAATGTGGTGAATCGACCTTTATTATGTTTAAATGTTCAATTGTGTCATATGTTATTGATTTATACGATACTGTCAATTTAGTTGAATAAAGCCTTATATTTTCGGGTTAAACCTCAATTCCACTACACTGCATTTTCTGCTTTCTCCGATATGTGTGGAGGAGTCGATGGTAAGTCTTCAATATCGCTGATATCAGACATTTTGATAATATAATTATTGAAGTTTAGCTATCTACGAAAATTTAATACATACTGATTTTCACAACTAAAATAATTGACAAACGTCAAATACACAGCATGCTTGATTGAAAAATGGGTTTCTACTGATTAAAAATCCGTATCGCTAAAAAAAATCATAATGGGTATCATTATAAAACGGATTATGGGCATATAAGTGCATTATTATAATAGGGTGTAGAAAAAATAATTAATTTAAACCAATTTATCATTATACCTATAGATCGGAACTTAATGGCTGATAACTCAAGTGGTTGGTGTTTTAGGTATGACCTTACAATATTTCTGGTTCTACTTTAACCCTTTATCATACCCGTTATGGTACCAAATTTATTCCTTAAATAATAAAAAAAATTATGAATAATTTTAACCTTTTTGAAGTAATTAATTTATTACTTTAGCTGTGCTACGAAACAATTTAATAAGAGACCACTTTTTGTATGCGACCCAAATATTAAGAATCTTAAAAACAATATCTATCAATTACAACATAAATAACATTAATCATTTTATAGGAACGTTCCATTAATGAAGCCGTATTAATTCGAAAAAGATAATTTATATCATTCAAGAATATTAATACTGTGGATGATTGAAGGATAATCAATCATATAATAAATAATCAACTTATGTATGAGCAATAAAAATAATTGCCTACTTAATTTATGCCTCTGTTGTGATCGAGGTCGAAGCAGTCGTGATAAAAATGTCATAGAGAATGAATTTATAGGTTGCACTGCATACTGAGGATTTATTCAATCTATTTTTATTATTCGATATCATGTCAACACAGTAAATTTAAACTAATGCATTATATTATAATATATAGAGTACCGGGTGGTAACAATGGCTTTCGGTAATAACTCAGGAACTTTTTATGAATACAGCTTATGAGAAAAACAAATTCAGTGACTAAAGTTTCCATAAGAAAAACTGGAAAATATTTAGAGAATCGTGGAACGACCGCTAGATGGCATAAATGAATACTAAATAGTAAAAAAAATGCTTTTAAAAATTTAATACTGGAGAGCTCTGTAATAAGAGACAACCTAGGTAATAAGAGACGTGACTTTGCAATTTAGTGAAACTGGAAACAAGTAGACACATAATATTTAGAGACTATGTATATTGATTAATGGAGATTACTATATGTACATATCAAATTTGTATACTAAAAGGTTTTTGTAAAATTAATTTTTAATTTTTAATTTTTTTTTGTATTTTTTTGTCTCTTATTACTGATGTATTGTAATAAGAGACAAAGTATATATTTTTTTTTGTATTTTTTTGTCTCTTATTACTGATGTATTGTAATAAGAGACAAAGTATATATTTCCTATACCATCAACACTAGAAGGTCCTCGACAGACAGTTTATTTTATAACATAGAAAAACTAAAAAGAGAAGGTTTGAATAATAGGCGGGAATTGTTTCCTTGTTTGTAGTTTATCATATCGCGCTTCACGCGCTGCGAGCACTAAATAAAAGCCGTTTTTACACCCATATAATAATTAAAAACTGAATAAATCTTAAAGAAATCAATAATTTTACTAATGCAATATAAATTTAATACAATATAATGATCAAATACAGGGATAATTGTTATAAATTTATAAAGTTAAAGCTACATTTGAATATTATGAGGTGGTGTAAATCTGGCTTTGCTAATAAATTGGGTTATGTTACACTAAAACATGACAGTCGCGGAAAATGTAGGTGAGTAAAATTTAATTAATCTTATTTTTAATTTAGTTTTAGTTAGATTTAAGTAATTTATAGGTGTAAAAATATACTGAGGTCCTTAACGATGTCATTAACTTATAATAAATTTACATTATCATGTGCTGCTCCAAATTGCAGAAGCAAATATTATTTACATTCACTTAATAAGAAATTTTTTACTTTTCCGTCCATTATTACCCTTAGAGAGAAATGGTTTGATATTTTAAATATTCCCTACACATCTAAAAAAAAACTATTGTGCGAGGATCATTTGACGAGAATGCCTTTACCAGCACTTTGCGTACTAAGCTCATTAAATTTGCCTTGCATTTAGCGCCTTTAGAAGAGAATATTACTACTAATAATAATATTACATTAGATGAAAATTTTTCAGAGCTGCCTTCATCAAATTCGCTTGCAAAAATAAATGTAATTAGTAATGTTTTGATTAAACCTTCTGTTTCGAATATAACTTCAGCTAAAAGAAAGCTAGATTTTTTTAATGATAGAATTGAATGTGTTGAGGAACCTTTAATAAAGAAACCACGTGTAAGAACTGGTATTTTAAATCAAATTAATGCAACTAGAATTGGTAATTTAACTCCTAGAAAGAGAAAATTTTATTATATTAATCGAGAGCAGCGAAACAAAATTTCAAGATTAAAAAATAGTTTATTAAAATCTAAAAATAAAATTAAGACTGCTTTAAAATTATCAGAAACAAATTTATTTAAAAATTTTAGTGGTAACTTAGATCCAGCCGGGATGAAATTTTTAGAAAGTAGTGTCACTAACTCTAAGAAAGTTAAACGTACATGGACAACTCAAGATAAAGTATTTTCATTAGCTTTATATAAGAGAGGCCCTCATGCGTCTAATTTTTTAAGACGGTGTATTGCTTTACCTAGTAAAACAACCATTCACTCACTTTTAAAATCTGTTCCATTTGATACTGGAATTAATGTAGAAATTTTTGATCGTCTTGAGGAAAGGGTTGCCAAAATGAATCAAATTGACCGTAACTGTGTTTTATTATTTGATGAGATTAAACTTGCAGAACAGTTTACTTTAGATGTAATAAATGATAAAGTAGTTGGTTATTTAGATCTAGGAAAAACCTTAGGTAAAACTCTAGAGTCTGCTGATCATAGTAGTTGTGATTGGCCAGTTCTGGACGGGAGGTAATGAGAGGTAATTAGTAATTATCATAAGTACCCACCCCCACCCTTCGCGCAATTAGCAAGTACCTCCCAATGAGCGTAATTGCATAGTGTAATTGCATAGTGTAATTGCATAGCGTAATTGCATAGTGTAATTGCATAGTGTAATTGCATAGTGTAATAAGTGTAGTTACTTCATACGCATATAGATATAAGTATTTACTATGTATATCGAGTAGCGTGTAACGATCATAGTAAGTACCTCTTAGATAGTAATTGCTATGTATATCATGTAGTGTAATGGGTTTAGTTCAAGTACGTATGAGTGATTACTATTGTAGCATAGGGGAAATACGTCGGAGCATACCCAACATCCTCGACTCTCAACCGTCAGAGCTAGAGTAAAGCGCGACTAGCGCGAGTCTCCAGCAGACAAGCACGACGTAAACATCGGTGGAAGGGATAGTTCCCCATTCTTCACACAATTAGCAAGTGCCTCTCGGACTTGTATATTATGAATAGGGTAGGGGATCATAGTAGAGGTGGGGATTTTTAGAGGATATATAGTAGCGCTTCTTTCCAAATAAAATCAGTTTGAAATCAACTTAAAATCGTGAACTTTAAGAGTGTTAAGAAATCCTAAATAATAACCGATTGTAGTATTGTGTGTGTTTTACAGGTAAACAAATATTTGTTTGTATTCTACCATGGCTCAATCTCAGATAGATACACTAAATAAGTTAGTTGGCGAATGGTCCACAATATTGGATCAGCGGGAACTAAAGTCATTAGTTGTAGGTCAACTTTATATTATTAAGACGATATTTGTCAAAGATACTAGGTATGGTAAATGTTTACTCATTCATTTAATTGATCGGCTTACACTTGAGCTTTTCCAGTGTTGGCTGCCAAGGCGCATTTTTGAAATAATGCCACCTGAAATCATTGCTACGATTAATGCTACTGCGGGCCAATATGCATTAGTCTATTTAGGGGAAATACCGTGTTATGGCTCAACTACTAGATCTCATATAAGGTTCGATTTAGTTAGTCAGCAATCAATTCATTCATCTGTGGTAGAGTCATTGTAAATATTTTTTTACTTTTAATTACATATAGTATACACATTATTTCATTAGGAATTTCTATAAATTTATTGTAAGTATAACTTGACCCATTTTTGTTCCTTTAATATCGGTCACATATTGTTTCAGATTATTTCGATATGTGGATGATGTATTCCGAAGAGCACTGGCCTAAAGCTATCGACTTAGAATCATCGATAAGCAGACTTGGGAGGGAACTGGATGCACTAGCGATGGATGCTTTACACTCCATCAACTATGATGCCGACATATGGCCGTTCCCGGAAGCCGTAGCATTACAGGATGAATGGTATGAGAAATACAGTAAAGGTAGCAGTCTTTGCTGTGAATATAATGCATGTGAGCTGGACTTGGATACATTCTGTGAGAAGATGGTTACCTTAAGTTTGAAGCGTTTCTTGAACGAGGTCTTACCATACATCACCCCGCAAATTAGGAGTAAATATGGTTTGGATAGAGAGCCACAGTCAGACGATGAAAATGATTAAGGATTACTTTTATAATATATCTATATGTGTAATTATAATATAAATAAAACAATATACATAGTTTTAATGTTTTTTTTATTTAAAAAAAAAGGTTGTTACATGTTATTATGTATTCAGTAAATACTTCTACTACTTATTAGGCCACACCCATTAAAAGGTTAGGTTATTATGTATAAAGTAAATAACGCTACTACCTATTAGGCCACCCCCATTACACCCGTATGCAACGCAAACATGTATATGTTACGGGCAGTGTTGTAAATTGGGCGTAACATATATATTTTATAAATCGAATGCTAGACCATGGCTAATATTAAAATAATAATTTTTCTATGATGGAATTATAGTTGGCGGTGATCTATTAAATTCTAAAATTTGACTACTAATTAGGCATTAATGTTTTTTTGTTAAAAAGATTATATTATATGTATATGTATATGTATAGTAATATATTACATTATTTCTAAAATGTATTTATTTTTTTATCAATTTCCACTCATTGATAAATAGCCCATATATTTATTATATATTTTATAAAAATTGTAAAATAAAAAAAAAAAAATAAAAAAAATGGCCTCACAGCGGAGGAACGAACCCGCTGATTTCGACGTGAGTGCAATGCTAGCTTTTCGCTTAGCCTCGCACCCACGAAGGAGGCCACTTAATGTTAATCGAAAGCTGGTTATAAAGAACCCCGAACCATTGTCCGATTGTCCGATTATCACCATCCCTACGCCAGCCTGTAAGCGGTGTCCGAACCATTTGAATCGGTATTGCCCTACCTGTGGGTACATGGTTCTCGCTCGGCGGGTAGCTCGGAGGCAAGCATATTTAGTGTTGTTTTTCGATTTTAGTCAAAAAGGCGTGACGATTTTCAGTTTAATATAAAGTTCCGCGAAGAAGTTCAACAGTATGAAACTTTATACGATTATAAACGATCGGATTATTGCAACAGAAGTGGACAAAATAGCAAAAAAATTCAATGTAAATGGTAAGTACTTTTTTATTAACTCTTATTAACTGAATGATTAAAAAGAGGATAAAATTTCCTGGCCGTATTAGAATTTATAATAAAATTTCCTTGCTTTTCTCAACCAAAGTTGAGTATCCATCGTCTGGAGCAGTTAGTTAAAATAAAATAACATTAAGGACATAACAAACAGTTTAAAATTTTCGTGATTGAAAACCACGTCTTTTTGTGTGAATTGCATCTAACAATAATGTACGTCTGTATAATTATATTATATAATTACATTTATTAATATAAAAGATGGAATTTAATTTAGAAAATATACCAGATGCACGGCTTATTGAGTTTTTTATAATTAATAAAATAACGAGAAAAAATATTGCACCTAAATAGATATTTTGTCCACGACTACTTAATAATAAATCAATATTCTACCTCCTAACTAAAAGCATATGGTACTCATATATCACGGAGTGAATTATGATAATTCACGCTTTTGTAATTCTGGCAAATTCCGGTAAATAACTAAAGATGGGTGATACTTTTCATAACGATATTTTCTAGATCGAAAAATCGAAAAAGTGAAAAATCGAAAAATCAAAAAATCAAAAAATCGAAAAATCCAAAAATTGAAAAAAAAATCGAAAAAATCGAAAAATAAAAAAAAATCGAAAAATCGAAAAAAATAGAAAAAAAATCGAAAAATCAAAAAAAATCGAAAAAAATCGAAAAAAATCGAAAAAAATCGAAAAAAATCGAAAAAATCGAAAAAATCGAAAAAATCGAAAAAATCGAAAAATCGAAAAAAATCGAAAAATCTAAAAAAAAAAAAAACGAAAAATCAAAAAAAAAAAAAAAAAATGAAAAATCGAAAAAAAAACATCGAAAAAAAAAAATGAAAAATCGAAATAAAAATCGAAAAATCGAAAAAACAACAGTTAGTTACCTATGTTTAATAAAAACTTTCTATTCTACACTTCACTTTTATTTAATAAAGAAACCATAATGGTCGTGGACAAAGTATAGTATTAGTCTCGCAATTTATAGCCATTATTCACTCGGGTGACTTGCGTGAATAATGGCTACCATAAATTGCTCGTTTAATAATATACTATTATTGCCAGCGCTCCAGTAGTTAATATTTTATATTATATAGAAGTATTTTTGACCCCATTTTTGAGCGCCTGACATTTTATATTTCTGAATTTTAAACATTCACCTATTATTTTCTATTATTGTATAACTGTTTGTATTATAAATTTGGTCTATTCTGTATACATCCAGTATAAAATAAATTATGTTGCACTCGGTTTTCTTATATCTTATATCTATATGTGCAATTAAAATATAAATAATACAATATACATAGTTTAAATGTTTTTTATTTAAAAAAGGTTACATCTTTTTATTTTTGTTAAAAGTGAACACGGGCATAGGTTTGGATACAGTAAATTAGAGTATATGAATTACAATGGCATATATTCGGTGTGTACAGTGCCATCTAGTGCATTATAACTTATAAGAGCTTCATGAATAATAAGCGCATACGCTTTAGTGTTGGCGGGAAATTGCATTTTACGTGTTTCGAATTCAACCTTGACATCCACAGTTGAAGATTTGATTGGTTTTGGATACATACTGCAATCAATTACGAATAGGGGGTTCGCTCTAAAGCCATTCAGGCCTAACATCGGTTGGGGATTTTCCTTTTTGTAGTAACTTCGCTGAAAATCTTCATAAGCATAATAAGCGGGAGTATCCAACTTTTTCCCAACATCTAAATTCCAACGCTCTAATGGGTAAACTTCAGAATTTAGATATAATCTGATATTGCTTATATCAGCAGCCGTAAACGCCGTCACATCTTCTTTCCTGTTCTCAGTAAAAGAAGTATTTTGAAATCCAATAATTACATATCTAGGTCGTTCCATGGATGTAGTGGTTTTAATCGCCCATATGTCGTGAGAAGTTTGCCTTAGAGTAGGTAATTCATAAAGATCCCATTTATGATGCGGTATTTTAATGGATTGCAAATGTTTGTCATTAATTTTTTTATACATGAGAACATCTGCATCATTTTCGGGAGTAATATGTTTGACTATCCAATCCATTTTAGTGATAGTTATGTCCGCATCGACTTCTCCTATATAGCAATTTTCGAATGCTCGAGCAATTATTACAGTCATCTCATGCTTAACACCTATTATCCCTTTTTTGTAAGATTCAGCAAAACCAAATAGATGTTTTAATAAGATTCTACCTGTAAATGTATTACTCGTTGAATCAACCAAAACTTGATTCTCTTCGCTGAGGCCCCAACCAGATGTTTCTAATAATTTCGCATGTTTTTCACCATATGACACCATATTTTTTATTGCTGTCGTTATAATAGGTTTTCGACATTCAGCAATCTTTTGTCCACCCATTTCATATCTAATTTCTTCAAATAGGCCAGGAAGAGCATTGTTGGCCAAATAGCACTTTTTATTAGCCTCTTTTGGCTTAAATGTTCCAACTATATTGATGTAACTATCGCAAATTAAGAGATTCAGGTCCATATTATTGATCGTAAAGGTGATTGTATCAGAATGTTTGTAATTTGGCGATCCCGTAGGCGGGTGGATATATTCATCGCATCTCTTGATTGAGTTATCGACGATCGGCTTTTCAAATACGTCCAACATCTCATTTCTTACATAAACAGCCATTATTTAATATCTTATATGGAATCCAATAGATTGAAGAAATTTATAATCTTTATTAGACAACAGAAGTCTTCTTCGCTTTACAGTTACTCGGCGAATGTTCATGTTTTTCCCTTCGATTCTATTTATATGATTATTTAAATGGGCGCTAGTTGAATATTGTGGTTTGAAGCAGAATCCCATATTAGTTTATCTCTTTTAATTCGAGTGTGATATTGATAGTTTCCTCTCCAAAGTCAATCAACTCACCGTTATCGTCTACAACTCGGATAGTAATGTTGTCTAGGTATTGCCGACCGGCAGGTATGACTGGTAGATAAATAATGTTATGAGGTTCCTTCGTCAGTTTGTATCCTGGCTCAACGTCTATGTCAAATGAAAAAAGGGTGTGGGCTTCTTTCCCATTTATATAGGAACCAGAAATAATATTACAATCCAATTGAACAAGGTGGAGGTTCATAATATTGATCGGCCTTGTAGAGACATAAGCTTGAGGCCTTGGCGGGCACTTCGAATTACTGAATCCTAAGAGGCTAGCTATACTGTTGTCACAATCAAAGTTGATTATGAATTTAGATGAAATTTCACATTTTAGAGTGTTGTTGTTCGCCGACAATTTAAACATAGCATCAAGTTCTCCCTGATTTATAATAGTTTTGGTATCCGGATATAGATAGTCATATATAGCTTTTTGGACGAACTTATTAATTTCATCAATCTCATAAGCGCCGGGTGCCACACGTACATTAATATTTTTCGGTGCACTGCCTTCCTCGGCCCAACTCTTCTCTCGCTGCACCACATCTGCCCAAAACTTTTCTGGGTCTACCACCTCTAAACAGATGAAATTATTTTTTGAGGTGATATTTTTGATAGAATGGTAGGCATAAAATGCTATTAATCCAAGGCCATACTGTTTATTAACATCCAATTCGATGGGCGGAAAAAAATCATTGCTGAGAATGCTTGACGCTATGGACGACAAATTAAATGTTCTTGACATGGCTAAGAAGTATGTCACACTGACTTCGAAATCTATTTTCGATTACATAAATTATAAACTCGCTTTTTAGTGGAAATTTTCAGTTCTCGAATTTTACAAAAACAACAAATTACGTGTTTTGGTGTTGGATCATCGCTTACGTCAATTGACCCACGTTTCGAAAATACCGTCGGACCATCATTTACGTCGATAGATTCATTTTTAGAAAAATCCTTAGGTTGTTCTTCATCGTGGGTATTCATTCTTCAGAGAGAAGAAATTGCAAACACAAATGTCCACATAGGACAGTATCAAACTTCTGGTAGCGTTTATAATTATAGTGAACTTCAGATACCGACCAACACCCTTTATACAGATAACTAATTAAATCTGAAGGTGGGGGTAAATCACCATAACTATCGAAATATATTAAGGACGCATCTCTTTTCTTGTAAGCGACCCAATGTGTTCCTGGCCCGCTACTACTATCCAAATTTACAATGGCTGATTCGTTTTTTAGTGGCCCGCAGTTTGGTAAATTATCTCTCATATACACACCTCGAAAGTAGGGAATCTTAAATCTTTTGGCAAAAGATTGTATGTCTAAATTACTGAGAGGTCTTCGAGGTAGTGAACTTACGAGTTTTTTGGCCGATATGGTTTCATGTAAAGGCCCAACCCCTTTCGATAGGGCTTTAAGTATAATCCTTTACCATTTTTTCCTAGAGAGATGGCTTCCATAGTTCTATTGTGTCGATTAGCTTCTGTTAATTGTTGACTATTTGTTTTAGCGATGTTCACTGCTTTGACGATTCCGGACGCCGCTCCTGCCAAGCTCCCCAATGCAGATAATCCAGCAAAAATAGGTATTAATGGTAAAAATCCGCCTGTTTTTGGTATCGGTATAATACGGGGAATAATAATTTTTTTCTTTCCCCCGGCTGCTTTAACATATTTTCGGGCAGCCATGAGAGATGATGCAGCCATCTTCCTGAGTGTTTTTCCCCCCATTTTCTGTCCGCCATATGTCTTTATTACCCCTTTAATCTTACTGACAATTCCTCTACCGAAAGCAATTCGTTTTTTGCTTTTTGTTCCGCGACGCCGCTTTCTAGACCGTAATTTATGACCCATACCAAAACTTCGCTTTGTTTTCATAATATTTGTGATAGTCCAGGCAGCTGCTTTTTCACCAACTGACGCGTCGCTAGCTTTAAACCGAGTCCAAGCTAATTCTTGAAGGTCCTTGTCAGCAATATGTCTAGCTTTCAAATCGTTTGCACTTTTAGAGTAAGCAATACTATGTAATTTACAGGCTTTATCTAATTCATTTATTCCTGGGTCGTTACGTGCTAAACGTTTTTGTAAGCGCGTACCTGGCCCACAATATTGGTACCCCGGTATGTGCAGTTCAAATGGTAATTTATTTATTAGGGAATTAACAAACCCTTTTCCACACTTTCTTTTTGAATAACGTTTAGTGATAGATCGCACTCGTTTCACGCTAGGCATTTAAATGAATGTTACGTGGGCGAGGGTTTATATAGCCAAAGACAGTCAAACGATGCGCATAGTCAAAGCACAAAATAGTATCTGTGTGGAGAATTTAGATGAAAAAGTTGGTGATGGGCTTAGTGAAAATAAGATTCCTAGACACGGACCATTGTTGCCCGATACAATACGCGGCCTTCTAATAGGACCATCAAATTGCGGTAAAACAAATGTTATGTTATCACTACTCATTCAACCAAATGGGCTACGATTTGAAAATGTATATATTTATTCAAAATCATTATACCAGAAGAAGTATGAGTACTTGCATGAAGTTTTGACTCCGATAAAAGGGTTGGGTTATTTTACGTTCAACAATAATGAAGATATAATTCAACCAGTAGACGCCAAACCAAATTCCATATTTATATTTGATGATGTGATTTGTGAAAAACAAGATGTTATTAGATCATATTTTAGTATGGGGCGACACAGAAATATAGATTGCTTTTATTTGGCTCAAACGTATTCGAAGATTCCGAAACAATTGATTAGAGACAACGCAAATCTAATAATTATGTTTAAACAAGATGACCTAAACCTACGTCACATATATTCAGACCATGTAGCTCCAGACGTGTCTTTTAGAAAATTTCAAGAAATATGTGTGGAATGTTGGGGTGAAAAGCATGGATTTCTAGTGATCGATAAAGATAAAGATATAAGCGCCGGTAGATATAAGAAAGGATTCGATAGCTTCATATACCCATAAACAATGCAATACGCGTTATTTTTCAAGTAGCGTCCAAGGCGGCAGGTGGTTTCAGCGATTAAAATGTATAGCAATAAAAAACATTTTGACATCAAATCGGAGCTGGCCGCTGTCTCCGATTCGGTTAGACAGAAATTTAATGCCTTAAAAAGTGGGCGCGTTGAAACTCTGCAAGCTCTAGAAAAAATGTATGAACCGCTGACGAAACCGTTGAAAACAATTTCAAAAGCCGCAACCTCTAACCCCTTTAACGCTAAAGAAGAAAACCCCGCTAACACTAAAGAAGAAAGATCTGGCATGAAAAGGGAACTCGCGTCAATATCACCGGACTCGACAAAATATGGAGAAAGTTTTGAAAGTGCAATATCCGACCGCGGTGATGGTGATGATGATGATGATGATAAAAAATATATTAATAAGCATTTAGAAGAAATATCACGAGGTAATAAACGCTATGATACTCGGTACGGCGTATATATGGACAAAGACATGAAAACAATGGTTGGGAATTTAGAAGTAAAATTTTCTGATGGCAAAATCTCGTTTTGGGATGGGGATAGAAGAGTTGCTGACTACCACGGTAATCCGGAATTGTATGAGCTACTATTTTATCGAAGCCCTAAGAAAGTAAGTAATGCGACTAAGGATACATATAAGGAAATATTACAACTTACCGGAGCGGCCTTTAAGGAGTATGACGAGTCCAAAGGGCTAAGTAACAAAAATGTAAATAAATTGAGAAAAATTATTAGACCATTGTTCTCTCCGGTAAAGATAAAGGGTGGAGGGTTTTCAAAAATACCTAAATACAAAAAAATAATGACCTCTAAACCCACATACGTTTATTGGAACAAGCCGAGAGAATTGGTGGCTAGATTGCGTTTATTATGGAGTTCAAAGCAAGCCGGCCATACTGGGCACGATAATGAAATTTTATCTATAATTGAAGAACTAAGAGAAGAGCGAATAATATATTAAATACATGTGCTGTAGAGGTCAGTCGTAAACGGAATGTCTTCAAGAAACATTGTAGATAAATTCGGAAGAAAAAAGAAAAATCAACGCGTAATTATTCGAGAAAAAAGGGGTCTTGGATTCAAATTAACAGGTGACGGTAATTATGATATGCAAACCAAACGGTTGGTGAACCTCGGAGAGCCAGAACAATCGACCGACGCTGTAACAGTTGGATATATTGACGATGTTACTAGGCAAGCAAAAGATCTCGTTTTAAAAGCTTTAACGGAATCCATTAAAAACGTATTACGCGAAGCTACGATTTATTTCGAAAATCAGCAGAGTGAACTTAAGAAATTAGTATTTGAACATCGAACTGTGTCAAGCAATAGTATTGGCGATGTTAATGTTAAATACCAATCGATGTTACAAATAGTGAAGCACAATAGAGAATTTTTTGAGGACATACTTACCACTACAAAAAGTAATATTTTAAAAATTATTACTAAAGTTGATATTTTGGAAAGTGAAATAAAAGGCATAAAAAATTTTACTATAATATTAGAGAACCGTTTAACTGATCTTACCGATAAATTCATTTAAGTGTAATACGGAAATTCTTCGAGATCTTGAAAGCGTCAAAGGAAGTATTGGACAAAATACAGCGGTTTTATCGAAAATTATAGTAGGACTGGAAGAAAGTATCAAAAAGTTTGAATAAAAAATTGTATTTTAATTGGAAAGAATGTCTAAGCACCAAATAATTGAAGAAATCCACCGATCCGCCCGTCGAAATTTTTCCAGAAGAAGGACTATTGTAAAAGGATATGCCGACTTGTGGCAGAGTGATTTGGCTGATATGCAAAGTTATAAAGATGAAAACGATGGTTACAGATATATTCTAATTGTCATCGACTGTTATACGAAATATGTGTGGGCGAGACCATTAAAAAATAAAACAGGCTTACATGTTAGAAATGCCTTTTTAGATATACTCCAAAATTGCGCACACCATCCTAAAAATCTACAAACGGATCAAGGGACAGAATATTATAACAAGGAATTTGGGAAAGTAATGAAAACATATGATATAAATCACTATTCGACTTATAGTACAATGAAAGCGTCAATGGCAGAACGTGTGATTCGTACGATAAAATCCCTATTATATAAAAAAATGGCTATGAGGGGGAAATACAATTGGATAGATATTATAAACGGTGTCATTAATAAGTATAATAACACCACGCATTCAATCATAGGTATGAAGCCAATAGATGTCCTGCCGACAACTAAACTCAACCAATATAGGCAAAACAAAAATGAAGTAAGGCGTAAAAAACCGAAATATCGTGTCGGCGATGTCGTAAGAATAAGTAAATATAAAAGCATATTTGAAAAAGGGTATACTGCTAACTATACAACTGAATTATTCAAAATAAGAAAAATAAATAGCACATACCCCGTAACATACATTCTAGAAGATATGAATGGTCAATCGATTAAAGGCTCATTTTATGAGTTGGAATTATTAAAAACAAAGTGGAAAGATGTTTATTTAGTGGAAAAGGTCATTCGGACGAAGGGGGACAAAGCCTTGGTGAAGTGGTTGGGATTCCCACAGCAAGAAAACTCTTGGATTAATATAAATGATATTGTTTAGTATGGATATTAAATGAAATAAAGATTAAAAAAAAAACGAGTTTTATTTTCCTATTAACTACTACATATACAATAATAAAATAACTTACACTTAAATATATACAGAAAGCTTAAATAATAAACAATTATACAAATTAAATCTATATATAAAGGGTCATTGGGTGCATAACAAAGCCGCCGTATTGCCACCCCTGACTCCTTTATTTCAAGCGCTGATGCATACAGGGCAAACATTTGTGTCGCAGAAGTGGGAAATATATCGGGCGCATACATCACATGTTTGCGGATCCTCCAAATCCCCCCCTTCTACAACAAAATGCTGATGCTCGTGTATGTACCTGGCATTTGGATTTCTTTCGACCTCCATCTGCTCGTAATAAAGAAAGCAGGGGTTGCACAGACGTTTGCTCCGTTTCATGCCGGGAATAACCAACTTCACAATAACGGAGCTGGATGTAACGCAGAAGTGGTTACCGCCTCTGGCCTGAAATACAGCCAGCTCCCTTCTTATTGAAGTCGGTGATCCAGGGCAATCAGCCTCAATGCCCTCATCATCGTCGTCGCTGGCGGGTTCATAGGCGGGTGGGGCTGGACCAACGGCGTCTTCACCCTCTTCGACGAGTGGTGCCGGACCAACAGCACCCAAATCCTCGTCGGCAAGTTGCGCTAGACCAGCCACGCCTTCTCCATCACCATCGGCAGCTGCAGCAGCGGCATCAGCAGCCTGTAAAGAAGTATATTGATTAGATATTTTATAAGCATAATGATTAGATATTTTATAAACATAAGGTAATAGTTAAAAACTTACATCACGTTCTATGGCGTCCCAAAATTCGTCAATGCCTGGCTTGTTGGCATCAAAACGCGCCAATAAGGAGAGCTGACGCTCGATCTCCTCAACCGCATCAACATCAACAACAACAATTTGTCTATCCATCCTAGCTATTTATTATTGTTTCGGCTTTCTATTATTATTAATGGTCAGCTACAGCGAAGTGACTGATGCTGGTAAGTGGTCGGGACCTCATTATATATGGTTATGTATTCCCACCTCCACTCTCCCAACCCTCGAATTTACCACCTCCCCTGCATAACATCACGCTCAGTAGGGTGCATCTAGTTCCGGAAAGTTGGAAGTCAGAAAAAATTTTACTCTAGCATTAATCGGTGCTCTGCAGATAATACAACTAACTACAGATCGACTGCAACTAACACAAGATACAGCATGTCCGCATGGTATAAAAACCATTTGTACCTCCTTATCGACACAAATCTTGCAAGTCAGGCGTTTACTAATAGAACGACCATCACTTAATGTATGCATAGTAGCACGAGGTCTTTAAACAGAATGTGGACAACTATATATCTGAGGCTGGATGGACTCTTTTATTAAAAGGTTTGTGGATAGATGTTGAGTGGAGGCCAATTACAATCAGCGCAAAAATTATACTTTTTCGCCCACTGGCGGTCTAGTTATTTAGAGTTTTTTGTTTGTTGATTCTGATTAGGGAGTTCGTTTCCACACCATCTTATATATTACAACTAGTCTATCAACATAAACTATTTATAATATAAGGAGATAGAACTCACGGCGCGTTGCTATTTTTAACGTGGTAGCTCCCCTGTAGGCCTATGACCACGAATACACAAACAAAACAAAAATCCTCTACGTACCCTGCCACGAACATATGTTATCTACTAACTTTTGATAGTCCGCCCTCCGAGCGCGCCCCTGTTCAGTAATTTCACCAAAGCGCGTCTTTACAATTTCAGCGGCCCTCTTCTTTGATTGATACTCAGAATGGGACTCTTTGATCCTACCAATCTCGATGCCCACATCCTTCTGCCTTCGATGTACAACACCCTGATGGTGGAGGATCTCATCCATCTGCCTGTTTAAATCACCTAATCGCAGTTTGATGCGGGCATCTTCGTCTGCCAATTCTTCAGACTCATACTGAAGTGGCGCTAAGGCTACCTCAATATCCTTTTCCATATCGTTCACCACCATCTTCAGTTGCTTGTATGTGGATTCGGTGATTTCAATCTGATCTCTATCGGTCTTTAACCGCATCTGCATATTAATTATGGCGATGTTGACGGAGCTAAGATCCTTCGCCATATCGCCGTCATCAATCAGCATCGGAATTGGTGTAGCCCTACTTGTGGGAGTCACACTTGTTGAGACTACTGCCTTTAACTTCTTCGCCGGCGTTGTCTTCGGCTTCTTCGAAGCTCTCGGCTTCTTACTTTTCGGCGCAACCACTCTTGGTCTCGTGGGTTTCGACCTACAGGGCCCATCGTTGGTTTTGCCGACACGTTTTGCATTTTTCGTCATGACCGGTACTGGCAATGTAGGGACAAGCACATTGCTAAGAACATGAATCTTCTTCGGTGCCTGAAACTCATCCTCACTGCTGTATACCGGTAACGGGGCCAGTACCGGGGCCGGTGATGGAGTCGGTAACGGGGCCGGTAACGGGGCCGGTAACGGGGCCGGTAACAGAGCCGGTAACGGGGCCGGTAACGGGGCCGGTAACGGGATGTCGCCCACTGACTGCGACAACTCCATCGGAGATACCGGTGAAGGAACCGTGTTAAACAGTAGCATCTCGTCA
This sequence comes from Psylliodes chrysocephalus, assembly GCA_927349885.1. Taxonomy (NCBI): domain Eukaryota; kingdom Metazoa; phylum Arthropoda; class Insecta; order Coleoptera; family Chrysomelidae; genus Psylliodes; species Psylliodes chrysocephalus. The sequence goes on along the minus strand of OV651815.1, from coordinate 33,001,534 downwards.
AAATCAAAATCCACCACATCGAAGTTATAAGTGTCGGCTTCCCCCATTATCGACAGGATGCTGTTGGTAGCTGACGTGGTTTCTTCATTTGAAGGCATCTTAAGTGAGAGTTGGTTCGGTTTACTAGAAAAATAGCACCGAAAGTTAGGTAGTTTATTCAGCGAGCTAAAATAAACTGAATTTCTTACCACTGGTCCCCGTATATATAGCGATAGGTGAAAGAGTGGGAAGTGGAGGGGAGATAGTGGGAGTCTCTCACGGCCTCATGTTTTAAAAAACGAGCATCGCGAATCTAGGGCAATACTTTACGGGGCATTTAGTCGAGTACATTTTTATTGACTACCAAATGCAAATGATTTGTTAGGAGTTTTTTTGTTGGTTCTAAAATGGATAATTTTTTTTTTTTGGTCCTGAAAAAGGCCATTTTTGGACAAAGGCCGCCGACCTATTGCGAGTCAGAATTGTCGTCTGAGTCTGACACCGATTCGTCGGACATTGAGTCATCCGACTCAGTGTTCGGCTCGGTGTCATACGACCATTCGTTCAGAATTAGGAAGCGGGAGTCGCATGGGCTGGACGGTGACGATGGCCGGCGAGGTTTTAGACCCGTAGTTGAGTCACATCGGCCATCGGAATCTACTCCTACTCCCCCTGTTATAATTTCGGTTGTAGAGTCGCATTCTGCTACTTCAATAACGTCGGCCATGACTGTCGTCGGTAGTTATTTAGGGCAGACTGAATTTTAGAGCCCGGGCGCTGGGTATGTATGGTACACAAGGAGAGTGGGAGAGAGTGAGGAGAGCATAGACAAGGCTTTTTCATCGAAAAAAAAAAAAAAGTAGAAAGGGGAAAAAATATATATATATATATATATATATATATATATATATATATATATATATATATATATATATATATATATATATATATATATATAATATATATTACAAACTTTCAATTTACATTTATTCTAATAATAGTTTTAACAGTTAATCTAATATATTTTCTTCGATGTTGCTTTGTTGCAGCTATTTTGCTCTGGTTGGAACTTCCCCCAGGTTTTATTCAGCGTCGCATGGTCAATAATGACTTGTTCTCTGGCGATTATGGTTGCTATGTTGATAGACATTTTTACGGCTTTTATAGTTGGGCTGGATGAAGCAGAATGAATATCTGACCATGAGCACCTACTATTTATTGTGTTAGGAATGAGTATGGAGTGGAGGGGGAGATAGTTGGAAATTTTATAAAAATAAACTTTTTTTTTTTTTGTTACATATATATTACAAACTTTCAATTTACATTTCTTCTAATAATAGCCTTAACAGTAAATCCAATCTATTTTCATCGCTACTATTATTTACAATATTGGCTACGTTATACCGTAATTCGGCTATAGTTTTTCGAGGCCCATTACGATATTCCTGAATGTCTCTGTGACCCCACGGTAGAGTTTTTACGGTATTTGGTATTATAAACCTTTTCTCATCGTTGTAAGATAATGCAACTTTGTTTTTCATTTCAGTATATATATCGTGTAACTTACTCCTGAATGTATTCATTTTTCTAAATATCTTACCCCCACCTTCTACAATTTTTTGGTAGTCCGTCATGTTTAAGCTGTTTTGTATTACGCATTTTTTTACGCCCTTAGCGGTTTTGGTTTCTTTCTCATCCGATCTAATATAATAGGCCTTGGCGCCTGTCCCTAAAAATATACTGATAGCCTGATTTGGATACTCATCTTTAAAATTTCCCAATATTGGTTTAGTTACTGGTAAGTTAAATTTATTATCAGATTTATAATTAGATGTGTCGAAATGTTCAATATTTCTTTCCATAAATTCATAAAAATTTATTGAATTAACTTTAAGCACAAAACTATCGGTATCTGTATAAAGTAAGGAAATTTTATCACCTAATTGTTGTTTTAATGTGCCGTAATAAAAATCATACATCCTTACTTTTGACAATTCCAACACTGTGAAACCTACGTACAGCGGTTTGTTATAACATATTTTAGTTCTACCCATATGTATAGCCACAAAGTGTTGTGAAAATATGGAACAAGACTTAAAATTTGGTCTAGCAATTAAGTTGTTTGCCCCCGGGGAATTTCTCTTACTAGCCCAGTGAGTTTTAAGGTAAATGTCGCATCTGTCATCCACATTTTCCATAGTTTTCCCGTACACGCTATTAACCATACGCTTAAAATGATTTTTCTCTGATGTGTCCTTAGCGCTGTTTCTCATATTTGTATTGAGATCTATATATTTTTTCAGCCAGCGAGATTGCTTAAATTTGAGAGCTCGATGAATTTTAGTTACAATTAGCCCATTATTTATGGCTTGCTTAAAGTTTCTATAGTGTAATATGTATTTGTCTTTATGATTCAAATTGGGAACCAGTTTGGGTATTTCTGTTTTTGAATGGGGTGGAATTATATTCTCCACTAAAAATGGTAAATCGGCATGTTTATCATGGAGGTGATGTGGATATGTTACATCAACTTCTAATACATAACCATATTCCCCGAGATCATCAACTGACATAACGTCGAGCTGATTAATTTCCTCAGTCGATAACCAAGCAAATTCTCCTGTCGGTAGGGGCTGACTCATGCTATACCCATAGAGATTTGTCGCATCAATATAATGTATAGAAGACTTCGGCTCGAAAGGATTATATTCGGATAAAAATGGATTATTGGCAATATGTTTTCTTTCCACACATTGGCTGATACCGCCACGTATACTATTTTTGAAGAAATTAATCATATCTATATCCGTTAGCAATTCCAACTCTACCCTGGTGTAGCGCAACATCACATCCCATGACAAACCTGGAGATGTATAATATTGCGCTGGATCTAGTTTATATGCCCTAAGTGATACATCCCTAAAATTTTCAAATATATCGCATAACATTAAAACATCTGATTTTAAATATAAATCAGAATAGGATCCCAAAGTTTGACATTTAAATACATTCCAAACTTTCTGAGCCCTCGCATAATCCTCATCGGATATATGGCGATCATTTAGCTTGTCATAAAAATCCTCTTTTGAAGGTAAATTGGGGTGATCTAATTTCATTAAATTATCCATGAAATTATATGGAAACACCCCTTTCTGCCTCATCAAATCGAATTTTTCTTTTTCTGCAAAACATTTCCTTGTTTCTACGAAAAATTCTGATGGTAAATTTTCTGATAACCCAACCAAGGAATCAGCTAAAAATCTGTAACTATCTAAAAATCTAAGTTTTATGTAATTTTTTCTCATCATACCGTCTCTATCTACATAGCTATGGGTGTACAACGGTTTAGTAAATGAAATATATTTTTCTTTATTTTGAGCAATAACTTCGGCTCTCTCGCCTTCACCATACAATTCTTTAATAAATAAATGACTATCGTACCCACTCAAATTATGAAAAAATATTGGAACAAATTGCGGGATTTTATAATTTAAATTACAATTACTGTGTGCGGCGCCAGGGGTTTTCTTACCGGTAATATGGCAATGATCTCTTACTTTAACATCACCATCCTGAAAGGCCTCATCACAAATAGAGCATATACTCGATGTATTAAAATCATCTATTTCATCATTAGACAATTGGTGCATAGGAACAACATCTTTTAAATACGTATTATAAATAGTTAGAACATCGTCTTCTAGCCGTTTCACGAAATCGCTACCGGCATTGTCACCAGTAAAAGTTACAAATTTCGTCAATGAATTATCAAATGAACATTTAATTAAATATGCAAAAGAATATGGCTCATGTCGGTATGTAGGGATAGTAAATTTTTTTTCCGGATCTGGTTCGCAAATATCTATAGGTTTTAAGATCGATTCAAAATCAGCATAAATTACAAATGGAACCCTTAGCTGCTTATCATAATTTTGAAACTTGAGTATATTTTCAGGTACATAATAACCGCGTTTGTCTTTTTTTAGCTCTACTGATGGCGTGCAGGTATATATATGATTACAGTCGCTCAATTGGTGCCGCAATAGGATGCTTTCAGATCGAAAATAAAGTAAACATCCATCACAAAAAAATTTTTTATGGCCATTTCTAGTTATTTGACTCGACACTAATCTAGAAAGGCTTTTAATCCAACAGTAGTGACTATTACCCGAATCAGCCGTTATTAGTAGTAAATTTATATGATGACCTAACCTTCTGCGGGAATATCGTAATGGGCCTACTATTTCAAATTTCGCCTTACCGTTTTCATAACTACGTTCCAAACCATAAACATTAACACTTATATCATTTAGGTCTTCAAATTTTGAAATGTCTTTAAGCTTCATGGGAAATTCAATACCCTCAACATTCAGCACGGTCTCGAAGTGTGGATACGACGACGTTTCGCTAACATGCTCTCTCGCTGGATATAGTGCCGATGTGATGGCCCAAGCAAAGCAGTACGCATCATTATTTTGCACATTAACTACGCCCTTCTTGGTTTCAATAAACTTGGGTAGCTTTATGTGCGAGCAGCCGCCTAATGGAGAGTACTTATTTATATTTACTTCTAAAAATAGTACTTCCAGTAACGACCAGCCTGAAACAACGAATAATTTATTAGTTAACGCCCTATTATACACTATAAAAACTACAATACCTGAATCCTTATGTTGAAAGTCTACAGTTTGAGATACCGCCGCATCTTTAAAGTCCGCATATGTCGCATCCAAATCCGCCGAAAAATCTAGTATTCGATTTATGCTATTAAAAGATTTGATTTCAGAAATATCTTGACTCTGCAATACATATGTAGCGAAGACCTCTACATTAACTTTAATGGCATTATGGACCCTCAGAACAACTTTTAACAATTCCAATACTCTACATTTTACCGCATCAAAAAATGTTACATAATCTATATGTTTTTTATCACTTTTGACTCTGTAACTTGCAATTCTGCACTTAAACGCACTCTGAATTAAATATATACCATCGGCATGAATTGAGCAGGCTTTTTCTTTATGGTCAAGGCTCTTCATATGCGATGACATCTGATTGGTAGGGATGTCTACATTACATGATTCACATCTCCCATTACGCGCTTTTTTTACTGGTAAAACATCAGGGCTGGAATTGGTAGATCTTTTCGTACCACGCGATGATTCACCGGTGCGATTAGATATTAGCTTACAACTTTTATTTTGATGTCGATGTAAATTATCTATCCTTGTAAATGTTAAACCACAATTACACTTATACATGTCTATTATTTTTATGATAATTTCGATATTAGATAATGGAACTTACAACGCGCTTAAAGCTCACGAGTTTTGTACTGATTTCATTTGAATATGGGTGCTACTATATATCCTCTCTAAAATCTCCACCTCTCTTATGCTCCCCTCCCCTATTCATAATATACAAGTCTGAGAGGCGCTCGCAAATTGTGTTAAGAATGGGGTACTATCCCTTCCACCGATGTTTACGTCGTGCGTGTCTGCTGGAGACTTGCGCTTCACTCTAGCTATGACGGTTGAGAGTCAAGGATGTGTTTCGGTATGCTCCGACGTATTTCCCTTATGCTACAATAGTAATCACTCATATGTACTTGAACTGAACCCATTACACTACATGATATACATAGCAATTACTATCTAAGAGGTACTTACTATGCTCGTTACACGCTACTCGATATACATAGTAAATACTTATATCTATATGCGTATGAAGTAACTACACTTATTACGCTATGCAATTACACTATGCAATTACACTATGCAATTACGCTATGCAATTACACTATGCAATTACACTATGCAATTACGCTATGCAATCACACTATGCAATTACGCTCATTGGGAGGTACTTGCTAATTGCGCGAAGGGTGGGGTGGGTACTTATGATAATTACTAATTACCTCTCATTACCTCCCGTCCAGAACTGGCCAATCACAACTACTGATCATGCCCTGGTGTTTGTAATTAATGGCCTTAGAAAGGCTTGGAAGCAGCCAGTGGCTTATTACTTTACCAAAGCTGCAATAAAAACTCTAAATTTGAAAGTCATTATTGTAGAAATAATAACAGCATTGCAAAATATAGGTTTAAATGTTTTGGCTACTGTGTGTGACCTGGGGGGCACAAATCGAGCAGCTCAAATCAGCTGAGAAGTGATAGGCAAATTACAAGACCTGGTCCTTATTTTTATGTTAATGGGAAAAGGGCAATAACATTATTCGACCCCCTACATCTTTTAAAATGCACAAGAAATGCTTTTTTTAAATACGAAATTCTTTTTGATTCAAATAAGAGGGCTAAGTCTCAATATGTTAAACAAGCTTTTAAAATTGACCAGACCAAACAATTTCAGGCTTTGTATAGTATTAGGGAATCTTATTTTGACATTAGTAAAAATAGTAAATTAAAAATGAAAGTTTCAGTTGCGGCTAAAGTTATGAGTCACACAATGGCTGTTACAATTCAAAGCATGATAGATGCAAACGTACTACCAGCAGATGCCATTCATACTGCTGCATTTACTGAAGACATCGATCAACTATTTGACAGTCTTAATGGTAAAAAACTAACTTGTGATCGAGGCAAGGCTTTAAGGTGTTGTGCTTCTAAGAAATCAAGACATTTAAATTTTTGGAACAGTATGTTACCAAAAATAAAGTCTTGGCAGTTCTTAGAAGACAATAAAAATCCTAAAGAGTCAATGCCCTTTAAAACAGGTTGGTTAATTACCCTTAAGGGTCTTAAATTGTTAACCAACGAGTGCTGGAAGTTGGGTTTTACACATTTGAGAACCCGCTCTTTAAATCAAGATCCAGTAGAGAACATGTTTGGAGCAATTCGGCAGTGTGGTGCAGCAAACACAAATCCGAATTGCTATCAATTCACAACAGCTTTGAAAACATCTGTTTTAAATAGTTTAATTACACCTAAAAATTACAGTACCAATTGTGAAGCAGATGATAGTAGTTTGTTAGACAATTTAAATTCATTTTTAACTTTTAGTGATGAACCTCAACCACTACTGTCTGGCCAAGAAAATGAATTGGCTAGCCTTAAAATTAAACAATTCAATGTCAATTCACTTCATAATACTGACTTTGATATTCAGGCTATCACTTATGTAGCTGGATTTGTAGTCAAAAAAATTAAAGGAATTGATTGCGAAGTGTGTTCCGGCAATTTAAGAACAGACATTGTAGAACCTCATCATAGTTTTAATATGAGGAATATGATGAAGGGATAGTAAAGTGGTTTAGTGCCAGAGTTGCCTAACCAACAAAATTTCAAAACAACTGGTCTTTGTTATTGTTTTAAAATCATTTCTATACATGCCAAAGTTACCTATTCCTTAAAATGATGTAGTTCATGACAAAATTAAATACTTATTTGACAAGTGACTATTTTTAAATTTTTCTTAAATTTTGATCTCAACTTACTCAATTAATTATTTTTTAGCAACTCTGGCACTGGAACACCCAATAGAGCTTAAGAATATTAAAAAAAATTTCATGTAGTAAACTCAATTTATTTTTAAGGTGTACTATTTGTGATAATGTGTAATTTTGTGATATTAGGTAATTTTATAGATATAAAATAATAATAATAATAATAATATTAATAACAATAATAATCGTGATTAGTGTAAACGTATATTTTTAAATTAACTTCAATCCCTTGAACAATTTTCAATTTAAAAATGCAATTAAAAAGTAGATTTTACAACACTGTTGCTAAATATATGTAAGAAAAAACTACTTAAATGTTTATGTCTTGCTATTGTTTGTCTTTTTTTATTATTTTGTAATTTTAACTACCTTATCCCTATTATTTAAATAATTTTTAATTGTAAATTTTAGACAGTAAACCAGACTTATCTTATACTTTTTTATAATGCTTAACAGGACGAATAAACATTATTAATATTATTATTACAATAAGTAAATTTAACTTCTCGTTTTTCTTTAAGGAGGTCCTTTCGCCACACCTCTCGCCTCAAATAGGAAAATGTTACTTGAAATTACTTCAAATTTCATACATTTTGAAGCCCGCCATTTTTTAAATCGCTTTACTTAGTAGTTTTCTACTTTACCGAATTATAGTTCATCATAACGCGCTCAGCGCGCCACTGTCGAGGTCAAACAAACTTGTTACCAACTATTTACAGGGGAACTGGCTACCCTGGTTTATAAATTTATATTGTGCCCAAAAATTTTTCAATTCTTTAACGTTAAATACAAAAAAATTGTATGAGATCAAATTTGGTTTATTAAAAGAACATGCGTAACAACATAAAAGATCCACTAAATAGTTGAAAAAAATTAAAAAAGTCTTCAATTTTTGTTCAAAAATGTTTAAAGTATTTATATTTCGTTCTTAATCCAAATAATTCGTGTCTTGTAATAACGAACGGAGCTGCACCACGAAAATCAAGTGGACCATAAAATATGAAATCATTTTTAACTTTAGATTTATCCACCTTCTTGGGCCATACAAATGTGTCTTTTTGATCAAACTGTAGAAAATTTAGTTCAGTTATATCCTCTTCTTGAAGTTGCGTTACCTGCCCGATATATCAATCATTATCATAATAAACAGTATAAAAATGATCGTGTTCAATATCAATTTTTTGGAAGTCCATAGTTTTATCATCTGATCTAAAATTAAAATTCTCGCTTTCAGTATCACTTTCCAACATTTCTTTAGGATCTATATTTTCGGAATCTTCAGAAGATGACAGTTCTTATTTTATGCTGTTTTTTTAGTATAAGGTATAGTTTTTTTTGGTAGTATTTGTCTGGGTTTTTTTTATTGGTTTTGCTTTCTTGTCCGATTTTGGGCGTGGCTTCTTGGAGTCTTCTTTTTTTTCAGTAAAGCCTGTAAAGCCTGCTTGGATGTAAGAATATCACCAATTTTGTTAGTTAGTTTGACCCTTTTTGAAGCAGCATTTGGTTTTGTCAAATTTTCGCAGTTTGCGTTTAATGAAATTTTCGAATAACATTCCTTGGACTAGGATTTTAGATGTAACTTTGTTTATGTTCGGTGTCTTGCTTACAATAAGGGAATTTTGATGTTCTTGGTCGGCATCAGAAACTAAAAATGATTGATCATTAGTTGAAGACGTTGAATGGAACTGTTTTATGCTGTGCTAACGTTTTTTTCTTGACAGGTAGTTAATGACTGGTCATGTACTGTCGGTGTTGGTGGCGTAGATGGTTGGATGTGCTGCACAGTGTCGTTGACTTGTTCATTTAAAACTGGATTTTTTTCCTGTTGATTTAAAGTCTGATATTATAAGTCCAGGTTTAAAGGCAGTTTTCCATAATACTCGTATAAACTTTGAACATTGTTTATTAGGAAGTAGTGTTCCTGGATTTTCACGATTATAGGTAATAATTATTTTGTTCCAAGCAGTTTTAAGTGCTTTGAATACAGTTTTGTCTAATGGTTGCATAAAATGGGTTAAATTAGGCGGTAACCTTGTTGAAATAACATCATTATCAAATGCTAGCTTTGCAACTTTGTAAGTTAAATGACATGAGGCTCCATCGTAGAATAAGATAATTTTTTTAGTCCTTGTGTCTAGTGCAGATATATTTTTCAAAAAAAAACTCGATCGAACCATTGAAAAAATATGTCACCCTCTCCATCCATCCCTTGTTTTGAGCAGTGTAGGCTTTTCCTGGATAATCATCTTCGGGAATCCAGTAAGACCAGACGTACGTTCCTTCAAAAATAATAAATGGTGGCATTTTGTTTCCGTTAGCACTACAACAAGCCAACACTGTATTATTTTTTTAACCAGAGCCAGCAATATTTTTAGAAACTCTTTTCAGCCCTCTTGGTGCCACTAATTTGACGTCTTCCGGATCGTGAATAAAACCAAATTCATCGCAGTTAAAGATTAGTTAGTTTTAACAGTTTTTTTTTAAGTTTTTGTATCAATCCCATATTTTATATGGATCAGCACCTCAAACTCTCTGTTGCCCCAATAGTTTTCTTTTTCTAATGGACAACTGGGGATTTCTCTTCAGAAAATTTTGAAACCATACATGTCCAGGACCTTTTTCACCCCAACGTGATTTCATTTTTGTATCACTCACAAATTGGGTAACAAACTGAAGTGTTTTAAGCTTAGTAAAACCATATCCTAAAGTCCCACACTGTTTCAGAAACAAGGCAAGAGTATTTTCATCATTTTCGGATAATTCTGGCTTTCTTTCACCCCCAATAACCAGTTCTGCCTTCTTGTAATGTTTTCCCAATGTTGATTTAGGTACATTATACCTCAACGATGCTGATCCCAATGAATAACCCTTATATTTCACAGCATCTATTACTAATTCCATTGTTTCAGAAAGGTTTACACATCGCTTTTTGTCTGATTTTCGTATTCCAGTCATTTTGATACTACAATAAAAGTTTTTCTTAAATCCACTATTACCACTAAACTCGTCTACTATTACTACTAAACTCGTCTACTATTACCAAATAAATTTAGAAAATGTGTTGTAATAAGAGACATTAAATTATTCATGACAGTATAAAGCTCGTCAGAACGAATTTTGGTTTATGAGCTAATAACCTCAAAATGCATACTCTAAAAACACTGCCTCGTAATTAAAATACACTTGCTCTATTTTCTAACTTTACTAGGTAATAGGAGACAATGTCAAAAGGCTCCTGCTTTACAATTTTTTATTTTTAAAGTGTTTTTTTGTCAAAATAAAGTAAAAGTTCCTACCTTGATCTGACAGACTCACAAATAACGAACTAAATAATTTATTCTAACTCACTTTGTCTTTCCGCACTTCATAGTACTCCGAATCTAGGTGTCGTCTCTTATTGCCACTGTCTCTTATTACAGGGCTCTACCCTAGTTCGAATCTTCAGAAAATTTCGCATAATTTTGCCTACAATAATTTCTGGTTAACAGAAATTTGCAATTTATTATCCTAATCCATTTGTAGCGTTGCGGCTTATTGTCCACCATTTGATGGTACTACTACTTTCCTATTCACTCACTCATTCCACGTCGTTCATGGACAAACTAAAAGAATAATTTTTTTATTAATTCTTGTTATTTTGTTATGGTTAAACGCTAGTCCCAGCAACGATCCAGCCTTCACACATCCACGACGTGACCAAATCCCTTCAAGCCCTAAATGTATCATTTAGTTATTAAAAAGCACAACAATATTAAAATACAAATTATTTGATTTAATTTAGGAATGCTTAAAAAACGCACTAGGGATGTGGCGTTGGTAAGCGATGTAGGTAGACAAGTAATTTATAATGCCTCTGTACTATTCTGTAATAAAATATCTCAGATAAATAAATAAAATATAGATAAGTAACGATTTACATTTATTTGAAGCCACTATCTACCCTTTTGTATTACTTTCTCTTTCTCCTGGGTCTTTGATGTGATTCGTCTATTTTAAATAGCAGCGCCAAAACTTAGTAACAACTTGGGAATTGTCAGTTTTGTTTGTACGTTTTCTGTGATTTTATATTCCCAGGGAATATTATTAAAGTTTTTTTAGAGTGTTGAGTATGTTTTTTTTTAACGAATTTGACCAGTTGTAAGACTAAAAATTACTATTTAATGATTTGTTTACCCTAAAACATACATTTAGAGAAGTTTAAGGTTGTTTCAATGGTAAGTATATTATTAGTAATTTTTTATACAGGTTTCCAAGCAATGGAAATTTGGATTCAAAACCTAGAAAGGAAACGGTTGAAGTTGATAAAATAACACTAAAATGTATTGGAAACATTTTATAAATTATGATTTTGTTATGAATTCCGTCGTGAAAGGCGAATTTAAAGCTGAAAGTAATTCATTTTTTTATTTATGCTTCAACCATTAGGGGTATTGACTATTTACTAAGTAACATAATATATAGGTATAGAAAGGGTAACAATTCATAGTTTATTCAATTCATAACTTGGTCAAGTAAGTCATAGAAATAAGTCACATAAGTAAGTTATAATAATATTATGTTATACCTAATAAAAATGATTCATACATTTTAAACTTAATGATTAAATAAAAAAAATTAATGCTATCCTTGACAAATAATCTTAGTGCTCTCTGGAAAGAAAACATTTTACGAAAAAATATCAACTACTTCAAAAAGTATTTTGTATCTTCTGAAAATTAGCGATGAGAATGGCAAAAGCCTAAAGCGCTTTGCTAATTTAGTAAAAATAATTATATACAAAATACAAAGGGACCTGTTTCATAATGAATTACAAGCTAATACTATTAGTATTGTAACTTGTATCTTGTAATTTTCTGTTTCATAATAAAAAAATACAAATGTAAAAATTACTACTTACTAATAAATGCAAGTAAATATTACGAGGTTCTGTTTCTTAATATGTGACAATAATACTCGTATGTATTTTTGAAGAATATTAGTATTTAATGTAATACAAGTTACAAAAGATTATTTACACATATTTTCCAAAGTACTAGTCGGGAATATTGGTTTTTCTCTTATTTTTGGTAAAAGAAGTGTTATGCTATTATGGAAAATTTACTTTTTGAATTATCTAGTGACGAAGAAGAGCTCTTAGATGTTCAGCGACGCAAAAAAATTTATATGGTCCGCATAAATTTTAGTTTTGAATCAGCATATGAATATGTTGTACGATTTAGAATGTCGTCCGATAAACAAGAGAGTTTGTTGCAAGAAATAGGACCTTTACTCAGAAATCAGTCAAGAAAAGTTAGAGTACTTTCTCCTAAGCAACAGGTCTGCATAGCTTTATATTGGTTTGGCAGTGGTAGTCAGTATTACACAACGGCAGATATGCATGGCGTTAGTAAATCAAGCGTTCACCGTTGTGTGAAAGCTGTTGTTAGAGCTGTTAATCAATGGTTATTTCACACAGTTGTTACATGGTCACTCTTAATGGTCACAAAACATAACAGCTGACGTTAATAGTTTTTTTACAATTTGCTAACTTTCCCCAAGTATGTGGAGTCATAAATGGTTCCCTTATCCCTATCGATGCTCCTTCTGAAAATGAACCCGCATTTGTAGATCGGCACGGTAACCATTCAATTAACTGCATGTTTGTCTGTGGCCCATCATTAATGTTTTACTATGTGTGTGCAAAGTGGCCAGAAAGTGTTTACGATGCTCGAGTTCTTCGAAATGGTACACTTTATCAAAGAATGTAAGAAGGTGATATATTTCCCAACACAGTACTACTTGTGAATTCTGGATATCCTCTAAAACGTTGGCTGATGACACCACTGCAACGTGATCCTAACAACGATGCTGAAAGAAGGTATAATCGTCGATTAAAGGCAACAAGACAAACTATAGAACGTTCATTGGGTATATTTAAAGAAAAATTTCCTTGTTTGCTTCATCTTCGTTTGGATCTGGTATATGCTGGAGAAGTTGTAAAATGCTACTCTACTCTCTGCAGTTTTGCAAGAAATAGCGAGGAAGATGATGAAGTTAAACCTGTATATAAAGAAGAAGCAAACTTTCCTTTAGACAACATTGAATACAAGGCAGATGGGAAGCCGTTTTCAATAGCAAGATATAGGCAACGGTATATAATTAATTTGGTGTAAAGTAATTATAATGATCGTAGGATAAAAATATTAAACACAATTTTGGTTTAAAACGGTCCAGGATATGTGAAATCATGTCGCGCCATATAATTAATGTTGAACTAATTTTATGTAACCACTTAAGAAATAAGGAGAATAGTAGAGTAAGGTTAAGATAGAAAAGAGATAAGAAAGCATGCTCAATAAGTATATGCTATAATATAGTAAAAGAATTGTTAAAGGAAAGTTAATATAAAGTAGCGAAGTAATAAACAGGGTTTTATTTTAAAGTATACAATACAAGAGAAGTCAAGTTTTAACAATTAGTCCCCTAGATAGAAAACTTTTATCCCATTTAACCAAATCTCTCTACAGCTTCGGCTTAAATTTGTCTTGTCTATAGTACAAATTTATAACGAGCAACAAGAAGAACAATATTCATATGAATCGAGAATAAAAGTGTGAAAGCAAATAGTAGGTGTTTTCAATTAATTGACGACATCCAATTTGTCCGCAAACTTATAAAGCTATCACAGTTCCTCCTGTTAATCGGCAATGCACCAGAATAATTTAAGCTAAATCTGTATTTATAACAGTTTCCAAAATCCCCAAGTTGTCTAGTTTAAATACATACTGATGCGTCCAAGCTGTTATGTTTTTAATAAGTAATGATTTGCCATTATTAAAAATACCTAATTTAATAGTTTTTGAAGGCGTAGAAGATTTGATGATATTTTAAACCCGTTTGGCTATCTTATATTTTTTATTATGAGTTTAAATTCTCAAAGTACCCAACTCAAACTTACCGTAGTTAACGTTCGAACATTCGGCCACCAAACATATCTTAAATAAGTCCAATCTTTGTTGGGAGGAATTACACCAATTGATTTAGGGTAAAGATTTAATTCTTTTCATGATACAATTTTATTATTTTTATTGAGTTTGTCACTTAAAGCTCCAAACAATATATTTTTCTTCTTTTTCATTTTACTTAATACACAAAGTTTTAATTGTTGCTTATCAGCTCTTTTCCCCCATTGTCAATTATGATTTACTTTTAACAAAGAAGGTCGAAAAATACAGCAACTATCTGTTATAAGTTTATAATCTCACTTTTAGAATGTCAGATTACTTGTAGATTTGTAAAATTTTACTTGTAGAAACTTACTAATAATATTAGTAAATCCATTTGCATTATGAAATTACCAGAGCTTGTAATTAGTAACTTGTAATTTGTACTTTTTACTAATAATATTAGTATCATTATGAAAGAAGCCACAGGTAGTATTTTTTTTTTCTAAATATTGAAATAGGCTTACGTTATGGTAAATATTGTATAATTCTTTTTAAGGAAAATTATTTACCTCCTACTGAATGTAGTGAAAGTCTAGAAGATATTTATAATTTTAATAATTGACACATACTGGATTAGAAAATTCAAGTTATTCCACCAACACTGATCCAGAAACTATAGAATAAGTTCTTCAATTTATAAAGAAGAAATTTATAAAAGTGCCTAAATTAAGAGAAAAAAAGTTATGCTGAAACTAATAAGTAACTTTAAAAACGCCCGTTTTTAGAAAATATTTTGGAGATTATTAAATATATAATTCCAAAAATTTTAAACACATTTTGAAAGTTTATTAATAAGCAGGTTGTTAATTTGGAACAGAGTCATAATAATTCAGAGAAGTAGAAGTTTGTAATCAAGAATATCTGTCAATATTCGCTACTAACATATTTAGGTAAGAGACCACAAATTACATATATATCAGAGCATACTGGCGCATTCGTTTGCAAAATTGTTTTAATTCGTAATTTTTTTTTTAATGTCCGGAAGGCCTTCCTGATTATAAAAGTGTAAGATGACACTCGATATCTGTTGATAATTAATTAAGCCAGAAAAAATGCATTTTTGCAATAAGTTAATTTTTTTTATATTCTTTAGGATATTTCAAATAAAAAAAGTCCTTACGCCCATCATCGTATCTTCAACCCTTTATTTGTTACGAATTTTTTTAAATCCAAAATTGACGAAAATTTTTATTTTCTTGAATTAAATAATATACCTTAAAATTTAAAATGCTATAATTTTAAATTTTTTATCGAATATTTAAACTATAATAAACAATATAACCTAAATAAATTTTCAACATTTCGTTTGTTGTTATGTTTTTTTACGTTATAACAATATGCTTCATACGTGCTTGTACTTTTAGAGAGAAGTACTTCTATCTCACTTCTAACTCAATATATAAGATGGGTAAGAGAAAGCCCAATGAAGGGCTAAATCAAATTTTTGTTGTTTTTCAGCGGTAATAAGTTTAAAAAAATTATTATTAACATTTTTCATAACACTTTGTTATATTTGCCGATTAATAGTTTTGTATGATGTGATTTTTTTTTTACTTTTTTAGATACTTTCGATACAAAACTATTAATCGGCAAATATAACAAAGTGTTATGAAAAATGTTAATAATAATTTTTTTAAACTTATTACCTCTGAAAAACAGCAAAAAATTGATTCAGCGCGTCATCGGGCTTTCTCTTACCCATCTTATACATTGAGTTGGAAGTGAGATAGAAGTACTTCTCTCTAAAAGTACACGCGCGTAGGAAGCATATTGTTATATCGTAAAAAAAAACATAGCAACAAACAAAATTTTGAAAATTTATTTAGGTTATTTTGTTTATTATAGTTTGAATATTCGGTAAAAAATTTAAAATTATAGCATTTTAAATTTTCAGGTATATTATTTAATTCAAGAAAATTAGAATTTTCGTCAATTTCGGATTTTAAAACATTCATAACAATTAAAGGGTTAAAGATACGATGATGGGCGTAAGGTCTTTTTTATTCGAAATATCCTAAAGAATATAAAAAAAATTTATTCATTGCAAAAAATGCATTTTTTCTGGCTTAATTTTTCGTTGTTTAAACAATAACATCAACAGATATCGAGTGTCATCTTACACTTTTATAGTCAGGAAAGCCTTGTGGACATTTAAAAAAAAAATTACGAAATAAAACAATTTTGCAAACGAATGCGCCACTATGCCCTGCACTAATAGGCGAAAATGCAGTTGAGGTATCTATATATCTAGTATTCAAATAATATTAATTCAATTTGGAGACTACATGTTGTCATTTAAATACATGTAACCATGCACAACTTTGGTTTCATATATTTCTTTGAAAATAGACACTCCACTTACCTATTTTTTTTTTTTTTTTTATTTATAATTACCACTTTTGATACTTTTATATTGTATTTTTATTTATTTTATATTGGATTTTTATATTTAATTATTGTATTGTGTTTTTTAATTATTATATTTTTGCGTTAATTGAATGTTTATATATTTTTGGATGAAGCTTTGAGTCTTATACACGCAAACAAGTTTTAACTATTTATTTGAATTTAAAAAATACGTATTTTAAAAATATTTTTGGATATACGTTTTTATCTGGCAAATAAAAATGTATAGTTTTTAAATGAATTTATTTCAGTTTTAGAATGGGTTGGTAATACTGTACTGAACTAAAGATTTTTTTTTAAATATATATAAGATTGCCAACCACTTAATTTTTTTATGAAATTAGAGAATGATGCAGATCCCAAATTAAATTATAACAGAAAGATTGACATTGATTTCAAAATTGTTTAATATATAAGAAACTAAGCTAACGAATACTGAAATAAAGGGCTTTTATTGTCATTTAATTAACTTTTTCCGTATCAATTTCATTACGCATTTAATAATCTTATTTGGAAAATATATAGTTAATCTAATTTTATACCTTAAACGCCTTTTATATCCTTACATTTTACAATTTACATAAGGTATTTCAGGTTATGTGAGATTTTTAATTTGCTCATAATTTAATAAGAAAATTGTTTGCTGTAACTTTTATTGCTCCAGTTTTAACTAATGGTCCCATAATTTGTTTTTATTATTTTCATTGATATTTGAAATTTAAAAAGTTTATTTAATTATAAATTAACATAATTGTTTGCATCCTCCTCTATCGTAGGTTACACAGGCCATGAATTTAGGTTTTCTCGGATTATGTACCATTATAATACATACCTATAAACAATATTAAGAGTGTAATCATTTAAAATCTATTTTTTTTTTTTGTAAATATGTTTTATTACATTTGAATAAAAAATAGCAGAATTAATTTTTCGTAAAACCAATTTTTATGTTTGAATTGCATTTTTTTTTTTAAATTTTTCCTTGGCACAATATTAACAAAACAATTCTTTGTATTCTGATGAAAAAACTATTTGATACGCCCATGAAGATTACAACTGTCAAACGTTTGTATTTCCTGTATTCAAATAACGCCTATGTTGAACGGCGTCCGTTACTTATCTATATTTAATTTATTTCTCTAAGTGAAAAATGAATACATATCACCAACAAGCCAAAACCATTGACATGTAAATAATTTTGAATCATCCTGCATATCACCGATGGGAAAATTCGTATCTACTAGGTACGGCAAACAAATTAGTTAAAAGGAAGACTAATAGAACGACAAGAAGTCATAAGTGGTTAGCATTGCATTAATGTGCTAATTGCGATATATTTCTTGTTGAATAATGTTTCACGTAGTCTCGTTAATTAATGCTTTTTACAGGTGATGAATACTTCCAAGATCGGCCGACCGATAATTAACTCAACTATGCCACTAAAGCATTAACAAGAGAGACAGACGCAGCTTACAAAGTCAGTTTATTAGTGTGGAATATTTTTTTTAATACCACTGCTTTTAAATTTTGAGCGAATATTTGCCATATTTACTTTTTACGATCACTTATTAGTAGGTACAATTGTTTAAACTTCAAACTGCTGGTTAAAATGGTTAAATAATAATTGTAAGTGGACTGTATCAATCTTTTTATTTTAATTCTTGACTTGGCGACATTCATTTTTAATAATTGTCATTTTTATTATTATGTCCAAAGTATAATCAAATTTTATCTACACTCAAAATAAATATAAACAAAAGTTTTTAAACATAACTCCCTTCTTTGAAGGATTCCTTCAAAAATATAAATTAAATACTACAACTAATTATCAGTGTCTTCTTGGAGTGGTAGAAGATATAGATGCCTTATGGATCTTGCAATGCAAGAACTTCGACGGCTCTCTTGAAATTCCGTCTTTACTGAGGAATAGCTGAGTGATACGTCCAAGAGGCCACTTATAAGAAGGTTGCTTGTCATTACGTAAGAGAACTAAAGAACCATTGCTTATTTTTGTAGGTTCTTTGTTCCATTTATATTAAGCATGTAACTGGGAAATATAGTGTTTGGAAAATTGAGACCAAAATTGTTGACATAACTTTTGGACATGGTGTATCCTGGTTAATCTGTTAGATTTGATCTCTTGTAAGTCATGTTCAGATATTGAGCTTATAGAGCGTCCAATGAGAAAATGAGAAGTGGTAATTGAAAATAAGTCATTAAGATTACTTGACATAGAAAATAGATGTCTAGAGTTCAGGATACCCTCTACGTGAATAATGTGTATTAAACTCTTCAAAAGTGACATTATGATTGATTAGTGCTCGCTTTAAATGATATTTGGCGCTTTTTACAGCTGCCTCCCACAGTCCTCCAAAATTCGGACTATATTGAGGTATAAAAACCCAACGTATGTTGTATTGACTAGTAGAGTCGATAATAGAGTTTCGGTTTGTGTGTAAAAAATTGCCTAATAATTTGAGCTCGTTACTAGCTCCAATAAACGTACTACCGTTATCCGAGTAGATTTGAGATGGCACACCTCGTCTTGAGGTAAATTGTTTTAAACAAACTAAAAAATTCTTGGTAGTAAGACTGCTCACTATTTCTAAGTGAACAGCTTTTGTACAGAAGCCTATAAATACTGCCAAATAACATTTAATTAGCTTAGCTCCTTTTCCAGCTAAATTTGAAATGGTCCGGCATAGTCGAGTACAGTTATTTGAAATACAGTACAGAAGCCTATAAACACTGCCAAATAACATTTAATTAGCTTAGCTCCTTTTCCTGCTAAATTTGAAATGGGCCGGCATAGTCGAGTACAGTTATTTGAAATGGTAAACTAGGTTTAATTCGACTATCGGGTAAACTAGCCGTAGCATACACTGAAGGCTTAGGACTAAATTTAAAACATACCATACAATTTTTAACATTTTTTTTTTTTGCCAAATAGCGACCACCAATTGGCCAATAAAATTGCGTTACAGAAGCTAACAACAATTGAGGTCATGGGTGTAACAGTTGTTGGTGTTTACAATCAAAGATTAATTTTGTAAAAGAATGTTTAGAATCTAATAGAATTGGATGCTTAGTATCATACGGCAAGTAGGTGTTTTATAAGCGACCACCTACACTTATGATGCCATTGCTATCAACAAATGGTGTTAATGAAGACAACCTGTGTTTCTTATCTAGAAAATTATTTTTATTTAACAGATTTAATTCCGATTTGATCGATTCATTCTGAGCCAATTGAAACAAAACGTCATTGGCATTATTTAACTCAGAAACTGAAATGCAACCTGTTTGAATAGGTTGCTTATTACTCTTTTTTTTAAATAATTAAAAAATCTTACGCAAAGCGCTGTAATGCGTTTAAGCACCTCAGAAATTTGTCAAATAAGTAAAATATATCATAATTGGTAGATTACAATACGGCAGTTGTCTTTTTTAATTCTGGCAATTGATTAAATGGAATAAAATAGTTAATAGAAGGCCAATTGAAAATGTTAGATTTAAAAAATGGAGGGCATGTCCACCATAATGTGGATTTTAATTGATTTTCTGGGGTTACGGCTAGTGAAGCTAAATCGGCTGGGTTATCTGTACTATTTATGTATCTAAATTTGAAATAGATTGAATTTTACCAACTCTGTTAGCTACAAAAACTTGTAATAAACTAGGCTCTGTTTTAATCCTGGGAATCAGACCATATGTAAATTGAACCGGAAAATAATATTGAATTTTTAACTGATTCGATTAATTGAGCCCCCAAGTAAACTTGCACATAACTCTAGTTTAGGAATAGAGATTGTCTTTAAATGAGCAACTTTATTCCCAGAATATAATAAATGAATTTAAAAATTACCGTGTACGTCTTTGCTTCTTAAATAATCAGAAGCTGCATGAGCATCTTTGGATGCATCACAATAACAATGGATATCGAACAGTTCATAACCTTCTGGAATAGTAGACCTATTAATATTAAAATTATTACGGCATAAGTAATTTAAACATCGAAAAAATAAATTGAACTATCCCATTCCATGATATTCGTAAAGACCATAACCGTTGTAAAATAATTTTAAAAGTAATTATAATAAAACCTAGTGAATCATAAATTTGTGCAATAATAGATAACATTTTCCTTTTTACTTTCCTATCTGTATACAGATATAAGAAAAGTATAGGAATTATGATTTTTGTAATCGTTATATCGAAATTTAAATCAAATTGTTTTACGTAATATTTTAAATTGTCTGATACAGGAACCCATTGAATACCTAATGTTTTACAACTTTTATATTTTCCAATATCTAATACAAAATTGGAAATATTATAGTCATCTATATCAGATATAACTTGAGGTTCATTTAAAATCCACTTTCTTAAATTAAAATTCCCGACTTTAAAATTGAATAAATTTCTTGACATTTTATTTGAAGTTCTGTCAAATTATTCGATCCTGTCAGCAGATCATCGACGTAAAAGTCGTCATAAATAGTTCGACATCATATACTTTGATTTTCTTTTACTGTACGGAGAATGGTCGCACTGCGCAGCTTTCTGAGTGCCTTTTAAAACGAGATAGAAAACTCCGCCATTTTGATCCCTTATTACGTGTTGCCTACATCTTGGCGCAATATTTTTAATAGGTGCGTTTTAATCATCCGCTTCTGCTTCGGAATTGTCGGTTTTCTTGTTTTAATCTGACAGGTTAAAACGACTAAACCGACAATTGCGGAAGTAGAAGCGGATGGTTAAAACGCACCTGGAGTCCCATCGCTTTCGACATATAGTTTTCTACAATCGATTTCTACTGTAGAATTCTATAAACGCTTTGCCGGTACTCTGTGTGACAGTCGATTCATGGATGTCAAAACATCGGACATTCTCGGAGGTTTACTACCCTTGAAATATAGAGATCTTTTACTTTTTGTCAAGTATGTCAATTTCTGACAGATAAGGTGCCGCTTTGGTTTTGATTTTAAGTTTGTATTATCTAGTTTTTGCTTTGATTTGTAATAATGGTCCCTTTGTTTGTGGCCAATATATTAGCTGTTGAAGAGGAGGAACGACTATAACATCTTCGTTTGGAAAATATAGTTAGACGAGTAATGAGAGAGACAAGCGATCCATTCTCTATAGAAAATGTAAGATTTGTAGAGTTATTTCGATTAAATAAAGATATGTCCCAGTATATATTAAATGGAATTACGTCGAGAGCTAAAGAGGAAATACGGCCATTATAAACACCTTCTCAGGGGAATGGATTCGGTTTCCTAGAACTCTACAGGAAAAACAACAAATTTAGTTATGTTTTATAGAAGCAAGAAATTTTCCCGGGATAATAGGAGCAGTAGATTGTACCCATGTTGAAATCCTGCGACCAAATGAAGAGAAAAATAAGTGAATTGGTTTTTTTGGAAAAGGGCACATCTACTTACATTTAATTTATTTGTGATCTTTTCCAAACTTACTTACAATAAAAGATTAAAAATAAAAATCTGATACATTATTTATTAAACATAGTTTTACAATGACATCATTAAGTAAGTTTGGAGGCCTCTGTCGGCCAAAGTCAAGTATCATACTGAAAATTATTTGTTTTATTGAGGAATATCCTGGATTAAGGATTTCAAATTATTAACTTTTTTATGCTGATGCTGTGGATGTATGTGCCTCTTCAACCGGAAGATTCACCTTGGACCTAGCAGATTTTGCTGGTAAAAAAATATGGCAGAATAAACCTATTATAATGTTTACACCACACACCACAATAAAAAATTCACTTGATTTAACAACAAAGCTAATGGCTTTACCGTAATTCTTATTTTTACGTTTGTTACTTTTTTTCATTCGAAATTAGATCCAATGCCATACAAAAATGTATGACGGTTTGCCTACTTTAGTAGAAAACTATAACTATATGTCTTGACGTCTCGCTTCGTGGCGATAGTTACAGTCGACTCCTGGCGATTATTTTGAGACACAGAGTGCCAATCGATAGAATTGAAGCGATCGGTAGAATTCTATATGACACGGAGTCCCTGTGCTGATATTTTGATTGCTGCTGTCAGTGTCAGTGAATATTATTTTTGGAGTCACAGTTTATTGCTAAAGAATCAGTTAGCTCACTCGGACCAGTTGAAAGTTCCAAAATAACATCCACTCCAGGGATACAAATTTAGGATACGCAGAAGACTGCTGTTTTATTATAGGCGGTTGTCATATATTGTATTATCCGAGTTGCGCAGTGTATAAACTGGAACATTAAGATCAAAAGTGCCGACGCAGAGTGAGCGATCTGATTCTTTAGTTATAAACTGTGGCATAGGAATCAAAATGGCCGCGGCCTATGTTGGGCATGTCGGACCTCTCTCTTGAACCGTATAGTAATCAAAGTATGCATTCGACATGCTTCAGGATATATTTTAAAATGTTCAGTAGCTAATTGCTGCATACACTTACCCGTATGAATAAAAATAGAGTATTTGCTTTAAAGGAAAAGATAGAAGTATATGATAATACTATCATGTATTGCCATGGACGCGTGAAGGGAGACGACTAGATATTCCTGTAGAAACTGTTTTAAAAAATGCTAGTGCCAAAAAAATAATTTGCGTGTCTTGTGAATGAGAGGTTCTTTGTGAGTTGTCTGCAAAATGTCAGAAAGTGAAGGGGACATAAATATGGACGACGGCAGCAATATAGGAACCGATGGTACCAATCAGTTTTTGTTTATCGCGAATAAGGTAATAGAGAAGCCAAATGTACTTGAAAAATCGCAAAAGCCTGCAGCCAAGAAAGCAAAGCCAAGCCAGCAAATAACCGAAAAAATGTTCGGAAAAAAATTAGGTCTGATTTATTAAAAAAGATTAATAATATGAAAACCCGACTTAAGGAGAAGACCGATAAAAAGAAAATAGTGTTACAAGAATGGCAAAAAATATTGTTGCCGGCGATGGTAGGAGATTCAAATCCCACGATCGTCCAGCTTCCAGATAAGCCTAAATATATTTTTTCAAATCTTCTTTTACAAGTAGATCCTCGGCGATTTTTTTACTCTATCGGGACCGTAGGTATATAGAGAAAATATTGTATTCGTTTTTAAAAAATAGATCCTACATTTAACATGTTTAAGGTTTTGTAGCAGATCTCCATTATTAAATGAACCATATATGTATTGTGGGTATATATATAATATATATCATTATATACCCAGATATACTACGTCTAATTAAAGCCAATACTTTTTTTTACAGGGGCTGTTTCGTGTGGTGTGGCCAGTGATTGGAATAATCTTTCACCAAGTACGTCGACTGAATGGATACATCTGGAACGTCCACGTTAAAGCATACTGAAAGGAAACGGCAATCTGAATGCCAAGCCAAGCGGCCTTGTGTGAAACCATTCAACATATTTGATAAAACTGAGGAGACAAGGAACTTGTCCAACGTGGAATTACAGCGGGTGGTCCGCTTAGAGCAACTTCAGCTCGCACGAACTCAGAAGGAATACTTAAAACTAAAAATGGAGCACAAAAAAGGGAAATCGTGGACATTGATGGAAAGTCATATCTACAAATGTAAGCAGCACAGTTCGTACTGTTTGCAAGATCCTAATGCTTATATATAAATCTTATTTTTGACACACTGTAGGGTATATCTGAATATGTTAATGTATGTTTTTTGATTTGTTCGACTTCTGTTCAAAAATAAAAGTGTATTACATATATACGGTATTTTATTGATTAACTATTAAAAAAAAAATACAATAATCAATTAGAGGATTCGTTTGTTAGAGTTTTCACGTACAGCGTGTCCTTGCTGCCTTAAATTCTCACTTTGTGCCTCATTTGGGATGGGGGGATCGTTGTCCACTTCACCATCTCCTTCAAATTCCCGATCTTGCATAATCTTTGCAACATTGTGTAATACTACGCATGCCAAAATCATGTTTGGTACATTTTCCAATTTTATCCGACATACGTACCCTAACAGGAAATCTCCTCTTCAACTGGCCAAAACATTGTTCAATGATCACTCTCTTTTTAGCTGGAAGTTTGTTATATTTTCTTTCACGGCCAATGGTGCTTTAGCCCCATATTAAAAAACAAAATTGAACAATCTTTTGTTTAGGTTAATTATTATCATTCTACGGCTTTCTTTTCCTATACAATAACTTTAATAAATGATCGTCATCTGTATCTGTAACGTGTGGAGGGTGGGTTAACCCACGGCACTTAAGCCTTACTAGGCCCATTCTAAGATGATAGGCATCTCCTAGCTCGTAAGCCACTCTACAGATTTAATGTACGAGTAGTTGACAACGTCGCCAAGAGGTGCTTCTCTTATATCGACCGATGTTAGCCGATACTCGCCGAGCATAAATCTTCCAATAAATGAGAGCGTGGAGCAATCTTGTTTGCATCCTCTGCAGAGTGTGGATTCTGACAGCCCCATGATATGGAAATGCTTCCGTACTTGGTAATGACCAGTCAGAATGCCTGTGACTAGGCGCAAATTCTGTCTAGTCATAGTCAAGTTGTTTGCTGCAGTATTGTCAGGATAATTTAAGAACTCCCTGGCAACTCTGCAGTTTCTTTTTTAATCCCATCTTTCCTTGAATTTCACAACGAAATGTTCTTTAATTAGGTCTGTCACTTCCGATTTTATCAGGTTAATAGAAGGGCTAGGTCATAAAAGTATTTGGTTGGCTGCTTTCTTGGCTAGTAAATCAACAAGACGGATATCTTTTAGTGTTTGACTGCGAGAGTTTAAAAATGTTGGTGTAGTACCTTTAATCGAAAATACAAAGATTTTTGGTAATTATATAAAGTGACTTACCTCTAGCGTTGTTATCCTTACTGCCCCAACTGAAGTATTTGAGTCGCAACCTATTACCAGCTCAAACTTCTGTTCCAGGCAGTATTCAATCAGATCCTACACCCCTTTCCTGAAAGGTAGTTGCGTCGAAGGGAAGGTATACAGATGCCAGAATCAACGTTATTTTTTTCCTTTCGATGACGTATTCCATCTTAACCGCATTTAAATCGGAAGGGAAAAGGTATGCAATTGAAAGGGCTTTGTATTTCTTAGGAATATAAATGGCTGTCCTAGGTTGTTTGTTGCTGAAAAAGCTAAAAATTTAAACATTTAGATTTTTAAGACATAAAATGTTTGGTTTTTATTATCTAGGGTTCCTGGATGAGTGCTATTGTGTCTTGCAGCTCATCAAGTCGGCGGCATAATGTTGCCGTAGCCACCTTTTTGTGCTGCAAGTTACATTGTATGAGCGTTACCTCTTTTATTGCTTGCCGGTTCTCTGTTGAAAATTGGACAGCAAGGTAGTTATTTATTCGACCATCCGTTCCTCGGAAAGTGGAGAGGGGGTGATCTCTTGTGGCTCCTCGGAGTTTCCTTGCTGGAGGTCATCGATTACCATTAAATGAGCGTCAAGTAATTATTTTTAAATGGAAAAATACAAAGGTGTTTGTTTAAAATGTCCTAAAAATTTGTTTCCGAAGGATTTAAGTTATTATTAAGAGACAAGATCTGACATAAGTACATAAGTATAAGTATCTAACCTCCACAATTTTTTATATCAAAATGCGCAAGGCTTTCTCAGAACCACTAGACGAAGCTAATAGCTCCACGCAATTTAAACATTTACCTTTTTTTTTTAAATTTTAATAGCAATGTAGGCGACCATATTTTCCGAAAGGAATAATAATGTCGGAAGCAGTCTTATTGTTCCTTGAAAATCTTCTTCATCGAAAAATATGTTTTTGATCAATTCAATGTCATCGACAGTAATTGGTGGCATTATTCCCTTACTCACGAAGGTTGACAAAATGTGTCGAGATTGTTCACTTCATCTTTTTTTGAGACTGGCGACATTGCAAGCACCACATAGTCTTACCTTTAGTTTAAGACTTTTTGGTCAATTTTATTTGAGGTTAGAAAAATGTCAATGTCAAAAACTGTGCATCGAAAGTGTAGCACTTAGTTACACAACTTCTGAAAATATCGTTCCATCCATACAAGTTGTATAAATGGAACGATATTTTTAGAAGTGGCGTAGCTCAGTGCTATACTTTCGATTCAAAGGAAAAGATCTTATGAAGACTGAAGACTAGAGATAAGTAGGCGATTCGATAATGAATAAATTTTAAATTTCGCTAAAGTTCGCTTAATCGACTGTAGTTAGCAGGTCGAACGTCACTGCCGTTCACTTTGCCTGAATAGGTAAAATGAAGTGATTTAAAAAAAATGGTAAAAAGAATCAAAATAATGTGAAAAAAGTACTTGAGTACAAGTAACATGAGTGACAAAAAACATTAAAGCAAGATTTACTTCGTTTCAGATTGTAAAACAGGATACAAATCAATGTCTTCTCATGTAAGTAAAATAATGTATTTATGTATAAATATAATATTTATTGGAAACTAGTCACAATACGTATCACGGAGTGTTGTTTATTTATTACAAGTTGCTATAAAATAAAATTTTACAGTTATAATCCTGACTTACAAACAACAATAATTATACATTAAATTTAACTCACTAGCAAAAAATATTTGTTTTTTATAGAGTTTTAATGTTAGATAAAGAGTTGTTACGGTTATTTTTTTTAAAACCCCATTTTGTCAATGTAAATGTTTTTTATATAATCCTAAACGCTTAGAACAGTGGCAGAATATATATCGTTCCTAGGGTCGATAAAGCACTTTCTAGAGATGATGCTGTTCCACACTTTTTAGAAGATATTTCCAAATATTATGAAACTCTTTTTACTGATGGTAGGTACTATTAGCAAAATAAATAGTGGAAAGCCAATATCATGTACATTTCTAAATCTCCCTTTACGCTTGTATTATAACAATAAAAAATCTGTTAATTGTGTTTTATTTTGCTCTTTAAATTATATTTAGATATAATTCAAAAAACTTTAGAAACAAAATTGTACTTACCATTGTTCACCATTTAACAAATCTTTTCGAATTAAAACATGCGAGATTTATTTAGAAATTAATACAACAATATACTCTGTGCGAGATTATTTTTATTATTTTGACAAAATTATGTAAAATTCTCAAAAGGAGCCATGTATTTTGAACAGCGCTACTAGCACCAGCGCCCTTGCGGTGCGGTGAATTAAAAAAGCTCAATTAGCATTCGTTTTTTGGGACCGTATTTTGAGTATGCCGATTTGCCTCCTTCTATCAAGTCTTTATATAATAAACATCATGTTTTGATCATAGTCGATAACTTGTGCGCACTAGCGTCCTACCTATTTGAACCTTGGTAACGAGAAAGATAAAAAACAAGAAAAAAAATAGAAACAAAAAATCAGAAGACAAGACAAGACGTATCTTTGACGCAACATTTTTTTATAACGCTTTTTTATATTTTATAATAAAATTATTTTTAATATGTACTCAGATCCTAATTTCCTGCGTATCGATATTGCTACCTACAAAAACAATATTGAATAACTCACTTCAACAATCTCCCCAAAATGAAATTCGGTATATCTTAAATTGGATTCAACAAGAGTGTAACAAACACTTTTGGCAGATTTAAACCTATTTCTTTTGCACAGTTCTGATTGCAGAACACCCAGAAGAAAGTTTTTTGTCTACTAATTCTATAAGATTTTGCATTTTTAATAATTGTCTAAATTAATGGCCGTAAGTTCTATTATTTTTTAATAATTTATTTAACGTCGGCCTATTTCTAACTACGAGATTTAAATATCGACGCTAGTGAGCACGCTACTTCCAAATACCAAAATTATATCCGAATCCTTTGGTATAGAGCATTCAATATAAAAACCGATACACACAATCAGTTGCGAAGTCATAGCCTTGCAGTGTTGCCCAATCTTCAAAATAGTCTAAGAATGTTTTAAAACTATGAGGTTGTTTTTTTGGCTATGTTATTAGGAACAATTAATTTTAAATGTATAATGAATTCGATATAAAAGCCAATGAAGGTCATTGATAATTGATACAATTAAAGATGGTTCATGCAGTCTTCAAAGCAATTGTTCTTCAAACCATTTAAAAAAATTTTCATTATTCATCTCACCGTGATAATCATAATCATTGCTTTTTGAAGCAAATATGGCCTCGGCACCATCAATAAATCAATTTTCGTTTCCAGCATGAAGAATTATATATCTATAAAAAAGATCAATATACAGTTAACATGTATATATTCATTAGGTTTTTTTTTATTAACCTTTTACCATCAACTTTTGTACTTTTTACATTTCTTTTATTGCTGTCTTGCCAAGAACGGTTTATGGTGCCATTTTGGAAAATCCAAGTTTCATCAATAAAAACAAACTGGCACAAATTTGCTTCCTTTTCTTTGGTATATTTTCCTAAAAATTCTGCCTGTTTCACGGCAATATCTGGAAGTTCCATAAGACCTCACCTTGGTTTATCTTTCTGCCATTTGAAACCTATTTCTAATAATAAGGTATGCAATGATGTGCGACATCCTTCTCATTAAGTTTCACCAACAAAGAATCTAAACTTACATGCTCCTCTGAAATCAAACAATTTGTAATTGTTTAATAATAATTTATATACATATACACTTACTAGACTCGTACATGCTATAAATAACATCTCGAATAGCACTGGTATTCAGAATTCTTGTGTTGGTAACTTTCTTTTGCCTAGGGCGCTTTTTTGGTGATGACTTTAGAACTTCACTGTTCTTTACAGCTTGTGAAATAGAACTAACAGTAGAAAAATTGAGATTAAGTGCTTCTGCGACACGCTGAAACAAAATAAATATATTAATTTGACGGTGATACATTATTAATCAACTCACTTCTCTTACAGCTGTTAAATGTAACAAAGGCCCAAATCAAATCAAAATATTTATTTACAGGTTAAAATATAAATTCACATCTACATGTCAAAATCTTCATCGAATTCTTCGCCCTGTCCTCTTGCCGAAACTGGAGGTGTCTGGGCGTCGTTTCGTGTCCTGATCATGATATACAAGAAGTTTATTGGTGTTATAAGAGTTGCCACCTCCTTATCTCAGATATTATGTGGCATTTATGGTTTTTCTTGTAGAATCGGTAATTGATCTTATTTCAAAGCTTTGTCTGTTGTTAGTTATGTCGCTATAAAAAACAGGGTTGTCCTTGTGTTTGTCGATGTGTACTTGTAGTTTGTGGTTGTCTGTGCAGTACTCGTGTTCTACACGATAAATTCGTCAATTAAAATCATGTATGAGGGGTTCTCAGTCATTCATTTCATTCATTTAAAAATCTTTATTTACATTTCTATATACAATTCACATCTACAGGTTCAATTTAAAGAGAATATAAACACAGATAATCCTCTTCTTCGGAATCTTTATGGATTCGGCTGATGTTCTGCCCATTGCACCTGATCAATGTTTCCGTCATTTTGAGCTAGTCTACTGCTTACCAGATTGGTAATATTAGCCTGTTTAGAGCTGTTATGCTATTCGCAGTCAGTGATATTGAATGAAGATTTTGTTTGAATTTACTTATGTATGTTTTCCCTGAAAAAGCGTGTGAAAAAACAGGGCGTTCTCAGTCATGATTTTGATTTTCGAATCTACCGTGTAGTCCACCGTCCGACTAGATTTTACGACTAATCGGCTTGAGTCTGCACTTTTAGTTATTTTGTCACCGTCGTCCTGTCTGTGATGTTCTATGTTATGAATAATGTATGTTATGTGTTTTATGTATTTCAGTTTCGTCTATAGATTTCTAATGATTTGTGGAGACATTCATGCTTCCTATGTGCACTGTTAGCCTCTGTAATGTTGAAAATGTCTCCCTTAACGTTATCGGGGAGACTATAGTGGGTAACAAAGGCCCATTATTATCACGTTCTTTCTCAAAATAATTTATTAGAGAAGCCACTAGTTCCTTGCAGCGACTATTTAATTGTTTTGGCATTTTTCAATGAAAAAATACACAATAAACGAACACCACTATTAAATTCCTAATAAATTTGTTCTGAAAAGAACAGTTTGTCAGTAATTTAATCTAAAATACAAATAATTTGTTCAAAAGAAATCGATCGATGCAAAATAATATAAAACAAATAACAATTGACAATGTATTAAAATTGAAAGCTGACACATTTAATGCCCACTTTTATTATGAAATTCACTATAAAGTATTCCGTTAATAATCTTCTTACAGTACATTTACTACTGTGATATGATAAAAAATAAATTTTGAATATGCAATTTTATAAAAATGAACTCTATGCGTCTAAATTAATTTATTTAATTATTTTTATTAGTGTGTGTGTGTGGTACCAATGACTGTCACTGACGTCATCTCTAACGTGCATCGGTTTTTATATTGAATGCTCTCTTTTCTGATATTCCAAGCTTTTCAAGTCTTTACCTAGTTCAACATTCATGGACTCGGGACTGATGGCTTTATATCTTCTCCAAAATATGGCACACCCCACGCTATACCTCGTACTCATTTATATAGCGCCAGTCAGCTGTGGTATGCATCTACGCAGGGTGTGGGCTTTTATAGGTATGCCGACTTTCCTTGGATAGTCACACATCCAAGTATTAACTGCGCGCAGCCATGTTTCACTGCATATTTTGATACACAATAGTGAACCTGGTAAACCGGGCAGCTGCCTCAGAAATTTTATTGAATTAGTATATTCAATATTATGAGTTTCTAAAAGGGTTAGTATTTTTGTTTCTTTTTTTTCATATTTAGACACAAATAGTCAGCTTCTTGTAGGTAGCAGGGAATCAGAATTTCAGTAAATAATAAAATAATTTTATTTTAAATTATAAAAAAGCGTTATATAAAAAATGTTGTCGAAGGTACGTCTTGTCTTGTTCTTTTTCGAAATCAGTAATCAATCAATCTTTTTTGTTTCCTTTTTCCATGGTTACCATCCATCGGATAAGTAGGGTGCTAGTGTACGCAGCTATCGACCAAGATCATAATATATGTGATATTATAATGGTACCATCTGACATTGACACTTGACCAACCTCAAATAAAAACCTTTCAATATAAATAGTCAGGAAGGAGGAATCCTAAACGACCTTGGAATCGCGATGGTATCTAATTTTGACAGTGAACTAGACGAATATGGCTAGAAGTGTTTCCGGTCTACCAGTGACGTACTGTCATACGGGTGCGTAAAAAAGAGAATATTAAATTCTTATTTGCATATTATCTAAATTTACGGATTTTTCTCATTTTAACGAATAGCTATTTTCTTGCGAGAAGTTTGCATTTTTTTTAATTAATCATCATTATGTGAATTAATTTTACTTTAAAATTGCATGTTGGGTGGGATAAATATAGGAAAATATTTTCGGTATAAGTTATAGAGAGATTTCATTTGAAAAATCAAAGCAATAATGCATTAATAAAAGAAATTTTGACTTTTTTTACGTCTTTATTATGACAATATTTTTATTAATTTAAATTTTACAAATTGTATAAATTTTACAAAAACAGTATGTCGTGTTTATTAAGGTTTGAAAATAAACAAGAGTGGATATGATGGCCATATCGCACGAAGACGAAATTTGAGCACAACGCCGTAGGCATGTATTTGTGTTTGTAATTATATTATGCAAGCCTGAGTACATAAAAAAAACTTCCTAATATCGAAGAGAAGATCTGATCATTTTATTATACATAATATTATTAGTAATGTTTTTTGCAGGACTTAAATTTTGCATAAGTTGGTATAACACCTTTGCATAAAAGGGTCCTATAAAGTAATAACGATTCTGTGAGTGCAAAGCCCATTATCACAATCTATATATCCATAATATTTATCACCTACAAATTCTGAATGCTGTCTAATCGACATTTTATCAAATACTAAGGAACAAACCAAGTTTTTGTTTGAATTGGCAACTTTTAATTTTAAAAATCCAATGTTTCAGATGTAAAACCTGGCTTGGCATCTACTGAACTGTACCACTTTGACAAAGTTTTTGGATATGGTAAACTATTGTAAAAACTTTGTCTCACATAATTATAAGCCTTTGGAGAAAAGAAGTGTAATGTAACTGCAAAAGTTCTAACTGAATATTTATGTATTTTTTTAACACTCTTTTTTTGAGTTTTATTAAATAGGCGTTCAACTATTTCCTTATTTTTTCCAAAATATTCTATCATGACATTTTCATGTTGTTCTAATACATTTTTTTGTTTTAACTCACGAACCATACATTGCAAATACATAAGTTGTTTTTTTGCTGCCATCTTACCTTTTGTAGTTTTCTTATTTTAGTAGTTTTTAAAATATTTTCCTCCTGCAGTTCAGTAATTTTCCTCTTCAAATTTTTTTTTTTCGAGGAGTATCATCTGAACTCTTCAGAGTTAAGGAAATACCTGGAACAGGAGAAGAACACTGAAGTGGCCTAGAAGGTCCTGGAATGGCCAATAAATCTATTTTCTGAAGAACCTTTCTTTAAAATTGCCTAAAAGATTTGTTTAAATAGAATATGTATATATATATATACCCGATAAACCATGAGACTACGCCTATGAGCACAGTTGATCGCATACATACTTACAATGTTTGTTTACAAATTTAAAACATTAAAAATTTAAAAAAATCTTTGTTGTGGTTGATAATTGAGAGAACAAAATACTTGCTTATGAAATTTAGTCCCTTCCTTTCTACTTTTAGCTGTGCTGCTGTATCCACAAGAGCAACAACTGACCATATTGTAATGTTTGTTTTTTAACGCGGAAAACTTAAAATTAACACTAATACTGACTAAATACTAAAACACTAAGCACTTTTTAAAAAGGTCTACAAAACATAGGTTTGATAAATTTTAAATTAACACATAAAATATCCAAATTATTAAGAAATTTTAATCACTAAAATTAAAAACCAATTTTAGAAACCATTTGTCATATGATGATGAGTCATCCATAATACAACATGGCTACCACTTCCGTCAGATTGATTAGAATAACGCAGACATGGAATGCTCTTTCCTGAATATTTATATTCAAAGATAAAAACTGACTAAGAAACCTTAAAATAAATTGACGTAAAAGTCAAAACTAAAGGTAAGACTATGTGGTGCTATGATGTCGCCACACTTCTCATCATGCTTTCATTTTCTTAATGTAACAAGATATGGTGTTATAAAGAAAGCTGGGGTCATTGGTATGTGCCATCAGCAAATAGAGTGAAAATACTTGAAATCTTAAGTTAAGTCATTTGTATAAAGAAGGAATAAAATGGAATTCAAAACAGAACCCTGAGGGATTCGCCAACTTTTATCTAAATTTTGAGAGTCTTTAGTAGTTCTTACCATTTGCTTACATTGTGATAACATTTTATCAGCGCTTCGTTTTCAATTCCGTAAACTTCATTACTTCACCATGATTGTTACAATCAAACGCCTTAGTCAAATCACAGAATATCTCCGTTGCAGCTTCATAAAAATAATTTTAGAGTAAGCAAGTTCAATGCAGTCATAACAAGAAAATATAATAAAAAATAGGCGGACGGAAAGAGGCGATTATTAGTTTTTGGAAATATATTTTTGTTAAAATATAAGGATTTTACATAAGTTTAGGAACCTCTGGGTATCCTCTTTTTTTCCCTTCTTCCCTTCTTATTCGCTGTTCACAAATATGTGAAATTTAATTTTTGTGCCCAGGCATCAAATTGGCAATTAGAGTTGTCACATAAGCAAACACGTATACTGCTTCACCGCGGATCAGGTTTCTTCATTGTATCAGAGCAAATATTTAAACAATGTTTTTCATTTACATGTCACCGCTAAAATAAATATTTGTTCGGACAAAACCATTGGCTGCCATGTTTGAATACAAATAACAATTTTAATTGAATTAGTAATCATGAGATAGGTCAAAATAATAATTAGCGAAATTAGCAAAGAAAAATACTTTGTGTTAATTGGAAACGTACAACAATACAGCAACAAATAATTATAATAGTTTTTTACTCGGTCGCATACCATAATTTATGCATTCGCAATAATTATATTGATATTACGAAACATAAATAATAATCAATTGGATAAAATAAATTTTGTAAAATTTTACGTTTATCGCTTTGTTACATTTCAGATATTACTTTTATAATTTTGAATAATAAATGTATAATAATTATTAATTGTCGTAATTGCTTGACGCGAATGATATTAACAAATACAATAAAACATCATCTATTTCGTCCGTGGGAGTTTCAAA
The DNA here is from genome assembly GCA_927349885.1 of Psylliodes chrysocephalus. Classification (NCBI taxonomy): domain Eukaryota; kingdom Metazoa; phylum Arthropoda; class Insecta; order Coleoptera; family Chrysomelidae; genus Psylliodes; species Psylliodes chrysocephalus. Next base: position 32,966,449 of record OV651815.1, on the reverse strand, counting down.
TTATTTAAAATTCAAATTCCAATTTATGACTTTTAATTCTTTGTTAGATTAAAATGCACACGTGCAGCCAAATAAGATTTATTGCCGCGCTTTTAATTATTATTCGGAAAATATATTTATTTGAATTGATTTTTACAAATATTTAAATTAAACATTATATTTTATTAACGTAGGATGTAGGATATAAGTGGCGGAAATTTAATTAGACACTATGGGGATTTCTTAAACATTCCAAATGGAATATCAAGGATAGCAATAAATAGCTTTGTTCGTGGTAATAATCCTGAACCGAATTATTACTAATAGTAACGATTTCGCAAAAAGCGTTCGCGGAAGAAAAAGAATTGAACTATTGGTTCTATCCTGCGTTCGCGGTAAAAATTATTATTGGTTTTGAACCACTTGTCTATACCTGAAACACCGAGATATAATAGGGATTGCGCAGGCGGTAAAAATTCAGAATTGATAATGAATCGGGCATGCGCTCAAAGTATGAATTTAGTCCAATCATTATAGTAAGTTCACCTCGGAATTCGAGATACCCAGCTGTAAGTCTGTAAATTCTTGTATATTGACACCCTAAAAGTTGTCTCAAAACCTACATATGGTAGGGTGTACGCATCTATTAAATTTCAAGGTCAAAGGTCACAAAAATCGGTTTTTTGCGCTTTTTTTGTAAATATCTCATTTCCTATGGGTTTTTTGCTATTTGTATCATTTGTATTATCAATATTGTAGAATACAAAATTCTCTAAAAATTTTGTTTAAAAAAAATTTTCATACGGTGAACCGTTTTCGAGATAGATGACGGAGAGCGCGCGGTCACAGCATCACTTCAGGTCAACCGGTGCCTCCGGTCAAAAACGCGCCATATATAGTTGATGAAATATCGATAAATCAATGATTATAAATATTTGTCAATTTTTATTAACTATTATATTATATTTTATCATTTTTTTTTTCCTAACCTATCCACTTTTTATTTAGTATTAATTTATTTAACAACACTTACCTGCCCATGTAATTGCAAAATTGTTAATGAAAATATAGGAATTATATTTGAATTTTAACCTAATTAATATTAATAAATTCTTACATGATGAAAAAAAAACAAATAAATTATGAATTAATCTTTTTATTAAAAAATTTCATTCAATACATTTATTTTTATTAAAAGTAAAAAAATGGAATAAAAGGTACAAAAACTACAATTTATAATTTTAATAATCTTCTTCCTCTTCATCGTCGTCTTCCGGCTGCTGGTAAATTTTAAACTGGTCTTCATTATCGTCTTCAACGACATTTCTCTCAAGTTCTTCCATGATTTCGGGGTCAAAGGTTCCATCTTCGTTAATGTCGTTTTGATATGGTAGAGCATTGAGACAAGCTTGCCCATTACATTGGCCACAAGCTAAAGAGCATTGCAAGCCCGCTTTCCTGCATCCGCATCGCGAACCACAACCACTCTTGCAGTTGCAGAAAATTGTATTTAGCAAATCTTCTGGAGCAGGTGGTAAAATTGTCATGATAGGCTCCAGAAAATCGTTTCACATTGCCCAACTCCATACCTGGGGTTCCAAATCATGCCTTAACCAAGTTTGAACTTAATAATATACACGTTTGAAAGGTTGATGAGCAGCTGCTTTTGTTGGTGGAATATTTGAAAGCTGCACAGGTTAATTAAGTTTTGTAGACTTGACGTAATGCATATAACGAAGATGATGGAGACTTTTCACAGATTTCGGAGCATTATAGACTGCCAATAAGATTTGAGTTCCACTCTCTAATAATCTGTGGGCCGAACAATTTTCTTTCTCAAATGCTGCAGCTAGTTCATTCAAATTTGTCAGTTTCTCAAAAACTTTAAAAAATTATTTTTTCCCTTTTTAAAAAGCGCAGAAGTTGTGTCACAGCCACTTAATGCGTGCAGAAATAAAATATGTATTTTGGAATGAGGATAATTATCAAAACTTTTAGTCGAGTATATCTCCGTTTTTACATTTCCTTTCCCAACTTTTTTAAAGAAAATTTCTTGTTCGTAAGACAGTGTACGCCCAATTAAAATGACAAGTAAATCAATACCTTGTCCTATTATAACTGCAGTTTTTTCATACTTTGATTCTTCAATTGCAGTTTCAACAATAAGAACATCCGCATCATCTCTGGCTTGTTTAGTAGTAATATTTGCAGCTTGTAATTTTTTAATTAACATATTAATGAGCATATCTTTGTTATTTCGATTTGATAATAATTTTTCTTGAGTAATCGGTACAACCATTGTTTCATCTTCTCTGCTGCTCCATAGCTTTTACGTTCTTACTGTAATCTGAATTTTTTTAAACAACATTTGTAGAGAATTTTGTATTCTACAATATTGATAATAAATACAAATAGCAAAAAACCCATAAAAAATTAGATATTTACAAAAAAAGCACAAAAAAACCGATTTTTGTGACCTTTGACCTTGAAATTTAATAGTTGCGTACACCCTACCATATGTAGGTTTTGAGATAACTTTTAGCGTGTCAATATACAAGCATTTACAGACTTACAGCTGGGTATCTCCAGTTCAGAGATTCTTACCTAATTTAAGCTTAAATGACTGGACTAATTAGTAATTCTGAATCAGTTCAGGATTGTTACCGCGAACGAAGCTAGATTCAAATTACATGGCTGTTTGGCGACATCTGACGCCTATCTCCATTTAGACCATGGAAACGTGTTTCTAGGCTTTCAATCGTGTCTTAGGACAGTTCAGGGTAAAGTAAAGGTTTGGTAATGGGTGTGATTCGTTCTGCCAGTTAGAAACGGACTGCTATAAGCTGTCCTAGCCCTTTCACCTGCATTTAAGAGATCAGGAATGGGGTGGAAGAAATGTTGATATTTTAGAGGAAGTTATTTACGCAGGATTTGTATATTACCATGCGGTAATGGGGTTCGAACCCACTACCTTCCGAATGCCAGGCAGTTGCATTATCGCAGAGTCACCTCGCTCGGTAGGATAGGTACGTGTTTGTCGTAGAAGTAGTGGGTTTTGGTTCAAACAGAACCGTTAATTCCAGTTCTTAAATAAAGTTTATGAATTAATTTTTCAAGAACACGTCGCAAGGTTATGATAACCTCTTAGCTAATCGAATGTTATTCAGTGATTCTAAACTAATTTCCGAAAGAATCAAAACAAGCCAAGTAAGTTATACGTTATTTAGAAGTTGAAAATAGAGAGGTACAGCAATCCGTAGAACGAACAGTTCCGTACTGTATGGATAGGGACATTTATTATTAATTACAATAAAATGTTAGATGAAGGGGATGGATTATTTTTCACCACCTACTTATGGTTTGGACTGATACATTATGATTAGTGATGCCGCGAGACAAAACGAGACGAGAGAGTGGCCTCTCTCATCTCGTCTCGTAGAACGAGAGAAATCTGTTCTCTCGTCTCGACAAGAAGGCGCTTCTCTCGCTCAAGAGAGCCTTTTTCTCATCTTGTCTTGTCTCGTTTCTCTCGCGATAAAACAATATCAAATTTAAATTTGAAAAAGACGAAATATGAAAAAAGTTAAAATTTGTAAGAAAAACAAAGAATTTTTCAAATAATTTGCGAATTAGTATCCAAATTTGGCAATAAGAAACACTTATGTCTCTCTGTTCGTCAGTCACAGTCGTTTTACAATTTAAATTTGAAGTGGCCCAGATTAGCCGTTAACTAAAAATAAAAATACTTTGTCTTGTAAGTCAGTTAGGGAGAGGGGGAAGACGGTGAATTGGAAGTTATAATTTTTCTAATGCAATTCTGCGATGTCAAATGAAAGCATTTTGTAGTATGTTTTCAAAATGCAAGAAGATAGAGACATAAAACAAAAACGATGTATAAGAGAAACATTATGATATTTTTGTTATAATGAGATGTACTTTACTTGAGACGTAAAATAGAGGGCTAACTATTTTTAAATTTTTTAATGGAAAGTAAAGTCATGTAATACCTCATTTAAAAGATATTTTGATTACATTTACGTCCAGGCAAAGTTTTATTTTTTTTTTGTTTTTACAAAAAATACATTCTTGATAATCCTAGTGTGCCGCAATAATCCTAGAAATTATCCGGTAATGATCCTTTGAGGTTGAAGCGGTAAATTAAAAAAAGAATTTAATCTACTTTATGAATTTATTTAATGTAATTTCTGTAAAAACATAAAATCCTAAATCTGTTTACATAAACGTAAAAATATAGAAAATATTTTTCAAATAAGGTATCACATGATCCCACTTTCCATTTAAAGCTATAACTCCCTTTATCTTACGTGTCTCAAGTAAAATGCATCTCGTTATAACAAAAATTTAATTTCTTTTAATTTTTACCTCGTTTTGTTTTGTCATTATCTTTTTTCATTTAGAAGTTAAAATAGAGGGGGGTACAATTTTCGTCCTCAATGTATATAATACATTCGTTTGTATTTCCTTTTCTTCGACAATTTTTCGAAAAAATGCTTTAAAAATTTTCAACTTATATCTTTAAAAGTAACCTCAGAAAAGCAGAATGGATTATATATAAAAAATGATTGTATAAATTATAAATAAATGAAATGAGAAATATTTTTTCTTAAAAATCACTATTTATAAAATCCTAATAACACATGTATCATTCGTTAACATTTATTATATATAGAATAGGTGTGTTATAGTTAACTTTTTGACTATCTAGTTATGATAAATTATAATCGCAAATTTACCAATTATTTTTGTTAATACGTTTTGATACTATGTTATTTTATAATGGTAATGTTTTTATTTTCACATTATTTAACCTTTTCTTTAATGACAACTTATTAGGCTTAGGCAACATATCATGCATTTCCTCGTAAATATTGTGTAACGTGATATCTAGTTATTCTATCTACTTGTTATATGTGTTTGAGCTCAATTTATAGGGCGTGGGTTAGGTTTATAAATAACTCGAACAACTTTGAAAAAGAAGTTGAGTATCACTATATTTAAAGCCGGCTACACTTGACTCTAGATTAGTGATAAAAATATAGAAAATCACTAACCACTAACAAATAATACTTAAACCATGCTTTAGATAAAGTAGTTATCAAATTCTAATTCACATAAGTTGTAGTAAATTCAAATTTAAAACGATTTATTGAGTATGTACTTATCTTTTGGTAAGTTAGGTAATATACGGAATGTAAATCTAGGTTAGATCATGATATTTCGCCAGGCAACTTCCACCAAGGGATTCGGGATCCTTTTTCGTAATTCTGCATAATTCTGCACCTTGAATAATCTTCAAGATATATGGTTTTCAAACTCAACCGACTTAAGATAAAACGTCTAGTCTAGTTAAACTCGAACTCGAAACTGTCTAGAGATGAATCCAAAACCGTCTAGATATAGTCATGAGCTAAAAAGGGTTAACATGTTATCATAGGAGAAAGGAAATTTGAAAAGGATTTAGATAAAATGCTTTAACTATTAAATGAATAATTTCAAACTATTAAATGAATAATTTCAAAGAGACTAAAATTAATATGAAAAGGAAAAATCTTATTTATTATATTTAAATATAGTAAAGCATAATATCTTATTCCAAAAAAATAATATATAATTTTATATAAAACCAACCATGTGTTATTCATTGTTGATATTGAGGTTATGTTTAAATTTTGACAAATTGTTCAAGAAATCCTTGCACAAAATATATATATTTAATAACATATTATTAACAAAACCTTATAAAATCAGACAGATTTTAAGATAAATAAAAATCATTTAATACATCGGATGACCAAGATAAATTATCTATTCAAATGAAATGAAAATTAAAACTTTTGACACAAGGCATAAACGACAAATGACATTTGAGTAAGAGGTGATTGTGTCGAAATAACGAAAGAACGGTTCCAACCCTTACAATTGTTGCCTGTCTATGTTTTATTATTGATTTTTATTGATCATACTACTTTTTTTTAGCTGAAGTAATTAAAATATATAATAATAATTAATTTTTTCACTTGTTTTACAAATCTATATACTTTTATTAAAATCAACATATATATTTTTAATTAGAAATTTCTTTAAAAATTGTATTGTCAGTATACGTAAATATCGTCCGTTAGTTCATAAATTGGTTGGCGCTGCTGTCACGCACAGAGCAAATAATAATTAATAATAGGCTGACTGCGCTTTGCATGATGAGCGTACATCGAAAAATAATCGCAAAAAACTAAAAAGAAATCAAGTTTTCTGTAGGTAGAGGAAGAAGATTAAAGTTGAAGGTAGTAGCCATGTGTGAGTTATATGTTCAAAAAAGAGGTAAATAAAACAAGGGTGGTCCTTAAGATCTCACAAGAGTAATTCAATACGACCGGTTTCAAGGAGATCAGATCCTCATCATCAGGTATGGTCTAAAATAGAGAGGTAAAAACGAATGAGCTCATAACTAATAAAGTGGGTTTAAAAATTTTTTATTATGAAAGTTGTCAAATATCAAGAACTCACCCGTATTACTCATCTATTTAAGACTAAGCTTAGAGATTATCACAAGGGTCGGTGTGAAAAAAACAAGTATGCGAGTATTTTTTAAGAAATGCATAAAAACAGTAATTGCAACAAAAAGTTGATGTCAAAACACAAGTAGGTCTAAGACTATTAATTAAAATTATTAAAATATTTCACGAACGGACATTCATTAAGACAAAACAAATTTAAAACTTTTTTTAAACCCTACAAGAACTAAAATGGGTTCTTAGACAACATGAAGTGTTTATAATTCTGAAGGTATAAAATTTTTTTATTTTAGATTAAAGATACTAATTAATGCCCTCTAGATATAAATAGACGAATTAACAATTCTAATATTTAAGAAAAACAGTTTAGAGGTTGTCAAATTTAAATATTTTGACATCGGCTAATAGATGGTGTTGGCGAAATAAATGTTTCTTAATTAATAATATAGGTTTTAAAATGAATTATTTGAATTTGTATGTAATAATAAACAAAATGAAATAAATTAATTATTATTGTTACACGTAGAGTCTAGCATTAGCGTCCGAAAATAATTTTTAGATGTACTTAATATTCAAATTAAGAAGTTGGTAACATATCAACGGAAAAAGAAAGGAAAATGGTATTAAAAGGAAAGAAAGAAAGAGAAAACTATTGATTTGGTTAGTTGTTTTTTTGAAGTAATGTCCTGAAAAATGAAAATGGAAAATGGAGACAGAATAAAAATAGGGAATAGATAAGATAAGTATAACTAATAATTAAAGTCAATAGAATTTCATAGGGAGATTTTAAAGTAAAAAGGGGGGTAATTTAAGGGAAAATGTAGATTTTTAAAAAAGAACTGAGAACGTGGGTGTGGATTCGGAAAAGACTTGTGAGTTTAGTGATAATGCATTGGTAATTTTTCTTAATCTAAATATTTCTAGGTTCTCCAAATTATTCAATATCAACTTGTTGTGGCAAATGTGGAGTACCCTAAAGCCATCCCCTGAGTCAAAATCGTGATTGGACTCTACTAGATGGGTAGCAAAATGTGAGAAGCCGGTTGTGGTAGTATTCAAACATCTTAAATGTTCTTTAAGTCTAGTCCTAAAATTACGAAAGGTTCTACCTACATATTTGGCTGGGCAAGAGTTCATATATGCCTGGTTGATCCATGATGTCCACTTTATCTTTATTCTTGATGAAAAAGTTACTAATTGAGTTGAAGGATTTAAATGAAATTTTGAAGTGATTTTTGAGGATATTGGAGACTTTATAAGAAGAGGTTAGCATTAGCAAGTATATGTCACTTACCTATATTGGAAATATTCGTATTAAATTACTCTTGTGAGATCTTAAGGACCACCCTTGTTTTACTTACCTCTTTTTTGAGAGGAAGAAGAAATTAAAAATTTGCATTTTCCTATAGTTTGTCGACGTTTTTGAGTGAGTTTTTTGTTTTTATGTTTCTATAAATATTTTATTTTTTTATATTATGTATGGCTCTGTCTTCTTGTTCATATTTTTCTTTTATATCACATCTTCTGTTTGTTTTTAAAAAATGTGTTTTAAGTTTCTTGTTTATTTTTATTTTAGTTTTTGCCTTTCTTGTTTATTAGAAAGTTTTGTTAATTTGTATTGCTCTTTTATTTTTCATTTTTTCTCTTTTTCAACAAATAAACATTCTAAATTTTTTCAAAATTTTGCCCCTCCCTATAGAGTTGTGTTACGACACCCATGGCTCTAGAATCACGCATTTTGGACTCTTCACTATTCTTGTCCTTTTTAAATGATAGTTTTGATTCATTCATAGGCATACTTTACTTTTGTAACATTCATCAAATTCTGAATTCTAAATTCCCATACACCATTATATTTATGTTTTAAATACTTTCTATATACATTATTTATTTGTTTTCAAGTTGGCAACGTAATAATATAAGTTCGTTTAGTCTTGCATAGTACATTTGTAAACATTTAAAGAGTGACATATCGCAATAAAGGCACGAACACGCAATATATTTCAATATTTCATTTAAGAAAAGAAAGCAAAAGTCACATATTTCATTTCGGTTTGGTTGGCAGTAGTGCCGCAATACCGAGGAACGAGGGGAACATAACTGCCTCGCCATCGCCAAAGAAGTTACCGAGGCAAGAAAATTAATGACGCCATTTGAGCTATTGATTGTATAGAGCTTTTAATAACATCGGGTCGTGCTTTACAACTCAGTAAATTGGTACTTTGCGTTGATATATTGTCCTCGATAAATCTCCGAGAACTAAAATGTAAGCGTGCAAATGCCGGTAAATTGCCGCTGCCAGTGTATAGCTGCTTCGGCGTACCGAGAATTCACTCATTTATATCGATCACTTTATTTGGTAATTGAGTTTAATGTAACGCGGTCCTCTGATTTACACTTCTCGTTTAATTTACAGGTTTGTTAACATTTGTCATTCGCTGTTTTGCGCTACTGTTATTTACCATATTTCGTATACACAGGCGTTAGTTATGGATACAGCGGCGGGGCTCACGTATCATTCAGACAAAATCTTCTCTGGAAAAAATTAGTATATTGGACGACGACATAATTAAACCCTTTTTTATAGCAAGCATTCGGAATGTGTTTATTATTACGCAGATAAAGCTATCGCATCGGGTGCCGCATCAGTTAGAAAGAGTCAGCTGCTAATTTGAGTGGAGATTGTTTGTGCGAGTATGTTTATCTGAGGAGCAAGCATGCGTTTTATAATTGAATCCGTATTAACGTCTAATACGCTTGCTTTACACTGCTATCACAATTCAAAATTAATTGCGTACTTTCCTGAAAAACAGTATACAGCTATAATAGTTTCAACGAGAAAAATACATTAAACTGATAATAACTGGCATTAACAATGGAAATATACTTCCCTAATGTAATTTGGAAAGCCTTTTGTGTTCTTTAGAACCTTATGTTTGGTCAATACCAAATTATAACCACAAACAACTTGACATGAGTGAATATGGGTTCCATTCAACCATACATACTGTGAAAAGAGAGAGAAATAGCTATAAACCATGTATAGATCATAATATACTGTAAATGCCCGTTATGTGTCTGATTCACCTACACGCTCTCGCCGTCGTGGTCTAACCCTGACTGCTCGCAGGGCGCAGTCCTCGCATCAACCGTCGTGCTGCTGTCTTATATTTCTATACGTCACATCTCTCTTTTCTTTTAGTTTTAATATTTATCATTAGGAAATAAAGAAAACACAAATGACATTTTAGTCAAAGTATATGTATAATTTAGTTTATAATACGAAGTCTTTAACCGCTAATTAAGTCTCTAATTACACATTTCCTACTAATAATGTAATACCGCAAAGTTCGTGTTAATAATACAAATACTATATGTAGTAGACTATAATAAACCTTAAAATCGTTTTAAATAACTCATAATACATAGTAACTAAATAAATGAAAATATGCTCAACAGTTTATTGTTTAGTAAACTTATACCTAATTTAATCTACTAATATCAAGCATCTAAAAAATTTATGTTGATTCTTCAACCTAAAATAATTGATTTAGATTTAATTTGGTATAAGTATTCTGAAAGAATTATAATTTATATTTTTATACATTATAGAAACACATCCATCTTTTATTTTATTGTTTTGATTTAGATAGCTAACACTGCATTTCTGCCTTATTTTTGATTTGATATGTTGTCGTCAATATTTTTATTTTCTGTGTTGCACACTTTCCATTCTCCTTCAATTTTCTTCAGATGAACTAAATTCCGCCTGTACTCCTTTCCCATAGTATCGTCTTTTACAATTATATCCCCCCAGTTCTTTTAATTACGGTGTAGGGTGTGTCGTCAAAGTTTGGTGTAACTTTATTTGTGAAAACGATATTTTTACGATACACTTTATCTCCAATCTCAATATCTATTTCTTCTATGGCTCTTCTTTTACGATTTTCTTTTTCTTTTGACTTTTCTTTTTGAACCTGATCTCTATCCATCATTTCTTCATCATGTACATTTTTATTATCTAATGAGCTAGGTATTTTATCTCTGAACTGCCGTCGGAAAAACAGTTCGCTAGGAGTTTTGCCTGTAGTTGTGTTAGTAGTACTATCGTACATAACTAAATAGTCTAGAAGTTCCTGTTGCCAATTCTTTTTAAGTGCGTGGCTAATTTTTAGTTTTTTTTAAAATGTCTCTGTTTTGTCTTTCCACTTCGCCGTTCATTTGGGGCCAATAGGGAATTGTGTGAAATAGTCTAATGTTATTTTCATGGCAAAACGACTCCATTTCCTGGCTTATAATTTGTCTTCCATTATCAGCAGTAATGGAGGTAGGTAAACCTAATCTAGAAAAAAGTTCTTTTAGAATGGAGATGGTATTTGTGGCTTTAATAGATTTCATTACTTATGTCTCTTTATATCGACTAAAATAGTCTACATTACAAAGAGATTTTCCCCACTTGGTAAAGGTCACATATAATCCACTGCAACATCAATCCAGGAACCATCTGGAATTTGACTTCTTTTCATGAGATACGGATTTGTTGGAGCTAAAACTAGGGTACAACCTCTACATGATTTTACTATGCTTTCTGCGGAATTATCCATTTTGGGCCACCAAACTTTAGTACTTATTCTTGCCTTCATAGCTACGATTCTCGGATGCTTTTCGTGAGCCGCATGCAGAATTATTTGTCGCAGTTTTATAGTTATAACTATTTTTGTACCTCTTAGCAAAATGTTATCAAATCCACAAAATTCTTCCCCGAAAATTTGACAACGTTTTATCGGATCTTGCCAGTGGTTTCTCTCAAAACCAGCTCTAAATTTCTGAATTTCGTTATCTGTTTCTGAGCATTCTTTTATTTCCTTAAGTGTAACGGCTATTGGTCCAGAATATTCAATAATACTTTGAACATAGTCGTGGTTTTCGAAAGATTTTGGTTTGGACGGATTTATTTCACACACAATATTGGCAAAGGATCAGCAATATTGCTTTTTCCAGGACAGTTAATAATATAATAACTAAAAGATTGTAGTCGAAGTACCAACCTTTTAATACGTGCGCATGGGGTTTATGGTCAGTGACGAGATCGAATTTTTTTTCGTACAAATAAATTTTAAAGTGTTCCACTGCCCATACCAGAGCAAGGGCAATAACGCTTTTCACAATCTGTGAGACTCTTATTGCCATATGCAATAATGCGTGGCCCATTTTGGTCGGACTGTATTAGGACAGCTCCGAGGACTGGCATCTGCTACCACTTGAGTTTTGTCAGATGGGTCGTAATATCCACGGGTTGATATATTAGATAAAGATTCTTTTAGCCAAATAAAAGCCTCTTGTACCTATACCTTTACATGTTATAAAAGTAGTAATGTATCTCGATTCTTCCGAAATCTCCACTTGATGAAAAGCATCCTTAATGTCAAGACGAGATAAGTATTTGGCTTTTCGGACATGAGGCAACAAAGAATCAATTGTCGGAAGGTGATAATTTTTTTGTTTTATAGCAGTATAAGCTTTCTTCATATCAATACAGATGCGTATATCACCGTTACTTTTTAATACTGGAACCATAGGAGATATACATTCCGATGATCCATTAACTCTTTCGATTATATCCAATTTAATAAGTTCTTCCAACTTTTTATTGACTTTGGCCTCTAATGGAATAGGTATTCTCCTATATGGTTGACTAACAAGTTTGATAGATTTGTCAATATCACGTTTTTTTATTTTAGGGAACGTCTTTGTATCGTCGACACAATTAACTATATTCAAACCGATTCTGAGAACATTTAAAGAAATCGAAATTTCCTTACCCAATAAATTCTTTTTGTCATTTTTTGTTACATAAAATGTAACTTCTAGACTTCTTTCTCCTACTTTTATGATGGCGTCAAATGCACCGAGGATATTTAGTGGAGTATTAGACCTATAAGCAAAAAGTGTTTTATTGGGATTCTTCTCTTGATTTTCTACGGACACCCCTGATTTCTTTAACTGTTCCCATGTTGATTCTAATATAATATTTGATTTACATCCAGAATAAATAAAAAGAACTTGGAAGAAACAAAGCAGAGCACTGGTAAAATTTTATCTAGCTTCCTCTTAACTTTTTAATGCTTAAAAATAGTGAGATCTGATCCACTAATATTTTTTTTGTTTCTAAATAAGTATTATAGTTCATTAATTTCTTTATTATTGTATTAAAAAAAAATTGTTATTTAAAATTGTGATGAATGAGTTTTATCTAATTTTATCCAGATTATATATTCGTATTGCATACATCTTAGATTAATTTTTCATTGTAATATTTTTTATAATAATTTAGTATAAACAATATATTATAAAATGGATCCCTATATTCGAGACTTTAACGTACAAAAAATATACAACTTTCAATTAAGTAGCTCTAGCGAGGTAAAACAGGTATTTGAAATAAATAAAAATAATCCAAATATAAAAATTATCCACAATAATATTCGAAGTATAGCAAAAAACCTAGATGAGTTTGAAATATTTTTAGAAGACCTAGACACATCTATTGATTGTATTGTATTTACAGATACTAGAAGTATCCCAAATGTCGAGATATATAATATTGAGGGTTATAAGACACTCCATAACAACGGCACTTGGAATCAAAATGATGGTGTATTGGTTTTAATAAAAACAGAACTATATCTAGATCATATAAATGTAAAGCTAGGCGATTCCTTTGTATTACGTATAAAATTAGAATATAACAAAAACATTGTCTATATAAACTCATTTTACAGATCCCCTTCAGATATACATGTGGACATATTTTTAGAAGGTTTAAGAGATATATTAGAAAGTCACCCTAAACAATTTGCCTATAGTATTTTTATTGGTGATATTAATATTAACTTATTAGCTAAAAATATAGAGAACACCCAAAATTATTTAACCCTACTTGCTGAATATGGTTTCCTTTCGGCTATAAATACTGTTACCAGACCAGATTCCGGATCTTGCGTAGACCACATTTTTATAGCATCAAATAATAACAATTTCGATAATATAATGTAATCAACTGTAGAAACATTCATTACAGACCACTTTGTAATATTATTACAAATTATGTTTAATAATTGCAATGTTAAACCTAATATTAATGAAGATAAAAATTACTACAAACAAATTAATAACAAAAAATTATTAGAACATATACAACATATAAATTGGTGTGAATTTATAAATATTGAAAATCTTGATTTGTCAGTTGAGAAACTTGTAGACTATATCCAAGATGCTATTAAAAAATCTGAAATTAAAATTAAAATAAAAAAAAAATGAACGAAAACGAAAGGCTTGGATAACTGGATCATTGATTAAACTAATCAATAAAAAAAATGAAACTTTTAAAAAATATAAAAATGATCCACAAAATGCAAGTTTATATAGTGAGTACAATAACTATAAAAAAAATGTAAATATTCAAATTAAAGAAGCAAAAATCAACTATTATAAAAATATGATTGAGAAAAAAAGAATGATTCTACACAACTTTGGTCCGTAATAAATAAATTAACAAAAAATAAAGAAAAACATATTATAACACGTATTAAATCAGAAAATGGAATTTTAATCACTAATCCAAATCGCATAGCAAATGAGTTTAATAACTTTTTTACAAATGTAAGGATAAATTTAGCAAAAAACATTAAAAAAACAAAAAATTATAAAGAAAAAAAACACGTTTCTAGCAATTCAATATTTTTTATTCCCACAACTATAACCGAGGTAAAACAAATAATAACAGGTTTAAAAAAGAAGAAAGCTCCAGGATCGGATAACATAACTGCAGAGACATTGCAACTCATTTCAGACTTTATAGCTGCCCCACTTACAAATATAATCAACACAAGCCTCTCTACAGGCACCTTTCCTCAACTTTTTAAGCAGTCTCTAATTATTCCCATATATAAAAATGGCGAAAAAACAGAAATAACTAACTACAGACCGATAGCCCTGATTTCTTCAATAGGGAAAATTCTAGAAAAAGTGATAAAACATCGAATATGTGACTTCCTGAAAAAAAACAAATTGTTATCAAAAAGACAATATGGATTTAGGGAGGGAAGTTCAACGGAAGACGCAATAAGGGAACTAACTAATAAAATTTACTGTTCAATTGACAATAAAAAAACCATCAATAGGAATCTTTTTAGACTTGGCTAAAGCTTTCGACACTGTCAATCATTGTCATTTATTAAATTCCCTTGCAGATATGGGTATAAGGGGTATAGCCAATAAATTAATGAAGTCTTAACAAACAGAAAACAGAAAACCAAAATACAAAATATTACCAGCATCGATCAAATAGTCTCATGTGGTGTACCTCAGGGAACAGTATTAGGGCCTCTACTCTTTATAGTCTACCTGAACAATCTCTTTTTAGTGGAAAGTAAAGCAAATATTATTAGCTTTGCAGATGACACAGTAATGCATTACGAAGCTACTGACTGGAATAACTTGAAAACATTGGTAGAGAAGGATTTCCCCAAAATAAAAACATGGTTTGACTACCGATTACTATCTATAAATTTTAAAAAACAGTATACCTACCTTTTGCAGTCTAGCCTCTGGTCTTCCTCAATTTCAAAATATCGCTATCGAGAACGACACATATATACTACCTGAAAATAAAACTAAATATTTAGGGATAATAGTAGATAGCCACTTGCGCTGGGACAAACATACTCAATACTTACTAAACAAATTACGTAGTGTCTTATTTAAATTCATACAAATATCACCAATGCTAGAATTACCACAGAAGAGAATTTTGTATCATAGCCTTTTCGAATCTCATCTCAACTATGGAATAATTGGTTGGGGTGGAGTCACTAAAACGCACTTAAAGCGAATCGAGATCATTCAAAAAAGTTTTTTAAAAATAATGCTAAACAAAAATAGAAGATATCCTACTGAAAATGTGTATCAAGAAACCCAGATATTTGACTTACGACAGTTATTCTGTCAAGCAGCACTCACCCATCAATTTAAAAATCAAGATGATCTGCAAACACCGTTGCATCAATATGATACAAGAAATAGAGACAATTATTTGCTACCACGAACGAATAAATCAATTGGACAAAATAGCTATCGGTTTTTGGGACCAAAAATCTTTAATAACATTCCAACGGAGCTTCGAGAAATAAAAACAGTAAAAAAATTTAAAAGATGTGTAAAAGAATTTATAACAAAAACACCGCGAACTTTTTTCCGTAATATAATCGAATAAAAAAAAATAGAAATTAAATAATTAGAAAGTATAATATAAACGTTAAAGAATCTGAATATTTTAAAAATGTTCTTTGTCTATGTAGAAGTTATGTTCGTTGTATGAGATACTTATGCCGAGGTATATTGGAAATAAATTTTACTTATTATCAAAGTATAAAGATTGTACTTATATAACTTTTATTTATATTAATAATTTGTATTTTAATTGCTTCATATTTTTAAATTTTTACTATTGTATTGTTATAAGTTTTATTTATTTTATTTTGTCGTATTTTTTGTCACACACAATCTGTCATTGTACTTTGTACAGTGAGCAGATTCAGTGACACATTTCTTGTTTATTTACATTTTATTTTATATTGGATTTTATTTTATTGTATCTGAATGTATATATTGCTGGTAAATAAACATTATTATTATTATTATTATTATTATTATTATTATTATTATTATTATTATAATCTATTAACATTTCTATGCCTCTACCGCCAATTTCACAATTTACACATTCATTATCATCAATATGAAAAACATACTCTTCGCAATCCACTTACTAATCAGTCCTTTCAATAAAAATAAAACCAAAATGAAACATTACATTACATTAACACCTAGGATGATTCACGGTATTTCTGTTTATGTCTGTAAATTATTTCACTTCATATTTTTAATTTTTTATTTGGTTTATTTTTATTTGTTTTTTTTTTTTTGGAAACATTACGTGCTGCTGTCTTATATTTCTATACGTCACAGATCATATATTTATCAAAACAAAACAACAAATTTATGGTAATTTATTACCATATACACTAATTCTGTAAGGCATTTGATTGATACCTTAGGTAAAGAACTACTTTTACTCAAACGGAATTTTTATAGGTATTCTGCAGGATTGTATACTTATTAAAAAGTTACCTATCGCATAGATGCCAATATGTCACAATAGACAATAATGAATGTAACTCAAGATTAATTGAAAAAGGTGTACCGCAGGGCTCAAATCTTGGACCTCTTCTTTATCTGATGTATACAATAAATCTAAATAAACTGTAAAATAGATGAATTTGCTGATAATAGGTACTACATTTTTTAGGACCTTCTTAGTTAAAGATCTGGGTAATACTAGTTTAGAGATAAATTAAAATTAAATCATGTCTAACATATTCGAGTATGAGCTAAAAATAAATCCTGCAAAAACTCAAGCAGTATATTTGGTAATGTTACAGACGTTACAAAAGATAATTTGAATATTGAAGTTGATAATATGGTAGTTAAGCCATGTAACTTAGTAAAAACTTTGGGAATTTATATTGACACTAAATTGAGGTTTAAATAACAAGTTAGATTTGCTGTTCAAAAATATTAGTCTTTAAAAAATCTTTATCGAAGCAGACATTTTTTAAACTCATTTCTGAAAAAAAAAACAAGTCTGAGAGTGCTTTACAAACTTCTAAACTGCCCTTGTTTTCTTATTTAAAATGATTCGTAACTGTGTACTATTTACTAAAAACTTTCTTAAGCAAACCCTTCTTTCAAAAATGTATGTTCTTTTAGTAAAGCCTTTTGACTTTTTTGCTCTCAGTTGTTTTTGTTTGTAAGAAACCATATCATCTGCTTTAAAATGTAGGGTGGACAAAGCTGCAATTAAATTAAAAATAGTGAATATTATTTGCAGAATAATTACTCAAAAATCTTACCATTAGTCTTTTATTTCAATTTAGGCTCGGTTCCTTTATTTATTCTAACTATTTGTTGTGTAAACAGTAAAAATTGTTTGCCAACAGCAATACTACGCCTCTCACTCCAGGCTTCCCAATATTTTAAAATATTTCGGGATATAAACAAAGTGTGATACGAATTTAGCAAGAAGGTCGTACCCAAATCCAAAATAATTAAAATAAACTATTCATACAATAATATTTCTCTTTATAATTCAAATAAAAAGTAATTTATTTGAAATTTGATGGAAATCATTACATGATTGCATTTGGTGTTTTGTAGCTTGTCTTTTAAAAAATCACACTACCGATATTATAAAAACTCTAACACCAGTACTAAGTTCAAAAATAAAAATATAGACACCACTAAATAACAATAAAATATTAGATTTTTAAAAAAACTAATGTACGACATCAAGTACAATATTTTCTGTCAACTCACTTTCTCATTCCGTGGCGTCACTACGTCCTTAGCAACCGTGATGAGGCCACCCTGTTGTCTACGAACCGTGGAATATACCTATACTTTTATACAGACAGCCCTATTTATTTAAATTAGTGTGACCAAATTAATAAAAATCGCTAAATCTAAGCTCAACTATATATGCTACATTATTTTCTTTTTAGTTTAAGAATTGATAAAACATTCAAGTTGATATTTTCTCTACCAAATTTACTAGAAATCAATACATATACGATTTACACAGTGTTTCTAACCTCACTTTACAAACCTCGCTAAGCGTAATGATACTTTTGTAGCAGATTTCGCATTGTGTTAATAATCATCGCTTGTCTGCGGTTAGCCACACAACCCAAGCTGCTCTTGGCTGGCTGTTCTTGTTCTCCAAGGCCAAGCTGCGGTACCCACCCCATTAAGAAGATAATAACAGCTCCAGAATATCTCCCTATAATTGCCACACTCGCAAAACTTAATCTCCTAAACACGATATTGCATGCTCGGATATTACGGCTCATTGCTGAAACAATCTGCTAGAGGGAAATAATGATATGAGCCTTGTTTTCGACCGATGTTAAATTTGTGTATTTGTGGGTGTAATTTACAGAATATTATTGCTGCTTGTTGTATCTACAACCTTAAACTTATTAGTAGAGAGCGGAATATATGCAAAATGCATATATGTATATGCATTTTTTGCATATTTTACCAAAGTTCAGAAAATTAAAGAAAATATTGCATATTTTCGAAAAAAAAAAAAATGTATTACTATACTGTGCAAATCAAAAACTGTTTTAACAGATTATACAGATATATTTGAAATAAAGACCTTTTAAATTTTTGTATTTGTTTTTAAGTGTCACTTCTTGTAAATTCTTGTTAATTAGTTCTTGGAGGGTGGCATACACTGGGTTTTTACCTTCTTAAGAGATTAAGCCCATTAAGGTAATTGTTAATAGATGGTATTTACACAGATAAAGTATTACCTACAATGCAATAAAACGGTTTATATAAAATTCTCAGTAATTTCTTGTAACCAATCTACCCTAACATCGGAATATTTTCAATGTTTTTCATTCAGTTTAATGAGATAGTATCCTCGTTATTTGCCCAGTGAAAAGTCTTGTAATAATTTATTGTTTTAAAAGTGTCCTAAAATGTCGAGAATTTTTTCGTGGATTATTAACTTTCCAGAGTTGGAAATCAATGGGGATAAAGTTTTTTGTAAAGCTTGTGCCAAAATAGTGGTTTGCGAAAAAAAGTTCAAAGTGGTTCAACACGTGAAAACATCATTGCATAAAGCCAAATTGCAAAAAATGAAATCACAACCGGTTTAACAATGCGTTGTGAGGTCATTTTAAAACGCCGACAAAACAAAAAGTGACAAGGAGGTATTTAATCAGGACTTGTGCAAAGCTCTTGTTGCGGCAAATATTCCATTAAAGAAGTTACAAAACCTACATCTAAGAAAATTTTTACTAAAATATTGCAATCAAACCATTCCTGACGAATCTACACTCAGAAAAAAAATGTACATGCTATATATATAAATGTAATAGAAGAAATTAAAGTTTTACTGGATGATAGCAATTTTTACATCATTGTTGATGAAAGCACAGATCCTTGTGGAAGATATATGGTACATCTTATGATTGGAGCCTTAAAAGAAAATGAACCAGGTACATCATATTTATTTGCATCAAATCAGTTAGAAAAAACTAACAATACAACTGTTACCCGATTTATTCAACAATCTCTAGCAGAATTTTTTTTACCAAATCAAATTCCCTCAGAGAAGTTCTTAGTGTTTTTGTCTGACGCAGCACCATATATGATAAAAGTAGGGCAAAACTTAAAAATATTTTATCCAAATATGGTCCACGTTACTTGTCTTCTGCATGGAATAAACTTAGTTTGCAGAAACTGTGAGAACAGAATATCCCTTGGTTAACAAGCTAATTTCGAATGTGAAAAAAATATTTTTAAAAGCCCCTTTAAGAGTGCAGTTGTATAAAGAGAGAATGGTAGGGGTGTGTTTGCCCCCGGAACCCGTAATTACGCGATGGTGGACATGGATTAAAGCAGCTATATTCTATGCAGAAAATTTTGAAGCAATTAAGGATTTAATTTTGGATATAGAAGACAATTCACAATGTGTAGTGCAAAGTAAAGAATTGTTAAAAAATCCCCTTGTGCCTAAGCAACTTGTGTTTATAAAGGTTAATTTTAATTTTTTACCTGATGTAATAACTTCATTGGAAAAGAAAAATTTAAGTGTAATCGAATCAACAAATTTTATTGCAACAGTTTCCGATAAATGTAACAATGTTCCTGGTGACATAGGCCTTAAGATTAGAAAAAAATTAAATACAACTCTATTAAAGAATGAAGGGTTCAATGAAATAAGGGAAGTGAAAAACATTTTTGAGGGAAAATTTTCCAAAGAAGTTTTACGTTGGCCCTGTACATTACTTCCAAAATTACGGTATTGTCCTATTACTTCGGTAGATGTTGAAAGGATCTTTTCTATATCAAAACATATTTTTACAGACAGAAGACAAACATTTTTAATAGAAAATTTCGAAAAATATTTAATTATAAATTCCTATTATAATATTACTATTTAATATTTTTATACTATTCTATACTTAACTTCTACTAGTTTTTGTGTTTCGTTTGTTTTAAATAAATTTTTATATTACATATTTTCTTTTGTTTTTTTTTCGTGTAATGGCTTTGATAGCGTACCAAATTAGGAACAGCAATGTTAATTAGAACCCAACAGTGAATGGTCAAGTGGAAATATTCGCTAGGCATCAGAATTAATTTTTAAATAAATTAATTAATTTAAAAAATCGCGTCCCGGCTGGAATTTGAACCCGGGACCCCTAAGTCCACAGGCCAACGCACTAACAACTGAGCTACCCACCCCCTACTTTTTTTTAAGTATTTTTAACAAATATGCATTTGCATATTTAGGCATAATTGGACAAAATAACTGCATATATTTGGTAAAAACGATGCATATATATGCGCATATTTTGTTATATTTTGATGCATATATTCCGCCCTCTACTTATTAGTATATCAACAAGTATTTAACACTTGGAATAACTGTTAAGAAAGTTTTAATAATACCGAATAGATTGTCTACGAAATGCTGAGTTTTACACAAGTAATGTACAATATTTTTACGATCACAAATGTGGAACTAGGAAATCTGACTGTAGAGTTTCAATCAAGTAATAGCTGGTTTTAGTTTTGTTTTTAGATACCCTATTGGTTTTAAATAATTTAATAATTTTTGTTTTGCTGATGGTGTTTTGACATTTACATTTACAAATACTTTCATAGGATGATGAAGGTAAAATAATATTAGATACAAAAAATGTTAAATTACAATAATGTTTTGCATTATTTTTATTTTTTGAAAATAGCAGATATAATAAAATTGAAAGATTTTAAATAAACAATTTGTATCTAATTATTGGTACGTATTATTCAATTAATTTATAATAAAATGGGTAAATAATAATTTGGTGTTTTATTTTTGTTGCATTGTATATATTGAAAAATAGTTTCTAGTCATTATTAGTGTATTAATGGTACATCATTGCGCAGTGTTTGGCTGTAAATTTATGAAAAACAAAGAGAATCAACAAAGTATTTTGGATTTCCGAAAACAAACACCGACAAAGCCCGAGTTAACGCTTGCAAGAGAGATAATCAACATAAAAATGGTTTATTATTATTTAATTTAAATAATTATTTAAAATATCATGTAATTTGTTTCCTTTTTTAGCTTGTATTTGTTTATTACATTTTACTAAGGATGGCTTTAAAATACTTTTACAATAGAGGTTGTTAATTACTCTCCTAAAACTGGCAGACATTTTTACTTTAGGCCGTGACTAGCCACACGTTAACCTGCCGCGAGTGCCTCAATCCTGAAAAATTAGCCACACGTAAACGTCACTCATGACGTCATGGTTTGTTTACTTCTCGATACATAATACATAACCTTACTATTCAATTACCGTTTATGTGCTGATATCGTTTGTTGCAGAATTTTACATAATATCTTGATTTATTTGTAAAATATGTTCACAATAACGATGATTTCAAGTAGAAATTGCCAAACCTCAAACGGAGGTAAATTGTAAATTACCTTCTACAATTTATATTCAAAACATTGCAACAGGCTTTCCATTAGTAAAATTTCGAACTTTTTACTCATCTAAATTAAAATATGGATCGAACGGGCTGAAGAACAAGGAATATTTTGCATGCATGGGCATGAACTCAGGATATAAGATTTCTGAATGCACATGATCACCAACATTTGTAAAAAAAGTGTTACATCAATTAACAATATTTTTACCATAAGTGTTTTTTCTTTGTTTCTGCAAGATTTAGAGGTATTTTTATTTATATATTTTATTTTGAAAGTACCTATTTTTCTTTGCTTCTTTAATAAAAGTCTTGTTAATTTAGTTCTATATTTTATAAATTTATTTTTTCATTACAAGTTTGCAGTTTTTTTGTATTTTAATGTAAAGCTCCCCTTTTTAATTATTAATAGATTCCATGAGCCCATAATACAAAGTATTCTTTGTTTTATCTTTATTGTACTAGTATTGTTCTGGACTAATTTTATTTTAATATCTACCTATATACCTTTTCAAGATTTTTTTTAGAAAAATTCAACTTTAAAAAATGGTTTATGATAAACAATAATTTGTTAATTTTAAAGAATGTAGCTACATTTTTTACTTTCCTTTATTAAGTAAGAAAAGTATAAGAATTGTGATTTTTTTTTCAACTTCGAGTTTTCGATTGACCTTTGTTTTTGGGGTACCTTGAATCAGTTTTTCCCATTTTTGCAATGATGTCTGTGTGTCTTTATCCACAATAACTTAAGAGTAGATAAAGAGAACTTGATTTAATCCATCTTGGGGAGAGCTGACTAGATTTTGAGCATAGTCTGAGCATTGGAGATACTTTATAGTGGTAATTTTTCTACGTTAAGGTATACTTGTTATTTATGATTATAGAAAAAAATTCTTTCAATAAAAGTTGTTTGTGATGTCATTTTCTATAATGTTTTCATTATATAGTTTCTCTAAAATATATTGTAATAAATAAATATGAAAAAATGGCTAAATTTGAATTTTTAAGTATTTTCATTGGCAATGAAAATATCTTTTAATTCATATTCTGAACAGTTTTTGATTAGATGAACCGTACTCAAAATATTTTTAATAACTCTACAGGAAAGTCATGTGTTGGGCACATCATATTTTTTTGTCTTATCTCAAAGATTAGTAACTGGTAAGATAGGACAACCTGCACATTTACTTGAAAGGTTTAACATTATCCTAGTTTGAAGTGTAAATACAATAATAGGTTTGATGTCGGGCTTTATAGAAACATTTACACAATAAGCCTCTAAAATCAGTACCTACTTATTTTGTTAACGTTAAGTTGCCAAATCATCGAAAGTAAAAACCAAACCGACTGTTTATCAGAGAAGTCTGTAGGACTGGCAAGATTGTAGATGATTACTAATAATTTCAATCAATCCGAATCATGGACTAGAATCTGCAGGGCTACATTTACATTATATTAATCTTTTCTGAATGTGCTATCTTAGCATTATTAATATTTACTTATCTTTTATTCTAAACCTAGAAGGTTGAGATAAATATATACCTTCAGTTATCTTTGTTTCCTTCTATTATTTCATTACAAATCTGGAATATGAGCTAACTGGATAAATCTATAAAATTAAGTTGTTATCTTCATTACAAGTAGAACAAAAAAGGTAAAATAAGTACCCGAGATAAAATTTGGAATAGTCAGCTGAGACTGAGATGCACTGCAAACTAAACTATTCGTAAAAAATCAGCTTTGCCTCAACCAATAATCAAAGTAAAAACTTAGTATGGGATAAAATTTTAAATTATTCAATTTAAACATTTTGAGCATTAGTATTTGAATGATCTCCTTTTAATATGTATGTGAGTTGAGATTTTTCTACTACTGTGGCAGGTATATTTTAAAAAACCAGTACATAACAAGTAATTTTAAAATCAAATCACCATAGATTGTAAATGACTAGGAGAATCAACAGTGATTTGTTTGTAATTTTTGTAAATGAGATTAATAAAATATTAATATTACATTGAACAGATATTTTCCAATATTTCGTATTTGTAAATAGGGCATTTGGTTTAATACAGCCTACTTACATCAGGAGTTTATTATGTGTTAACAAAAAGAAAACAATATACCTATCTCAAGAGCTAGAAACTATGTTATTGTGTATTATTGGAGAAGGTTGTCTTATTCTTCCACTTTCTTTTCTTTAAAATATGTAATTTCACAATTTAATTCGAATTCTATATCGTTTATTATGCTCATTAGTATACCTCTTCCAAAACAAAATAAGTAAAAATTGATTGATTACCTAACCTTAAAGACAACTGTCATACTGCGAATTTTCCGTGACGTCACATCCATGACGTCACTACCATGATTTTTAACGTGTGGCTAGCCACGGCGTTTACTTTAACCCTAATAATGCAACCAACATAATATCAAACAGCTTCGATTCCTGTAATTTTAAGTTCACATAATTTTGTATAGATGTCACCACCTAAAATTTAAATTTATATCAAGGTACGTTGTCATATTTTTATGAAGTAGCGGAATAAAGGAAATTCGTTATTTTATTACAAAAATTATTGTGTTAAACCTGGTTTTGGAGAAACATCTAAAAAGTATAGAGAGCTTTTTTAAAATATTTCATTGTTATTGTACAAAATATAAAAACATACCTAATTTGTCAAATAAGTAATTTTGATGTTTATGTTTTTTCCTCTTCTATCTCCTCTGGAAAAAGCACTGCCGACATATTCATTATTTTTTTTTTACACCTACGTGCATATTATTAGTCCCGCACAAGCTAGGTATAACTTGAAAATGTATGCCATTGCAGTCTACTGGACGAATATAATTTGATACCCATTTGAAGTAAGAATGTCTCTAAAAAGCTAGCATGGTAAAGTCATAAGTCTACAGAGCGACTTATACTATATTTTTTGGCTAATTTTTTGCTATTTTGTTACCCAAATTTTAATATTTTTGCTCCTGCCGTTACCAAAAAACATTGGCCATGCTAACTTGATACTTAAGCTACAATGGCCAGTGATGTATTTCTATAAGATATATCAGAAGCAGTTTTGCGGCATATTTTTTGCTAATTTTTTGCTTTACAAATATATATCAACTTTTTTTTTGCTCTTGTGGTTCGTAAGAAACAATGGCCATACTAGTTTGATACTGAAGCTATAATAACCAGTGCTGTATTTCTGTTTCTATAAGACATATCAGAATTAGGTTTGCGGCATAGTTTTTTTGCTAATTATTTACTTTACAAATATATATCAATTTATTTTTTTGCTATTGTGGTTCGTAAGAAACAATGGCTATGCTAGCTTGATACATAAGCTACAGTGGCAAGTGCTGTATTTCTGTTTCTATGAGATATATCAGAATCAGGTTTGTGCCATAGTTTTTTGCTTCAGAATTATATATTAATTTATTTTGTTTTGCTCTTGTGGTTCCTAATATAAACTGGCTTATGCTTGCTTAATACTTTAGCTACGTTGCAAGTGATGTATCTCTGTTTCTATGAGATATATCAGAATTGGGTTTGTAGCATATATTTTTGCTAATGTTTTTCTATTTAAAACCTAAAGAATATTTTTTTTGCTATTTCGGGAAATAATAACCCCTTTAAATTGAGAAAACCATCTATCATAACCAACTGAGAAATCAAAATTATTTTTATGGTATATTCTGTTTCTAATTATATTCTCCTCATTAGTATTTAATTATGATATTGATCATAATTTCACCCATTATCACGTAATATAATGCGTTCGAGTAATACAAAATATCTGTAAGTGTAAGTATACTATATGAAAAAACTTAAAAGGTAATAACAAAAATGCTCTTTTTTTATTTTTGTGTTGCCAGATAATTTTTATCCTGTTGGGTATCAGGATAATAATGTCCCTGCTTTCAAAATTATGATATTGCCAAGATTATCAAATTTATATATTTACTTATATCACCTAATTAAAATGAAACAAATTTGTGACATCTTTATTGACTCTAAAACTAAATTATAGTTATAAAAAATTGCACGAAAACATAATACACTGATAACTCTCACACAAAAAAGAGGTACAGTACTTGATAGGCCAGCTTATCTAAGTATAAGAGAGAGAGTGAGAGATATTTTAACAGCGTAATCTACATCCTAAAATAGAAGTAAAAGTTCATCTAAACTTAGGTCAGAAAACGTTTCGTTTTCAAAATACAGGCTGCTGATGGCACGTTTTTCTAAATATTTTCTAAAATTTTGTTAGTCACCGGTTTTACAAAGTTAAAAAAAATTAAATTTTTGATTCCACAGGCCTACTAATTATTGTTTACACTTTCGAATAAGATAAGATCAACTTATCATGAAATTATCAAATGGTTTTCTCTTGAAAATGGTGTGTCCTAGCGAGATAACACAAAAGTAGTTTTTTTATAAAGAAAATATTGGTTTTCCAAATTTTGTAGTCAAAAATGTTAAAAACAGTCAACAAAAAACTTAGAACAATTTAGCACTAAGCCGCTTCCCTAATTTACCCACCTATGAAGATGATCATTAAATAGAGCTTAAAAAGTTTAGCATTTGTACCAAATTTCTCTTAGTTATCTGTAAAAATTTAGAAAATATTTAAAAAAATGTGTCATCAGGACTTCACTTTTAACACTCTGTATCTCGGAAACAAAACGTTTTCGGACCTATGTTTATATAAAATTTTACTCCTATTTTAGGATATTGTAAGGGGTTTTCTCGCCACAGAAAAACGATTCCTTACGAATGACGCTGGTTACGGGCGGTTCTCGAGCGCCAGATTTTTGGTGATGGTTTACTCCTCGAACTTTCGAAACGGCGTCGAAAGTACTCGGGTAGCTACAGATGTAGATGAAAAATTCCAGGGGTCAAAGGTTAATTAGACACAGGTAATAGTAGGCCACAAGTAACGGGCTTTAATCGTTGCTTGGGCTGGTACAGAATTAATCACTAGCTGAAATATAAGGGGGAAATAAATTTAGGAATTAACAACCAGTAATACGGCCAGTTAACATTGACACATATATTGTTTTAAAATATTTACAAACGAAAAGGAATAAATTAATGTATTTCAAATGTTGTTCCTCAAAATATATTTTGTGAGTCGGTTCGGCGTGACTTAGTGGTCCAGGATGGTGTGGTGAAGATGTGACAAGAGGTTAGGTTACCTTTACGGTGATGGAAGTCCCTCGAAGTCAATACCTTCGTGGAAGAGATTCACGGGAAAGGAACACCTACAAAGTCAATACATTTGCAGGTAAGGGTCGGGACGTCGGGAAGCCCACAGAGTCAATACCTCAGCAGGAGCAGGAGAGGAGAGTCTTACTAAGTCAGTACCTTAGTTCGACTGACGAAAATTAAATTCGGAGCTCTTTGTATACTTGTCTCTGCTTGGCAAAAACGGTTACATGCTGAACCATAGGGGTATCTAAAACGGTGTTACTGGGGAACATCGTTACAATATAGATTACGCTGTTAAAACATTTTGAAACAACCTTTTTATAAAAAAAAAAAAAAAAAATATATATATATATATATATATATATATATATGTACAGGAACAGAACAACCTTTCGTTCTAAAGTTGTTTTAGAAACTCCAAATAACCTGGAAGCTGTAGGGTAGGGTAAAATTTTTATAATGGGACAATCGTCAAAAAACTATTACATCTAAAACAGTGAATTCAATGTTATTTGGTAGCCACGATAATATTCTGACCGGCAAATAAAATATAAGATTCACATACTTTACACTTTTTTATTAATTTTATATTTTATAGCCGAAATCGTCATTTCGGAAACGGGTCCAAATTCATATTTTAAAGTTCCATACCCCGTGATTTGGTTTCCATTCTCGTTTTAAATAAATAAAAGAAAGCATTACATTTCTTGAATAGTCTTTATTATGAAAATGTATTTTAAATCTCCCAGGTTAAACCATATTTTTGATATAATCAAATGTTTTGTGTCCAGAATGATATTCGTCATCTCGGAAACCAACCACATAAATTCAAATATCCCACGAAAACATACCTTCAGTGTGTGATATTGTTCATTAAAACATGTAGGTAAGTTTAAGCAAATAATTATATATTTTCTACAATTAACAAGGGAACATTGAAAAAGTTTTGCCTACCTTTATTATGCATCAGTTCGGAAACGTGCTATACTTAAGTAGATTGTATATTTAAACGCTATAACTACTTTATTTTAATAAAACAAGTGTTTAGTAACTTAACCTCAAAATTGGATGTTTCTCGATCGATAATCAAGATCACTGTAAATCATTTTGTGAAATATCGTCATCTCGGAAACGTCAATTCGGAAACAGTTGTACCGTAGCTAAAATGTTTCCGGGTTGACGTTTAGTTTCCGGAATGACGTAAGTGGTATGCGTACTCACAATAATGATCATTTTGATGATTTATTCGTGTTTGGGATACGATATTACCACATTATGTTTCTATAAATATTTTTTACGAGTTTTTTATAAATATTTCAGAATTCGATGAACCACAAAAAAGTATTTGAATTAAAAAAGAACCTTAAAGAGGATCGCAAAGAAGCTTATAAAAAAAATGAGAAATATAAGAAACAAAAAAAAGAAAAGAAAAAAAAAAAGACGATCAAGTAGAAACATTTAGAAAGTAATAAGAACAGATTATTGGATATTGAAGAAAAACACTCACAGCAAAACAAACAACAACGAATTATACAATATTAATAAACAAAGAAAAATACGGAATATTGTGTTGAAAGAAGTCAGCAATAATATAGAATTTACAGATAAACACCTACATAAAAACTCAGAAGAACAGAACACGAAAACGATCCAGATTGATATTTTAAATAAAGAAAAAATACCAAAATACTAAAGAAAACACAAAGATAAAAAAGACTGACTTAAATATTAAAACCAAAGTAAACAAAATCTTGAGAAACGCCCTAAAAAAAAAAAACAAACAAATGATACAAAAGGCAATACTACAAGAAAAAAGTACAAAACGGGTTCAAAAGTTTAGAGCCAAAATGACGAACAGCGAGAGGAAAAACGTAGAAAATATAGAGAAAGATACTTAAAATTGAAGGAAGAAGGACGTTAAAAAGTAAAAGAGATCTTGATAAAAAAAAAACAGCAAAATATAAGAAAAAAATGGAAAGTGTCTAGTCTAGAGTACCGAAAAAGTAAGGTCGCAGGCGGCAATGGAAACATTTTTAGACAATAATTCACCTCCAATAAGTAATAATGAAGATTATCAAGATATTCAACTTGCGGAAACTAGTGAGTCACCTAAAACCCCTAACTTAGTAAAAAGTCAAGAAGGTCGTAAAAAGGTAAAACGGGAAAGTCGCAAAATATTATAGAAGACTGAAGGACTAAACTTAGAAACTCTCAAAGAAAGGTTAGAAGACAAAAATTAAAAATTGCAGCATTGGAATCTAGTAAAGGAAGACTACCAGCTGAAACTCCAGCAACAAAGATAAATAAACTAGTAGAAGGATTTAAGGTACCCGAAGGAGTTAAAAGACAATTAGTGTTAGGAGAAGCGCTGCATTTGCAGTTAAAAGAAAACGTACAACAACTGAAAACACAAACTGAAAAACAAATTGCGGCTAAAATAATTAGTGGAAAAATATTGAGAAAATATAATGCTGTAGGTGATTTTTCAAACATTCTTTCGTACACAAATGTTGCGCAAGGTAACTAGCAGACCAGGCAATACATTACCATTCAATCAGTATTGCAGGAAAAAAAGAAATAATGAAAAAACGCAGAAAGTTCGAATTACTGTTAAAGAGTTTCTGAAAGAAGATTACTGCTCGAAAATGTGTCCTGGCAAGAAAGACTATGTTCGAAAAAGCAAAATCAAAAAACAAAAACGACTTTACTGGATTCCCTTAAAAATTTACACAAAAAGTATATTGCCAGTGGAGGTCTCCATATTTCAGAGACAACTTTAGTAAAATACAAGCCATTTTGGATAGTTCGAGCAACACATAAAGATAGAAATACGTATGCGTGTATTAAATATGAAAATTCCACACCTGTAATTTTGAACCAATCAAAATACGTGTTTTTGACAGATCACCATGGCAACGGAGGTATTTTAGTGGAAATTTTTTTCTCGTGGGGTACCCAACAGCGAATTATACTGGAAATTTTTTGACGTTTACAATAACAGACCATTTTTGACAGACTGGTTTTTATTTGTTCACATAATAGGTTTAGTTTTGATACATTTTAGTTACAATGCTAAGGTGTTTTCTATATTCTTCGGCCACTTCTTTTCTTCTTAATGGCGAAAATGCAGGACTTTGGATGCTTTGAATTATGTGTCTATGTCTAATAAAATATAGATAATATTTAGACACTAATTTATTCACCTTTTTCCCATTCAGCACTTTGAATTTTGCGTAGTTTAGGTGCAAATATTCGTGGACAATTCGGAACAAATTTTCGTTTTTCAAGTTGGAGCCACAATCCTCTATTAATCCGAGTAAGTAAGTCATGGTGCAATGATTGATCATTACATCAGACAATTTCACGCATATTTTGCTTAGCGTATGATTTTCAAATCGATTCATTTTTAAACAAATAGGTAATTTTGTTGGTTTTACTTGCTGTGCAATATTCTTTATCGCAACAAAACGCGAGTTATTTAATGTTTTGAACTGTCAAAATACAATGATCACAGCCTCCTACGATTGATGCTTGCTGACGCTGCTTATGAATTTCATACCATTTTAAAGCGCTCATAACGCATGTTAATAAAAATGCAGAAAAACAATTTTCTACCACTTGTAGTTATTCAAAACTTACGTAAAATTAAAGAATATACTATTTTCTATTTTCAAATGGTATTCCCATGCAACTACAATGAGTAGAAATAAGCAATTTAAAGGCCTAAATAATTGCAGCGAAACATTTTTTTACGTCGGGCCGCTTGACAACTTCAAAACTGAAATTATATTCGAGGTTAGGGTCTCACTTAGTTACCATGACAACTCAACAATCAAGGCGACAACACCTTTTAAGTTTCACTGGTTACTTGGAGAAAATAATTTGCATTGTTGAGAAACGAAAAATAAATTTTAAAAATATTTAATTTTCAACCATAATTCGGCGTGGAATTTTCTTACCGAATACCACGCGAGGTCAAATTAATATCAGGAAATTTTTTCACCTCTAGTGGTATTACTAGTGAAAATATGTATTTTATTATTTCTAGCTTGCAAAGGGCGAATTTGATAAATGCAAGAAATTCTAGGGAACTAATAAATGACCTAGTTTGTGACACAAAAAAAATTAATTGTATGTTTAGACGTTGCCTTAGTTGCAAAGAAAAAATTTGCAGTTTAAAACATGAAGCTAAAGGTAAACTATAAGAAGAAATAAGATACTATCAGTAAGAAACTAAAGCTGAAGAGAGATATATTAAAGATATTAAGAAACAAATCAAAAGAACAGTAAAGATTCAAACGACTTCTTGTGTAAAAAAATATTTGAAATTCTAAATAAACAAACCATCGATTTTCTGAAACATGTTTTTATAATGGAAAACCAAATGCTACAGTTACATAAAAAAAACAGTCACTTAAATCCGATAAAATATTAATTCAGGTTAATTTCTCTGAAAATTACGTAGCGAAATATTCTACCGAAATACAGTCAATGCATTTCGGAGCATCCAAAAAGCAAATTTCATTACACACTGGAATATATTATTTTCGAGAAAATTCAACTTATGTTCCGTAAGTGATAATCTCGATCACCAGTGTCATGCAATTTGGGCGCACCTTGATAAACTATTACTAAATATTTCTACTCAATATCCGGCCATTTCTAAGTTACATTTTTTTTCAGATGGTCCAACATCTCAATATAAAAACCGTTTTAATATTTTCTTTTTAATTTCTAAGATACCCAAATATTTTAAAAATATACAAGCAATTAGCTGGAATTATAGCGCAAGCGGCCACGGCAAGGGTCCAATGGACGGTGTCGGAGCTGCTTTAAAAAGAAAAGCAGACTGCTTAGTACTATCTGGTACAGATATATCGTCAGTAGAATCTTTTATCAAGAATGTGCCACAAAACAGTTCTATTGAAATCTGGGAAGTCAGCAGTGAACTTATAAAACCATCAAAAAAAGAGATGCCTAAAAAATGTGTTGCTATCCCTCAAATAATGTCCCATCACCAAATAACATGGTCAAAGAAAAACTCAGGTTTATTATTCCTAAATCATACTAGCTGCTTTTCATGCGAAACTGGAACTAAATGTTTGCATTTTAATCAAAAACCTCCTTTGGTATAAATTGAAGCAAAAAGTAACACCAAAAAAGAAAAGGTTTTCCAGTTTGATAAAGTCGAAGAAGAATCTACAGAACATTCCGCTCAAACAGAGAGTATCCTTTTTTATTAAAACTTTATTGCTTTATTTTTATATTATTAAAAGGTTTTCCTTAATTAATATTCTAGAAATTGGAACTAAATGTTTGAATTTTAATCACAACCTTCCTTCCGTACAAATTCAAACAAAAAATATCAAAAAAGAAAAGTATTTCCAACTTGACAATGTCAAAGTAGAATCTCTGGAACATAGCGCACCATCAGAGAGTATCCTTTTTAATTAAAACCTATTGTTTTATTTTGTTATTTCATAAAAAAACACTTTCCTTAATTAATATACTAGATTTACAAACCCAAAAATCAGTGAATATAATATCGCAAGTTATCATATCACCATCAACATTTGGTCAAAACGAGAAACTCAAATCTGGCTTATGCTTTATTTGCACGTTCAATTTATCTGCAACAGTCGGAGGTGTCAAATGTGGCAACTGCAGTAGAACATACCACATTCATTGTATTTTAAAGCATGTCCAACAGGACAAACTATTTTTATGTACAACATGTAGTACCAAGAAAACTTAAAGTAGCGATTTTTCCATTTTTTCATTTTCCTATTTATTATGTTATTTGTTATGTTATGGCTCTGTGTTCTTGTATTCATATTTAAAATTAAAGGAAAATATGTATTGTGACCTCCCACCCCCGGTCTTGTAGATAATTATTAAAAGCCCGTATTTTAATTTAACTACCTCCCTCCCCTTGTGAAATTCAAAGAAATTCATACTTACTGTATATGGCCTTTTCCTCTAGTAGTGTAGTGATCGTCTAGTTAATTAATTGATAATTTATATACCCACGTTGTGATAATGTTAATTAAAATAAACCAGGATTCGATGCAAAGTTTGGTACAAATTTGTGAATGAAATAATGCTCAAAGTATATTTAACTTAATTTATTTTCTTGATCTCCAATAAAATAAATATGTACAGATTATTTTAATATAAGGTAGACCTCACATGTGTCTCGCCCAAACAACAGGCCACAGGCCACTTGCCATCAAATATTTGTAATAAACAATTCTTGAGAATAGACAGCAGACGTCCTCAGAATTGCACTATCTTTAATAATTCTTTGTTTCGTTGTTTTCTTTTTTTATATAGGTGCGCTTACTGAGATACTGTCGTTGCAATAACAGGCGGATATCCCTTATGTTTCAGCCTCACCTAGGGGGGTTTTATGTAGATGTAGTCTTACTAGAATAGAGCCAGAGCAATACCAGCGAACTACCCCTTATGTTCAGATCTACCTACGGTGCGAAGATTGAGAGATAATTATCTAAGATAGTCCAACCCTGTAGTAACATCAAGCATATTCGGATAAATGTGAGTCTAGTCGTCCGATGTGTCATTTACCCCAATCAGCTGAGCTGTTATTTGCGAGGGTTCATTGACAGTTCGGTAACCAGACTCTTATTATCTTTTACGGTGATATATTAATTTGAAGGCAATATGGCCCATAGCATACACATCTGGATGAGCTAAATGCGACGTCGGCTAGCAATAAATTCCTTAAAGGTAAAGATTTACCATTATTGAATAATAATGAGTTACACAATAATACTCATTATTATTCAACAATAAATTCCCATTTTTACAAATTTAATTTGGTTGTTATTAACTTACCATCGGATAAACAGGCCGTTGGGTTTATATTATCGTCTGTTTCTAAAGGGTGTCCCATCAAGAGCGCCGGATTTAAATTTGCCGCCATTTTGTTAATACGAGTTGCACTGTCAATTTTTTTTGACAGATGTCACCTACAGACCGCGCGATTTAAGAATATGGAGAAGTATTCAAATGAACAACGTTTAATTATTGTAAAAACACATTACAAAAATGGTGAAAGTTTTGCGAAAACAGTTCGCCATTTACGTCAAATTTTCGGTCGTCATGATGCGCCAAATGAATCGACAGTGAGGCGTTTAATTACAAAATTTGAGACCAAATTTACGCTGATGGATCAGAAGACCATTGTACGTCGTCGTCCTTGTCGGTCACTCGAAAATATAGCCGCAGTAAGGGAATCTGTGACCGAGAATCCGGGAACTTCCATTCGGCATCGTGGTCAAGAATTAAACATTTCCAGAGGCACTATGCAACGAATTTTGGTAAAAGATCTGCACTTGCATGCGTACAAGGTTCAATTGGTGCAAGAAATCAAGCCAAGAGACCATGCGCAACGCCGTGGATTTGCTGATTGGGTGTTGGAGCATCATCAAATTAATGCGGATTTTTCGAAGAAAATAATGTTTTCAGATGAGGCACATTTTCAACTCGACGGATATGTAAATAAACAAAACTGTCGGATTTGGGGTGCTGAAAATCCTCGTGTGATACTTGAACAACCAATGCATCCACCACGAGTAACTGTTTGGTGCGCATTTTGGGCTGGCGGAGTGATTGGGCCGTATTTCTTTGAGAATGCGGCTGGAAATGCGCTAACTGTTAATGGTGAGCGATATCGCGAGATGTTAACGGATTTTTTGTGGACCGAATTGGATGAAATTAATGTGGAGGACATGTTTTTTCAACAAGACGGTGCGACCTGCCACACAGCTCGTGAAACAATGGTGTTACTGCAGACTAAGTTTCCAGGCCGTGTCATTTCTCGTTTTGGCAATCACCATTGGCCACCAAGATCATGCGATCTAACGCCGATGGACTTTTTTCTCTGGGGCTATGTGAAGCAAAAGGTGTATGCAAATAAGCCTGAAACAGTGGAACATCTTAAAGAGGAAATACGGCACGTTATTGGTGAAATACAGCCTCATTTATGCGAAAACGTGATTCAAAATTTCACCAAAAGAATAACTCTGTGCCAGAGGTTTCGTGGTGGCCATTTGCCTGATGTTGTATTTCACGTTTAATCGTAACCATTTTTCTTTATGTTAAAATAAAAATGTTGACTTAATTCAAAACATAAATGTGTTTTTCCTTCAAATTAAATCCGGCGCTCTTGTTGGGACACCCTTTATTTCAGATATTTTATATTTTTGTATTCTGGATAATTAGCAGGGACGTTGAGCGACGGATGGGGACGTCGGATAAAGAGATGACGTAGTGACGTCGAGCGTCGAGACGTTGGGCGTCAGGATGAATATAATGGTAGGAAATACTAAGTGGTATTAGAAGTGATATAGTTGGGACGTCGAAAGGTAGGGAAGTAGAACGGAGAGGCGTCCGGCGTCGAGACGTTGACACCTTTGGGAAATTGGAGGTATTGTGGGATAGACGTCGTTTAGGAAGAGCGTTTTAGGAAAGGTACAGACTGTATAACTGGGTACTGACAATAAGGTGATTGCTTTGAATGTGAACTAACAAATGTATGCTTGCACATCAAATGACAAAAATTGAATGACTCTGAGCTCATTTAACTCTGGTTTTTATACACAGTTTAATCGTTTTTGTGACGTCTCTATCGTTCTGTTTCTCATAGAAAATACGAATTTAGGTGGATAGGGGGGGAATTTATTATTTGCCTTGGAAAGTTTGTGTAGCGAAAACAACGTTCCTATTCAAAACTGACTTAAGATAAGTTCGTTGAGTTTTAATGATTATTACTTCGTGTTGTATGGTGGTTTTAGATTGCGTTCCCAGACACTTTTAAGAAATTGGATCTCTTACGGGCTGGGTTATAGATATTATTTATTAGGTGTCGTAAATAAGATTTAATTATCTGGGAGATTTTTGTTAAATGAAGAATTTGGTATTTAATAAGAATGCAACTTTTTTAATAAAATGGAATTAATAAATGATTATGGTACCTGAGTGCGGTAGGTTACAGTATTTTTACTAGTAATACCACTAGAGGTCAAATTATTTCCGGAAATTTTTTCGAGCTCATGAAATTTTCTAAAAATATTCATGGGCAGAAAAAATTTCCTGATATTAATTTGACCTCGCGTGGTATTCGGTAAGAAAATTACACGCCGAATTATGGTTGAAAATTAAATATTTTTAAAATTTATTTTTCGTTTCTCAACAATGCAAATTATTTTCTCCAAGTCACCAGTGAAACATAAAAGGTGTTGTCGCCTTGATTGTTGAGTTGTCATGGTAACTAAGTGAGACCCTAACCTCGAATATAATTTCAGTTTTGAAGTTGTCAAGCGGCCCGACGTAAAAAAATGTTTCGCTGCAATTATTTAGGCCTTCAAATTGCTTATTTATACTCATTGTAGTTGCATGGGAATACCATTTGAAAATAGAAAATAGTATATTCTTTAATTTTACGTAAGTTTTGAATAACTACAAGTGGTAGAAAATTGCTTTTCTGCGTTTTTATTAATATGCGTTATGAGCGCTTTAATATGGTATGAAATTCATAACCAGCGTCAGCAAGCATCAATCGTAGGAGGCTGTGATCATTGTATTTTGACAGTTCAAAACATTAAATAACTCGCGTTTTGTTGCGATAAAGAATATTGCACAGCAAGTAAAACCAACAAAATTACCTATTTGTTTAAAAATGAATCGATTTGAAAATCATACGCTATGCAAAATATGCGTGAAATTGTCTGATGTAATGATCAATCATTGCACCATGACTTACTTACTCGGATTAATAGAGGATTGTGGCTCCAACTTGAAAAACGAAAATTTGTTCCGAATTGTCCACGAATATTTGCACCTAAACTACGCAAAATTCAAAGTGCTGAATGGGAAAAAGGTGAATAAATTAGTGTCTAAATATTATATATATTTTATTAGACATAGACACATAATTCAAAGCATCCAAATTCCTGCATTTTCGCCATTAAGAAGAAAAGAAGTGACCGAAGAATATAGAAAACACCTTAGCATTGTAACTAAAATGTATAAAAAATAAACCTATTATGTGAACAAATAAAAACCAGTCTGTCAAAAATGGTCTGTTATTGTAAACGTCAAAAAATTTCCAGTATAATTCGCTGTTGGGTACCCCACGAGAAAAAAATTTCCACTAAAATACCTCCGTTGCCATGGTGATCTGTCAAAAACACGTATTTTGATTGGTTCAAAATTACAGGTGTGGAATTTTCAATATGTATTTTTATTGAAACTAATTTTATCAACAGGCGTCACCTCGGAAACATTACCGTCATTCCGGAAACAGGTTTATTTATTTTCATAGTAATAAAAACCAGCTTAAAAGAATCATCTGTTAATATGCATTTTAATCTCAGACCCTTATAGAAACATAATACCGAGAAATTTTTGGAAGTTAAAGGCTTGAAATTTAAAAAAATGTAAATTATAACAACCGTTTTTAAAAAAACCTAATTTACAACAATAAAATGCTGAAATCTTAACTAAATCTTAAAATATTAGAAAATATGATCCGCCTTTTATAACTAGGTGCTCTCTCCTGTTAATTTCACATAATTATTAGACTAGAAAATACATTTTTGTACATATTTTTTTATGATTTTTCCGAAATGATGATTTTCTGGATTTAGCCATTAAAAAGGCATTAATATATTATTTAATTTTGTAAATTTTTCGCGGCCACTCTTAGGTTAGATTTGACATATATTGACCAATTTAGAAACAGCGCAAATAAGATTAAAAACAAAAATAATTTTTGAAATGTACTTGGATGGCTATTGTCCCGTTATAATAATTTTACCTGGCAATTGAATCTGAATACGTGGCTTCAATAGCATGTTTCATGCCACAATTAGACTTTCTTCGGTAACCTAATGAGCACCCACTCGTTTTTTTAACGTAAATATAACGTTGTGCGGTATAAAAAACATTATTGGTTGAAAATTCAACGTTAAAATTTTAATTGAAAAGTATAAAAAATACTACTTTTTAACCTATTTTTTAGGTATTTTTAACTGAATGTTGAAAATTATACGTTTTTTTATAATGTTATTTTCTTGATTATAACTAACGTTTATTTTTTATTTCGCTTAATACTATATGTAAACCTATAGTTGATTTTTTTGCAATTAATACGTATCTTATCAACATTATTTTAAGTTACATAAAAAATCGTATTGAAAACGTTGTTGTATCAAAACATTTTAACGTTTGATTTATTTTTAAAACTAAAAATATACGTTATTTCAATATTAATTAATTAACTATATTTTAATATTATTTTTAAACGTTTTTATGTAACTAAAAGTTATTAGTAAATATACGTATATTATTAACGTTAGTTTAAATTAAATAACTATAGAAAACGTTGGTGGATTCGTTTGGTTAATAATGTAAATCAAATTATTTACGTTATTTTAATAATATTTATTTAAGTATATTTTAATGTCATTTTAAAACGTTGTTATGTAATTGTGGTTCTACCGAGAGTTGCAAATTTTGTTTAATATACGTTTATGCCTTGGTAGGATTCCCCACTCGACCATTCACTGTTGGGTTCTAATTAACAGTGCTGTTCCTAAAGTGGCGCTGGAAAACAGTAACAAAGCCTACACAAAACACGAGGCTAATGACCTTAGCAGTCGATGCCGATGACACCACAAAAAAATGATAACGTTACTTTAACTTACATAAAAGTCGTAATAAAACCGTTATTGTATCGGAAACTTTAAACGTTGTTTATATTTTTAACTAAAAATAATCGTTATTTAAATATTAGTTAATTAACTATATTTTAATATTTTTTAACGTTGTTATGTAGCGGAAAGTTATAAAATTTTGTCAAATATACATATAATATTAACGTTAATTTAAATTGAATATAATTCATATAGAGTTGGCCGTACAATAGGCAGTTAAAATGAAATCTTAATTTACACTGTGAACCTTGTATCATCATCATAATTTTAAAAATGACATTTGTACTTTAAATATAACCAGTTAAAAATTAAACTCTTGTTATTTTTTTAACGTTGTTTTGCATTTGTAGTTTTACCGAAAGGTAAAAATTTTGTTAAATATACGTGTAATATTATCGTTAGTTTAAATTACATAGGAGTCGTAATAAAAGTGGTATTGTATCGATATATTTTAAACTGAAAATTAACGTTGTTTTAATGTTTATTATTTATCTATGTTAATTTTATTTTTAAACGTTGTTATATAACTAAAAGTTAATAATTTTGTTAAATATACATATAATATCAATGTTAGTTTAAATTAAATGCAAGTCTTAAAAAACGTTATTGAATTCCAACCTTTCAACATTTGGTTAATAACGGAAACTGAATATCTACGTTGTGTCAATATGAATTACTTAAGTTCAATATTAATTACTTAAGTTCAAACCTTTTAACATTTGGTTAACAACGGAAACTAAATATCTACGTTGTTTCAATATTAATTATTTAATTATATTTTAATATTGCTTTTAAACGTTATTATGTAACTAAAAGCCGATAATTTTGTTAAATATACTTATAATATTAACGGTAATTTAAAATAAATATAAGTCTTACATACACGTTATTGTATTTAAACCTTTTAACGTTCTAAGAGAGGGCGCACCGAAAA
Source organism: Psylliodes chrysocephalus (assembly GCA_927349885.1). Classification (NCBI taxonomy): domain Eukaryota; kingdom Metazoa; phylum Arthropoda; class Insecta; order Coleoptera; family Chrysomelidae; genus Psylliodes; species Psylliodes chrysocephalus. The sequence continues at coordinate 32,926,432 of OV651815.1, read as the reverse complement.
ACAGACTGTTCCAACTCTCTAAGTCATAAGCGCTACGAATGATAAAATGAAACTTTATGAATGGTAGTTCAGTCAAGAAAAAGATTCATATTTATATATCTGATTTAGTCTATAATACTGTTTGAATATTATATTAAACTTATTTATTATAAATTATTTTGATTTTAGATGGAAGTTTAAATAAAGAGTTGTTTTGCAACGTTTAACTATTGCATAATAATGAACGTTTAATTGTTGTTTAAAAATATACGCAATAAAAGTTTATTTGGTTGACATATAAACGTTTATTGAATCTTTTGAAAATACGTAATATAATAACGTTAGGAAAACGAAAAAATAAAACCGTTGCAATATTATATATAATTATAATACAAATTTTTATTCAAAATCAACCGATATTTCATCTTTTTCGTGTTAGAAACTATGTAAAATTCAACGTTTGATTCTAATATTATCTTAATAGTAACATAAAACGTTACAAACGTACGTTAATTTTAAATGCAATTTGTGGTTGTGTATAACGTTATTTTCCGCTACATTTGAACTCTTTCTTATATGTTTGGTTATCAACCAGTTTTCGACGTTTTTTTAACGTACGTTAGTTCAGCAAATGAAGACCTGAAAATATGCAAAGCTGTCATTAAGTCGGTCCAGATTATCTTTGTGGCTCAATTCTTAGGTCTTGACGATTGCTTTCAAGGGTGAAAACTTTTACCAACACTCTGGGTCGGAAAGGGCTCAAAATGGCCCCTTAAGTCCGAAAAAATGGTTTCCCGCTAATATCTGCCAAAATATACAAATTAGACAATTTTTGTTTAGATAAAAAATGAAGATCGTATCATTATCTAAAAAAATGGTCCCTACCATTTTTTTTGCAGGACGAATATTTTTTGTAAAAACGGCCTTCGAAAAAGCCCGAATTTTTGCACTGAATAGAAATGTTAGTTTCTCATTGAATTTCCGCTCGAGGGAGTTGGGAATACATTAATTTTTATATTTTGGACTTAAGAGACCAATTGTAGATGGCGCCAGCGGCATACTTCTGCTCACTAAATTATGTGGCCTATGAATGGAAATCCGGGCACCAATCGATCTTTTGACAATTATTGGCGGATTCTACGGGATTTTTTCTGTAAAGTAGCGCTTGGGGGTCTCATCTATATTGCCGAATGTTCTGTGTAATTTGCGTTGCAAAATTTAATAGAAAAGTGCAAAAAAAATTTTTTTTCATGTGGCAGTCTTAAATCCCAGCGCTTTGCCTAATAGTGGGTTATTAGTTTTAGAGTGTGATGAATATTGACCCGAGAAGACCCTTTATATTTTCTGCGTCTTTTGCAAAATTTTCGCCAACTTCTATCGGAACAATAAAGGTCCAGGGTTTCAGAAAAATAAGAAAGATTCTGAAAAATTACTTTTATTATCAAAAACATGTTGAAAATACGAAATACATAGCAATGCTAATAATTTATCCTACGTTAAACCATTCAATGTCATCAGAATCATACTCTTCATCGTCTTGCTCTTGCCCTATTCTTTCCCCTCTTCCACGCGTCCCTTCCCCCTGTTTTTCCAACCCCTGTGTTGCTGTCTCGACAGCTATTTCATACTCCTCCCCTTCAACCCCTTCTGGGTCTCGATCCATCTCCAGTTCTTCCGGGAAAATACCTTCATTTTTGTTATAATTAAAACACTGTGTCTACTGACACGAACCACAAACAGGCAGGCATTTCAGTCCGGCTTTCAAACATGAATAATTCTTCTCGCAGCCTGTCTTGCACTGACAAAAAATCATCTTCAAGAGTTCCGGGGGAGGCCGGATCCCTTTTACACTTAATTTCATTAATTTTTCTGGTAAATTACACTCACTTTGTAAAGCAAATCTTCTAGAAGTGCCACTAAAAGCTCTGTATCTAAAGGGCTTTCTATTTTATGTTTGTTTTAACCTAAAAAAAAAAAAGAATAACATTAGTAGAAATAATTATATGATAGATATAGCAACAAAAGACTTACCTCAACCCCAAATATTCGATATATATTCCACTTTAACTTATTTGTGTTAAATATAGAAAAGAAAAGTAATCATTAATTATTATTGTACTATTCGAACCCAGAATTGTGAATTTTCTTTAAATATACGAAAGAAATATATAACAACCGACAATAACGACTCCAAAAACAACAGAGATTGTATACCAACAAAAGCAGACGATTAAGGTGAGCGTGTAGCGCGTGGGTACACGTGGTTAGTTTATGATGGAATATCATAGATCTCAGGCGAAGAGCGTAAAAATGGGGGATATAATTTTAACAAACAATTAAGAACCACGCTCACATACGGGGATCAATTGATAGAAATGAAAAGGTGAGAATATCAGCTTCACTTCAGTCTGGGTATTAATGTTCAAAAAATTAACAGCGGGGAACAAGAAGTATTTAAAAAAAAAGTCCGGTTTTCCTCGGTGTGATCAATTTTCCCGATTTCTGGAAAATTGAGCAACTTTATTAAAAAAAAAAATAACATTCAAAAAGTAGACACTCTAAGCTTTAAAATGGTGTGCATTGAATAACAATATAATGAAATATGAGTTTTTAATTACGGCTTGTTTCAAAGATTTCTAGAACTCCGAAAACGTATGAAAAATGCAAATAAACAAATCAATTTTGTTTTAAAACGCCAGGAAGACACTGGAAAAAAATTTCTGAGATCATTCGAGACATCTCAAGATCCCATTTAAAACAAAAATGGGATAAAAAACTATTAAAAGAAAAAAATATGAATGAATTACTATAAAGTGGTCCAAAATAGTGGGAAAACGCAACTTTGACCCCTTTTTCAATGTTTTTAACAGAAAATAATGGGCTTCAAGGCACATGGATCGATACCTATGGGTTTTCCCATTGTAATGAACTTTGAATCATCGAAAAATATTAATTTTTGACCGAGTTCTGAAACAATTTGTCCACCCGTTTACAAGCTAATCAGCATTGCTATAGAGATAAAGCAGGGGCTGAACGAGGGACTTTTGATTGCGGTTATCTCGAAACCTGTCGAATTCCCGACAAAAATGATCGGGACCATTTTTGTAGATAATGATAAGATCTTTATTTTTTATCTAAACAAAAATTCTTTAATTTGCATATTGTGGAAGATATTGGCGGGAAGCCAGTTTTAAGGTCCATTTTGGGCCCTTTCCGACGCAGCAGAGTTGGTAAAAGTTTTCGACCTTGGAAGCGACCGCCAAGACCTAAAAGTTGAGCCACAACGGAAATCTGGACCGACTTAATGACAGGTTGGTCCCTTCAGTTACTGGACTACGTGTGCTCATTGGGTAATCAGAATTTTAGTTCTTCCCTTCATAACATATGGGTTATTTGTTCAGTGACGTAGACATGTGGAGGCCAGAGTAAGTGCATGCCCACTGCCTTGTTTTCAAGGTGCGCCATATAAATGAATTCAGTTAGTAAAATGGATTACAAATAGCTTTAATTACACCCGCGGTAAATTCAACATATTTTTATTTAACTACGCCACGCCTAGTAATCCTATTTTCTATTGAGAAAAACAAATGTGTATATAATCTCTCTTCCATAGTACCATAATGATTAGAACCTATATACTTATTTTCAATACGATTAAACGGACACGCTGTATATACAAACCGAAGCGCATTGATCAGGTTTGCAAAAAAAAATAATAAAACGAAGACTGACGAGGTCATATCATAATAATGCATCGGTATTATTAATAACACGGTCAAAGCAATCCACATCGGTGTTTTTGACATTCGCTCGTTGCATCACGGCATGGAAATCATCGAATGATAGGAATGAAATGCATTTAAATTACGGAATTTATTAATACAAAATAGACGTTGCTCGGAGGTGAATGCAAATCACTAAATCAGACTAGATTAATTTGTCAACTATGTACGCCAGGAAATTATGGTCTGTCAATGATCGCGCTTCCGGCGAAATGCATATTTGCCAATTAATATTTCCAAGCTGTACATCACACACAGCTTTCATTCGATTTCATCACAACTTATTATCGCAAAACTTTGCTCTTTTAAGCACAGACCAGACGAATCGCTATATTGTTAATTAAAAAATCAAGTTATTCACGTTTGTTTTTTTTATTAAACTGTTTTTCTATGCTTTTTTTACAGAACTTGTGTTTTCTCGAATGGATTATTAAAAATCGGATATTTATAAAAAAAGTATCTGCTACTATCAACTTTTTAGAGGCTTTGGTTTTATCGTATCTAGCTCTGGTAGTTTTCGAGAAAAAATTGCTAACAGTCTGCCCCTATAAAAGATAAAACCGGCCAAGTGGCTTTTTTACATCTCGAACGTTTGTTTATCCGAGATTACATTTTTTACATCTCGATTGTAAATGAGATGTGAATGAGATGTTGTAGTGGGGGTTGTCAAAATTGTCATTTATTTTTTGTTAGATTCGTTCTATGCCAGAAAGTAGGTGTTCTCTGAAGCCTGATGCCGATTCAGTTCAGTTGGTTCAGTTACAAGTTTATTGATTTATCTTTTTTTATACTAACGTGAATAAAAAAAGTGATTAGTTTGTTTAATTTTTTTTAGTTTTCAAATTTAGGTTGATTTCTAATCTCAAAAGTCAAATTTAAAAAGTATAAACTTATTACGTGACCAATAACATTTACAATTAGATCTAATCCTCTATTACGATCGAGCAAATAAAGCCAAAAAACCAGCCAATTGCAAGACATACTCTCGCATAAAGGGTTCCGCACAATCGTACAACATTTAATAACAACACCTTTGTAGCAGGATAGGCTCCTTTAAATTTCATTTGTTGTTATAGAGGCAACATAAATACACATTCGGTGAAAATTTCAACTGTCTACCTATTACGAATTATGAGATACAGCCCGCTGATAGACGGCTGGACAACGGAGACTAAGTAATAGGACCCCGTTGGTTACCTTTTGGGTACAGAACCCTAAAAACAGTAATAAATCAAGTGGGGCATTTTAATAAACCAAAATACACCTTAAAACAAAGGACTACTTGCTTTTTATATTGATTTTGGGTTATGTTATATTGATAATGGGGTGTTAATACACTGCGAACTAAAAGATCTATTGTGCTTCCTTCTATCGCTATTCCATCAAGAGAATATCTCAGCGTATAACGACCCTTCCAATCCTAGTTTCTCCAGGCAGTGTAGGATCTGGAGTGACTTCAAGTTAGATAAATCTTCCTATTCTATTTGATATGCTCCTAGGTTAGTGCTCTTTGATTCTGGAGTGCTACACATTCAGTCAGATTGTGAATGGAGGTTTCGTCCTTCTCACAGAATCTGCACTCACAATCTTCTACTACTCTCAGTTTACTAAGGTGTTCTTTGAGTCGGTAATGTCCAGTAAGAATTCTTGTTATAATGCACAGCCTGTTCTTGCTCAGGCAGATACAAGATTTTGATCTTTCTTGGTTACGTTCACGCAGAAATATCTAGCTGTTCCAATTAGGCTGTTCCAATTATCGGTTCTGCTAAACATTTGGCTTCTTGAGTGATCTCCTGTTGATTTGATTTAATCGCTAGTTCCATTCTCTTTTGAACTTGGCTGCACCATGAAGACAAATAGTCAGAAACACGTGTCTACGGTTTGCCTTTAGGCATTTTTTTTTTATTTTTTTTTGCGGTATTTGCCCAATAATCCTTTTATCTTTTATATTTTTTCACCGCACTAAACCTTCTCTTATATATATATATATTTTTTAAATAGCAAAATAATTCTTTATTTTTCTCTAATTTTGGTAAATTTGCAACCTCGGACAACGTCCGGAACTTTGAAAAATTAAAAATTCCCACCATGTTGATTTAATTTAATTTTTTCTTAAAAAATATTTATATACCTATAGAAATCAAATTAAAAATGTACAATATAAAGATGCATGCGGGATATTAGAAGTTGCGGGTATATATATATATATATATATATATATATATATATAACTTAAGGTGGACCCTAAATACAAAACTAATTCTGAGAATAAAATAATATTCATCATTATTTTAACGATTGCATGCATGACCTTGAAAATGAGATTTCTAACAACTAACAAAAACGCAAAATCTATACATACATTTTGAAATAGGTCCTGCACGGTCAGAGAAATGTCCCTAAGTTTTAACGAAAAGTTCAATCTTGTATCACTTATGCAAAATTTCACCTGGACAAAGTAGATGGACCAATATTTATATGTCTCAACCGTATAGGTATAATCTGTTGATGAGAATCATTGTTAATTATTGATTTTAGAGGCTTTTTCAGAAAATTTAATTGTTCAGTCATTTCTTCATCGATTTCAAAAAACTTTATATCGCTAGATAGCTAAAAGGCTTTCGAATCATCAAAAAATATACAGGGTGTTCCTTTATAAAACCCCATTTTTATTTTTCAGTAAACGGGAAGTGCTAAATAATTTTGGATTAACCGAAATAAAACTTGGAATAAATTGATACATTTCGGTGAAAACCGCATGTTTTTAAGTACTTTCGTTTTAAAGTTATAAGCTTGCTAAATGTTGGAAAATATAATGGGACACTTGGTATATTGCTTCAAGTTTTGCAGCACTTTTGCAATTTTTTCCTCAACATTCTAAACAGAACCTTGGAAATGGTTGCAAATTTAAACTAGCCGATTATTATTACAAAGTTTGAAAACTTTTGTAATTGATGTGAAATGTTCAAAATAAGATGTCTTCATTGACTGGCCTATTATTACTCACGTTTATTTATTTTCACTTAATTACGTTCAACTGGTTTAGTTACAAAATCATGAAGTGCATTTAAATGCAATCTAATAAACTATTCACGATTATATAGTGTTTTTTTTTTAATAAAAATTACTTACAATGTGTCCCAGAATATGTGGGCATTCTCCCGGAATCAGAAGAACACATAAAAATTAGATGACAATTTCCTAATAGATTTCTTCTTACACCCCCCCGTTTTAGGAGATATGGTCTCATAATGGACACCCCTGATTTTTTTTTTTTTATTTTAAAATTCAATAATTTTTAAATTCGATGGATACGAACTAGCTTTAACACAATAATGCTAATATTTTTTACACCCTAAAGATACAATATTTTTGAACAGCTAAATCTTAAACTAAAAATCTGATGTGTCCAACACATGACTTTCCTATCTAGTTATTATAGGCTTTTTCCGGTTATTTTGTACAACCTATTGCAGCACCTCTATAAATGTTTAAAGGATAAACTAAATATATACTCGTACATTTTCTACATACATCTAACTCGAAACATTTTTCTATAGATATTCATTGAAAACTAAAATACTGAAAAATTTAAATTTAGCACTTTTCCTCCAATTTTTTCATCGAAGAATTCCTAATACCTTTGAAAGAGTGGATCGTCGTTGTAGAAAGACATTTAAAAAAATACTGCGTTTTAATTGTTACTCGCGCTTACCAGAAATAATTTTAGGACCTGACCTAAATATTTTAGATTGTTTTTTGTGGGGATATTTAAAAAAAATAGTCTATGGAAATACACCTGACAATACAGAAAACTAATTAGAAACGATTAACTTTCATTGTCGCGAAATAAGGAGAAATATTGGGGTATTGTGGAGGGTTTAACAATCTTTAATTCTTAGAGCTAGGGAATACATACGATTTAAAGGTGCTCTTATTGAACCGACATACAAAATATTTTAATAAAAACCGCCAAAAAATCATAGTAACAAAAAAGAGTTTTAATCAGTGACAACCAAAGCAAAAAATCATTTTAAACGAAAACAAGTAATTTTATCAAAATTGATCAAGAGTACCTCTTTTTACTTTCCTATCTGTATACAGATATAAGGAAGGTATAGGAATCATGATTTTTTTCGACCTCGAGTTTTCGACGGATTTTTACGTTTTGAGGTCCCCTGAATCCGTTTTGACTATTTTCGCGATGATGTCTGTGTGTGTGTGTGTGTGTGTGTGTGTCTGTGTGTGTGTGTGTGTGTGTGTGTGTGTGTGTGTGTGTGTGTGTGTGTGTGTGTGTGTGTGTGTGTGTGTGTCTGTATAACGCATAACTCATGAACCGATACACGGAAAAACACCAAATTTCAAACTTAAGCTTTGTTCCAGCGTCTAATGAGCTGATTAGATTTTGGGCAGAGTCGGAACATCTAGGGGGGTACTTTATAGGTGGTCATTTTTATATTTTATGGAATATATCTGTTATTTACGTTTGGGGAAGAAAATTCTTCAAATGAAAATTACTTCTTATTTTATTATCTATAATTTTTGTTATATACAAAATTTTCCTAAAATGGTCCGTATTCGCGAAATTTGACAAAATGTAAAAAAATATTTTTTTTTATAAAAATTGTTCAAACAAAAGTTGTTTGTAATATAATTCTCTATAATTTTTATTCCATAGATAATTTCTCTAAAATGGACCGTATTCGAGATATTTGAGAAAATGTGTAAATTTCGAAATTTGAAGAAAACTCAAAAACGGATAAAGAAAAAAACATTAAATTTTAAACTTAAGTTTTATTTCGGCCTGACGTGAAATGATTAGATTTTGGACAAAGTCGGAACATCTGGGGGGGTACTTTATGGGAGGCCGTTTTTATATTTTATGGAATATATCTGTTACGCTGAAACAAAGTAATAACTAGATAGGAAAGTCATGTGTTGGACACATCAGATTTTTAGTTTAAAGTTTAAGCTGTCCAAAAATATTATTGTTGCGTCTTTATCATTCAAGATGTAAAAAATATTAGCATTATTTTGTTAAAGCTAGGCAAACTAAATAAGCCAAATGTGCTTCAAATAGTCTATAATATGGAGACTTATCTAGTGCTCATCGTATTTAAAAATTATTTAATTAAATCAATGAATTTGAAAATTAATTAAAAAAATAGATTTTCAGGGGTATCCATTATGGGCCCATATCTCCGAAAAGGGGTTCGAAAAAAATGTATAGGAACTTATAATGTTATTTTTATGTGTTTGATCTTAGCCCAAGAGATTGCCCACATATTTTGGGACAGCCTGTATATAATCACTTATTTAGCATTATATTTTAATAAAAATAGCTTAAAGTTAAGCTTAAACTTTGCATTGTTTAGACCCCCTTTGAAAGTCAGCAAATAGTTTTTCTTTTTTCAAACAACTGTTTCCGTAGTGGCTGATATTTTTGAATTTGTTATTTTTTCTCCATTTCTGTTTTCATTTTTGACTAGTTCAATATTCTACAGTGCAAAAAAGTCATTATTTCTTCTGCTGTAGAATACAGCACAGCGTCGATTTATCAGTTGTCATGCCTATTTGCGGAACCGTAACCGGACGCCATTTACCCGACTAGTTTTATAGCATCGGCTCCAAGCATGCGACTAAATGCTGACTCTAAAATTAACGCGTTTTCTTTGTTGTCGGACGCCGTTCGATCTTTTTAACGACAAGAAATATTGCACCATCAATCTTTCGCCGCTGCTAATTGTGCAGCTCGGGTCATTTGTTCAGAATCTTTTCCACAGGTTCGTTCGACTTGCCCGAAATCAAACCAACAAATCACTTCGACAACTTTTCTCTTTTTTCACTTCGTTTCTTCCTTCCCTGACGTTCAATAAATGTTCCCACCCGACTTACTACTACTTCTTCGAACTCTTGAAGTGCGAATTGGCTCTGGGGATTTATTATTTTTAAATTATTAGTAATTTGCGGCAAATAGCGAAATCTAAAAAAATATAATTCAAGAATTGAGCATTATGCAATTAGTTATACATACATAAATAGCGACTATTTTTATTAATACATTTATCTAGCAAAATAAGTGCGTTATAAAAGTCAATAGTTATATAGTTATCGAATAATGCTATTTAAGGTAAAATTTTATTGAATACAACAAATGTATCTTTAGACAAAATTCTTACAACTATTATTATACTTGTAGAACTTAGATAAAAGAGACCAGAGATATAACATACACCGGTTTTAAACCTGCGCAAATGTTGCCAATTTCTAAAGAAGGGTTAACGGAGTGGGGGAACTGGGCGGCGACACGCGGCGACCCGAACTCTGTGACAGGGACCGGACTTTGTTTATTAGCATCTTAAGGAACTATTAGGTTTATTTAAAAGGTGTTTAATCGAATTTTGTATTATGAAATAAAATTAACGTGATTTTTTAATATCAAACAGATGCCACGACATTTTATGTAAAGAGAAGACCTTTTATAGAATATTTCGTTAGCGTTTATTTACTACGGACTTTTCTGCAAGAGATTACAGTAAAATGTTGAAATAGAATATATTGTTAATAGAGCAAAAAATGTTACTCATTGTCTACGAGTATTATAAAAATAGCATGTGCGCAGGCTAATACTGCAAATCTACCCTTATGAGTTGAACATTATATTTTTTCTACGGCTATTACATATTATTAAAAATTAGTCAAAATGAGAAAATGCTGTTTTGTATTGTAACCTCAGAAAAAAGTATATTAAGGCTTCTTTCTTTAAGAATATTAATTATTATAAAGGATGAGTCACATAAAACTCTAGAAATGCATATGTCTGAAACAAGATAACATTTTAAAATTTAAATATATTAAAAGTCATTTGGTCGCTAGGGATGAGTGATTATCGAAATAAATTATCGATCATTGAAAATAATCGATTATTTTCGATCAATCGATTATTTTCAAACAATATATTTTTTGTCATTTCCTTTAAAATCGACTACTTGATTATCTTTGAAAAATCAAAAATAATCGATTAATTAAAAAGCCAATTAACCGATAAATCAGTGTTTACAAAATATAATATAAATAGAATTATCGTTTATTTTAAATAATCGATTATTTTCAAATAAACCATTTTTTTTTCGTCCATGGAAACAGAAAAATCGAAAATAATCGATTAATCAAAAATAATCGATTAATTAAAAAGTCGATTAACTGATAAATCGATTAAAAAAAACAGAATGATCCATTATTTTAAATAATTGATTATTTTCGATCAATCGATTATTATCAATAATCTATTTTTATTGTATTTCCTTTAAAATCGTTAATTCGATTATCTTTGAAATACCGAAAATAATCGATAATTCCAAAATAATCGCCTAATCGAAAATAATCAATTAATTAAGAAGCCGATTCTATGATAAATCGATTATTACCAATAATCTATTTTATTGTATTTCAAAAATAATCGATTAATTAAAAAGTCGATTAACTGACAAATCGATTTTCAAAAAAACAGAATGATCGATTATTTTAAATAATCGATTATTTTCGATCAATCGATTATTATCAATAATCTATTTTTATTGTATTTTCTTTAAAATCGATAATTCGATTATCTTTGAAATACCAAAAATAATCAATAATTCCGAAATAATCGCCTAATCGAAAATAACCAATTAATTAAGAAGCCGATTCTATGATAAATCGATTTTCCAAAAAATAAAACGAATGATCTTTTATTTTCTAATAATCCTTTTTTCATATTTCCTTTGAAATTGATTATTCGATTATCGAAAATAATTGATTATTAAAAAGCTGATTATCCAATAAATCGATAATTCTAAAAAAAATAACCAAAATATCGATTATGTAAAATAACCGATTATATTCAAACGATTATTTTCATATATCTTTGAAAAATCGAAAATAATCAAATAATTAAAAAACCGATTAAACGATAAATCGATTATTTTGAATAAATCTACTTTTTTTGTATTTCCTTTAAAATCGATTAATACATTATCTTAAAAAAAACGAAAATAATTTATTAAAAACAGCGGATAAATCGTTTTTCATTAAAAAATATCAGAATTATCGATAAATCGATTATTTTTGTAACCCCTATCGGTCGCTTGCTTTTATCTGATCATTTAGCTCCAAAATTTAGAGATTAGGATTTTTTGATCCAGTTATCTTTGAAATCGCATTCGATTGTATAATAAATAAATATTGCTAAATTTTGGATTTTTTTTAGTAAACGAAAATTATGTTCGAGTTGTTTAGGGGTTTGTAATGTAACATTTTATTAACGTGACTAAGGGTCGATTCCACCGTTGTGTTAAACGAAGTTTAAAATGACATTAACACTGTCATTTTATTCTCCGTTTAACACAACGGTGGAATCGGACCTAACTCCTGTAAATTTAGTATTTTTTTTTGCTTATACTAGATTACTTTGTTTTAAGACTGAAAATTCAATGTCACTTTCGATTTGACCGCAAATAAGATGAACTTTGAAATTTTAAGTAGGTCATCCTGTATTTCATCTAATATTCTTATAAAAATACCTTATAAAAATAAAATTTAGCTAGCAACTATGATTCTTTACCTCTTATTTATCTACCAAAATGGGCTAAAAACTACCTTTAGAAAACATTCTTATAAAAGTACTTTTTAAATACAAAATTTCGTTAGCAATAATGCCTATTTACTATTTATTTAAATTAAATGTTCAAAATTTTACCCTTTTGTAAATTTATGTAAGTAATATGAAATCTGATTTCTGATGCTTAATATTTATTGAAACCCCTTAATGCGGATCTGAAGTATTCAGCCCAGAGAATCATGGCGCTGTATGTCAAAACGTTAATAAATATTTACTGCTGAAAACGAATATATTCATAACAGTAGTACTTGTATTATAAGTACATATAATTTTTCAAGATACATCGTGACATTTTGAACTTGAAATTGAATAACTAGAACACTTTAAATTGCTAAAATACCAACAAATAAATCAAAAAACAGCTGTCAATGGTGATTAAACTCAGGTGGAGGTGATCGCTAAATGGAAATCGGAGCAATTCGGGTGGCGTCGTGCAACAATGATTTTCAATTGGTGGGTTACTTTGGCTTAAAATAGACAACATGCGCAGTGTGCAATGTTACATCTTCGGTCTCTTTAATCTAAGTCGTAGAACAACATTTTATTGGAAAATTAGAAGAGGCTATAATAATAGTTTGTAAATTGTTTATAAAACTATTATAAAATATTTGTTTAAAAATTGAATTCTGGTTTTATAATCAATCTCAGCGCCTAAAAACCGTTTTATAAAAATTCATTTAGACGGATAACAACTATTTTATTAAGTTTAATAAAAAATTTAAACAATAAATACAAAACTATTTAGTAGTTAATTTATAACGAAGTTTAAATAACTTATAGAAGTGTTAGTCGGTATAATAATAATTGGGCTCTTTGCATATGATATGAATGCGTAAAAGAAAATAAAAAAAAATACTTGCTTTAAGGGAAGGTCCAATACGATCAGACGACTACCGCATGGTGTTGTCACGAATTAGATCACCTCAGGAAGACGGCTAGGAAATCCTTTAATAGGACAAGAATCACAAAAATCGAAGAGGACAGGGATACTTACAAATCTAACCTCAAAAAATACAAAAAATCATCAGACAAAACAGAGAGATGCATGGATATCCTACTTCAAAAAGCTCTCTCAAAAGATCCAAACCGAAGCACTGGTGAACTAATCAAAGAGGATAACATGAAAACTATCAACCTCAAAGTTAGCATCAAACTTCTGCTGTTAACACACTTCCCTGACTCGATCATCACAGACGTGGCTGACTGGGCAAACATTGTAGAAGATGAAAAAATTAGATGGTCAAAATCCAGCTTTTCTCCATTTAAATCTCCAGGATCTGACGGTATCTATCTATTACAGTGGGGTCTGGAAGAACCTATATTCATATCCTTGTTAGTTCCGAGGTATATTCTCAAAAATTGGAAAGAGGTAAAAGTGGTATTCATACCCAAACCTGGAAGGATGGATTACATTATCCCAAAAACATACAGACTAATTAGTCTGACATCGGTTTCCGTGAAGATATTGGAAAGGTACACAAGGGATGCGGTGATAACAATACCACTACACCCAAACCAACATGCATTTACTCCAGGCAGATCTACTAATTTATGCTGGCTGGATAGAAAAATTCCTGGACAATAAGGAGTCCGCCTTGGGTGTTTTCATAGACATAGAAGGCGTTTTTGATAAAACCACCTTTCCAAAGATAATACTCACTAACCTACAGGAATGTTTCACAGTGGGTAAATATATAACATGCTCTCAAAGCGAGCAGTTAACATAAGTGTAGAAGATGTGAATATAAGAGGCTTGATTGCGATAGGATGTTCACAGAAAGGGGCGTTATTACCTCTACTACACAATAGCATATGTAGATGACCTAGTCATTCTATAAACAGGTAATTTTGTGAACATACTCTGCGAAAGAATGCAAGTAGCTCTAAAAATTATAGAACAGTGGTGCAAGGACCATTGACTGTCTATCCATCCTAAGAAGACAGAAATGGTCCTTTTCACAGGGAAAATAATAAAAATGGAATTAAAACCTCCAGAACTCCCAAACTCAAAACTAAACTTTGCAACAGAGGTCAAGTACCTAGGTCTCACCTTTGACAGCAAGTTAACATGTAACTCGCATTTAGAAAACAAAGTCAAAAGAGCATACATTGCTTATGAACAATGTCGCCGACCCGTGGGGCGCACCTAGAGTTTCTCCCCCGGAGTCGTCGCGTGGACACGGCTATCATAAGATCTATGCTAACGTACACTCCAGTTGTCTAGATAACAAAAACCCAATAATTAACAGCTATCCGTAAACTAGAACAAATTCAAAGAACACCACGTCTCAACATAACAAGAGCCATGAAAACAACACCGATCAGAACCATGGAAGTCATTCTTAGACTCACCCCCTTGATATTTACATTAAGGAGGTTGCTCTGACGACAAGACACTCCTCCGCAGGGTTGAAATAGAACCTAATGTAGGATCTGGTGAGGCAAGACGTTGCTTTTGGAAGGAGGCGCTCGACACGCTACCACTGCTTCAAGCTAACTTAGATTGATTGATTGATTGATTGATAAAAGTTATAACAGAACACATAGAAGAGCCAGAAGCGGCAGGTACGATTCATATCTACACCGACGGTTCTAAAACAAAACAAGGCTCAGGATGTGGAATATACTCCAGATTCTTAAACCTAAACATAAAATGGGCTATGAGCAATAGTGTCAGTGTAGTTCAAACAGAGCTAACAGGAATTCTCATAGCAGCAAAAGAAATCACCAGAAGCAATATCACTGGATGGAACATTTTCATATATACAAATAGCAGATAAGCACTATTCACCCTGAACAGATCACACATTTACTCAGAGTTAATACTAGAATATCACGAAGCGTTGGTCGAAGTATCCATCAACAATGAGGTCACCTTAAGATGGATCAAAGGTCACGCCACATCGAAAAGTAACCGTTTTGCTGACTCACTAGATAAAAAATCAGCCAACCAAATACTTTTTGGACCTGGCCCTTCTATTGGCATGACAAAATCGGTAGTGACAGACCTAATTAAAAAACATTCCCTTGCGAAATTCAAGGAAAGATGGGATGAAACAAGAAACTGCAGAGTTGCCAGGGAGCTCCTAAGTTATCATGACAACACTGCAGCAAACAAATACTTGACTATGACTAGACAGAATCTGTGCCTAGTCACAGACTGGTTATTGCCAAGTACGGAAGCATCTCAATATCATAAGGCTATCAGAATCAGCACTCTGCAGAGGGTGCGAACAAGAAGATGAGACCATCGAGCATATCCTTTACGATTTCTTGACGCTCTCATTTATTAGAAGATTTTTGTTTGTCGAGTATCGGCTGACACCCGATATGAGAGAAGGACCTTTTGGCGACGTTGGCAACTACATTAAATCTGTAGGCTGGCTCACGAGCTAGGAGGTGCTTATCATCTTAGGAGGATGCACAATGGGCTTAGTGAGGCCTAAGTACCGTCGGAGGTAACCCACCCTCCACATGTTACAGATACAGAAGAGAAGGTTTTATGGAATGAATTTCGAATTTTTATAAATATCATGGCATTACGGTATACAAGTGATAATGTAATTTGTTTTCCACTGACAATTACAGTGCCAGTAGTTATAAATTTGTATAAGAGTTGTATACTTGTGTCAAAGAATTTCTATAAAATTAAAATGTTGTAAAAATGGGGCCCTTTTTAGTTGTATTAGTACCTATTAGAGTTTTTAAATATATTATAGGATTTAAATATCTCTAAAAGACATTATCCGTTTTAATACAATTACATTTTTTATAAAATTCCTGAGTCGTGCAAACGTTGCTTGATACCATCACTTCGATGATCCTTTACTAGAAATAGTACAAGCGCAGAAACTACCGTTTTTATTTCATCTGAAACTCGTGATATTTTCGAAGAACCTGTTAATCTAAAAAAGAAAAAATGTCCCTGTTATTTTGGTTAGTTTTTAGAGAGGACAAACCTTAGAGCTGCCAGTGAATCCTGAAATATGCTTTTTATACTTCGCACAAACATTTTCTCTTTTAGTAAAGCAATTAAATTACGTGGCTATACAAAAGCCACTATACCCACCCTGGGCATTGCAAAGCCAAGATGAAAATAATGGGTTTTGTTCAAATTTTGACTGGTAGAACACTACATTACACTACACTATAAGTAAAAGAACTCGTATTAAGTAAATTCAAATACGGATATTTTTGATTTTTTAGAGATGTTTAATTCGATTTTAATTAATCGATTACAATATTATTAATGACAATTTTCGATTTTGTCAAAAATAGAAGTACTTTACTCTTGCGCAAAATTTATATTTTTTAACAAACCTCGTATACGGCTTGAAAAATTTGATATCTGATGACTGTATTTTAAGTTTTGGGTTATGCAGGACTTTTTGTCAGGAATAAATAACTTTTTTTCCTAAAATCAATAATAGAAATTATTTCCATATAGTTAAGTAGACACACTGTATATTGCATATCATTCTATATTACTCTTCACGGTTTAAGAAGGGTCTCAACGACCATTTTTAATCAGATTTTTTTAGATTCAATAGGCTTCATCTCCTTATCGAGCTTAATTTTTTACTAAAAATTTCATGTTGGTATTGCTTTTCGTTTTTGACTTGTAATATTTTTTATCTCAGCCCTTCCTAACCCCCCATTTTTATTCATTCACTTCCTCCCCTTATAGACCTTGATTTTTATTAAAAAATTCAAGTTGATATCATTTTTCATTGGTATTTTTTCAATATTTTAACTGCTCCCAAGCCCCATTTTTATTTAAATTTGTTCACAATCAATAAGCTCCATTAAAAAATTTGATAAGAAGGGTTTGGGTACAACAATTTTTAAATTTGGATTATTATTAAAAATTTTATATAAATAAAAAGTTCACTGGTTTTTTCGGTCAGTTTTATTGATTTTATAAGTTTCATCTTCTGGTACCAGTCAATATTTATTAAAATAAGGAAACGATTACAAACATTTTACATCATGTGAAAGTGTATTAGCAATAATGAAATTAAACGCAATGTCATGTCTTTTCGTTTTGTAGTCTTTGCGTAAAAGCTAATACCCATGTGGATGTAGAAAAAAAATTATTCATACTTATTTTTTACTGAAACTACGGAATGAATATGTAACCACATATAAGTCTATTAAACGAATAAAACGTTATACCTATTCTATAATGTGTCTCCATATAGCTTCTTGGTACACAAATTACTGTTTTTTCTGTTTTTTTTTTTTTAATTAGTAAAAATTTTGTAAAACTACTTATCTTATATTTTTTATTAGGATAACCATAATATCGGAAGTTTAATACAACTTGGCATCACTCAACGCTTTGACCTGACTTTCCCTAGCGGAAACCGGTAGCAATTAGAGAAAATAGTTCCGAATAAAATACTTTATTAAACAGTAATTGATCGTGATTGGTTTCCAAGATATGTAACTTTGTGATTTGGTCAGTTTTCAACTCCCGCCTTAATAAATTCGTTCTGCAAGTTTATAGCATTAAAATAAACTCGTTCATTGACATACAATTTATCTGGCCCCAAAAATTCGGTAGTGGAAAGTAATTTACGTCGTTATCACGAATAGTTATATAATTTCCGTACCGCTATCAGTAATTAAGTTTACAGTCAAAACTATAAAGATTCTTTTGAATGCATTACAAACAAATAACAATATAATAATGTTTTATTACTGACCTGTAAGAAATAAATATTGATTTATTACAAAAGAAAATCCGGTTCACTTAGTAAAATCTTAATAAAACTGATATATACAGGTTTTATAAAGAAGTTAAATACACGTTAAATGGGACTTAAAAATATGTTAAAAACATAAATTTGTTTTTTAAACTTGTGTCTTTTTCATGTTTATAGATGCAAGTTATAAGCAAGTTTGTGCTACTTGGGAAGGACTTAGTGTTAACAGACGCAACAATATCAATAATTTGCAAAACATTAACAAATTTTTTTATTTATAAATTTTGTTTTGTACACATATTTCATCTTATAAAAAATATAAAATTTTTACTTGGCTAACCTTTATTTAATCATAAAAATAATAATTCTACAGTTAGTTAACCTTCTGTATAGGTATTATGTTTAAAATTTGTTTAATAACACGGTTAAGCTACACCTTTGAAGATTATTTTACGATAGGAAAAAAAATATGAGAAATCGGTCTTCGCTCGATCCAAAATCCAATTAATCGTCACTCCGGAATTGCCAAGTCAGCATGTAATGGTACATTGAATTGGCTTGTCAGCTCGCAGCTCTCCGTGACGGCCCGGCGACGCAACACAAAGAACTCCATCCAGCACACAAACAAACAGCAACCGGGAGAAAGAAAACCGATATAATCTCCGTTTACAAATACTCAAGATAAATCACCCTAATCCCCGAAGGCTATCATTACAACCCCTCCGGCGGGACGTGGCGCATTTATAATTCATGGTGGATTACATGTTTTATATTCGACAAGGGCGGGGGGTCGTTTTCACTACCCGAACCCGACGAACAGCTTGTTGAATGCCGAGTGTCAATGAGGGACACGCTGACAGCCGGACAAAGGAGCGGTTTTCCAGGGTGATGAACTAAGCACCTCATGTAACCGCATCTCTTGCCATTGCCGACGCTCCATCCATATCCGCGCTGTCGTTACTGTGCTGACGAGTACGGACTAAGCCCGTTGCGGAAAGGCCATCTGTCCTATGGCGCAATTTGAGACGTAACAGAAAGGATACGACACTTTGAGAACAGATACGGACTTGCTGTCTTACGAATTTAATAAAAATAATGTAGCCAAACTTTTAGAATCACTAAAAACGAATGTTAATAATAATAAATACCTAACATGGATTACAATTCAAATATTTCTTGAACATTTATTGTTTATTTAAAATTATAATCATAATCAGATACACTGGCGAATCTCACTCTCGCTTTAATCTCTATTCCTTCAGTCGTAGTAGTAAAGAGTTTATGATCACTTAGTAATTGCATTCTTTTTGCATGAACAGGTATTGAAACCATTTTGTGTAAAGAAGTGGGTAACCATTAATAATAAAAAGTGTTTGTTCACGTTCACGATTGTTCAACTTATTTGTTAGAAGAAAAATTAATAAAAAACATTAATGTTTCCAATATTTTTACTACCTAACAGATGTTATTTTATCTTAATCATCCTATGAAATTGGTTGTAAATGGAATCATAATATTTTTGATTTTGACAAAACACTATCTGCAAAACGTTTTAAAAATGATTCAATAAGATATATAAAAAAACAAATTTAATACCAGCCACATCTTGAAGGAACCTTTGTAGCTAGATTTTCTAGTTCCACATTTTTTTGATAAAATTATTATATGGTATATCATTTGTGTGAAAGTGATTTGTCACACTTACGTGATTGTCGCATTCGGCTTATGCCTCGTGCGACAATATTTCCCACTCGTGTGAAAAATGTCACTTTCCACACTCGTAATGTAAAATACTATTACAATGCGTCGGGAAAAATGGATGGATCTATGATGTATCGGCTAAAAATATTAAAGATGCATCATAATGTTATGGAGAGTAACCTTTTTGAGTCATGGTTCGAAAAAACTGTACTCCTAAAATTGCTAAATCATAGTTTACTCTAATGTTTTGATGTTGTAGTGTCCCTCAAATAACAATTAGAATATTCTGATCTCTTAGCATTTATACTGCTGCCTGATTATCCTCAAGCCAAAACTGATTAAGAAACCCCTCTTCAAATTTCTGAAAACTTTCAAAATAGAAGAAGCTTGATTATGTAATAAAGCTTCTCCCTTAAACTGTTGGTACAGTAAGAATGCATAGTATTCAATGTAAACTTTACCAATTTTGGGTGCTTTTCTCCACAATTGTGGTAACATGGTTTTAACTGTTGTATTTTGGAAATATGATGATCGACAACAGTGGTAATAATGCTCAAAATGTGCTAAATCCTTTTCATTACTACCTATCTTATCTATTTTAAAAACTTTATTATTTTCTAATATTTGCATGTCACTTTCCTTTTTCTTCTCTAGATTTTCTGTTAACGTAGTTTTGCTACAGAAAAGATCCCCTTTGCAGAACACTGACTTCCATTTGCGCTTCTTCTAATATAGAAGGCAACTTTTTTTTCAACAGTTCTCGTACTTCTTATAAAATACAGTTGTTTTTTTGGTCTATATTTACTCTTTGATAGTCCCATTCTAGTTGGGCGCCAGTTGTAATAACATTAGGAAAGGTCCGTAGACTACCAGACCCTGAGTATTTATGGACGTTGAACAAAAATTAACTAATAGAACTAAATAAATTGCAATATATTGCTTCTCCAACTCCGGTCACATTTGAACACTTAGAAACTATACCCGAACAGTACTATTGAAATGTTCATGTACAAGAGCGTCACTTTAATTTCACAGGAGTATAATTATCACTTGATCAATATAGCTTTTTATCGCCTATTATTACAGAACTAACAATGCGTGGCACAATCACAGGACTATACCAACAGAAATGTAAATCTTAACTAAAATAATTTACAATGTGCATAACACTTTCTGCCGATTAGAAATTTTATTTATTTCTAAGAAAGTTGAGGGCTACTTAAATTGATCATGAATTGTAAATATTTTCTACCTGTACAGATTACATACTTATCTTATTTTTGTTGAATAAAGTGACTAGAAAATTAGGGATAAGAATTGAAAAAAATTTGTATTTTTAAAAATTTTAGGAAGAATACCAAATATTTTATTTTGGAACAAATAATGCTAAACAATTTATTTTAGAAATTCTCCGTCACTAATTTATAATGTTATATTGGGGTTTATCTCCTGGGTCATAAAAATTTTGTTATTATTCATTTTCAAATAAATTATAGGTTGGTTAATAATGATTAAATTAAAAGTAATGCATTTTGATTTCAACACATTTAAGTTTGCTATAATGTTAGACATACAAAAAGCATATGACATGACGTGGAAATTTGCTATCGTCAGACAGCTACATAATTGGGGATTTCGTGGACAGCTACATAATTGGGGATTTCGTGGCGCGTTACCTCTTGTCCAGTTTTCTCCAGAATAGACAGTTCCAATCTTAAATCCACAGAACGAATATTAGAAAATGGAATTCCACAGGGTTCTACACTCAGCGTAACTCTGTTTGCTATTGCTGTAAACTGCTTCGTTTGTGAAATCCCAAATAATATTAGAGCTGTGTTATACGTTGATGACCTAACCGTTTATTGCCGTAGCCACTCAATGGACCACCTGACAAATACCATCCAGAATGAAATTAACAGACTTGAGGAAATTGCCAAATCACGAGGATTCAAAGTCTAATATCATCCACTTTTTTAGGTTGAGATCAGAACATGATGATCCTCGGTTGTACCTGCAAAACAATGAAATTGAGTTTAAACTTGAAACTAAATTACTTGGACTCATTTTTGATCGCAAATTGTATTAGGGTAAATACTTAGAATATCTTACCACTAAATGCCGTAAAATTATAAAAGTAATGAAGTGCATGGCAAGCATACGATGAGGTGCGGATAGAGAGATTCAGTTAAGAATCTACCAAAAGTTGATCGAATCAAGAATAAACTATGGAAGTGTTGTATACGGAGGGGCTAGACCATCACAATTAAAGGTTCTGGATAAAATGCAAAACGCCGCTATTCGACTTGCTACGGGAGCACTTAGAACAAGTCCAATTGACGCGATTCTCTGTGAATCTTCTATTATACCACTCAAATTGAGGCGCGATATTCAATAATAACAGTACATTTAATAACACTGACAACGAATACCGATACCGTCCTACTATATCAAGATCATCTAATATACGCCTCCTTGAAACTGTACATAAATATGACATATCTTCACATACAAATGTAACATAAAACGTGTGCCAAATCGCACCTTGGAAAAGGAAAATACCCAACATACCAAGTGGACTAGGGACAATACACCACCTGCTGTTTACCAAAAATTATTTTCCGAACAACTCTCATGCTATAAAGACCATGTGATAATATATACCGACGGATCATATGTGGATTCCTGACCATTGCAATATTAATGTCGCTCCTCCTCCTCCTCCTCCTCCTCCTCCTCCTCCTCCTCCTCCTCCTCCTCCTCCTCCTCCTCCTCCTCCTCCTCCTCCTCCTCCTCCTCCTCCTCCTCCTCCTCCTCCTCCTCCTCCTCCTCCTCCTCCTCCTCCTCCTCCTCCTCCTCCTCCTCCTCCTCCTCCTCCTCCTCCTCCTCCTCCTCCTCCTCCTCCTCCTCCTCCTCCTCCTCCTCCTCCTCCTCCTCCTCCTCCTCCTCCTCCTCCTCCTCCTCCTCCTCCTCCTCCTCCTCCTCCTCCTCCTCCTCCTCCTCCTCCTCCTCCTCCTCCTCCTCCTCCTCCTCCTCCTCCTCCTCCTCCTCCTCCTCCTCCTCCTCCTCCTCCTCCTCCTCCTCCTCCTCCTCCTCCTCCTCCTCCTCCTCCTCCTCCTCCTCCTCCTCCTCCTCCTCCTCCTCCTCCTCCTCCTCCTCCTCCTCCTCCTCCTCCTCCTCCTCCTCCTCCTCCTCCTCCTCCTCCTCCTCCTCCTCCTCCTCCTCCTCCTCCTCCTCCTCCTCCTCCTCCTCCTCCTCCTCCTCCTCCTCCTCCTCCTCCTCCTCCTCCTCCTCCTCCTCCTCCTCCTCCTCCTCCTCCTCCTCCTCCTCCTCCTCCTCCTCCTCCTCCTCCTCCTCCTCCTCCTCCTCCTCCTCCTCCTCCTCCTCCTCCTCCTCCTCCTCCTCCTCCTCCTCCTCCTCCTCCTCCTCCTCCTCCTCCTCCTCCTCCTCCTCCTCCTCCTCCTCCTCCTCCTCCTCCTCCTCCTCCTCCTCCTCCTCCTCCTCCTCCTCCTCCTCCTCCTCCTCCTCCTCCTCCTCCTCCTCCTCCTCCTCCTCCTCCTCCTCCTCCTCCTCCTCCTCCTCCTCCTCCTCCTCCTCCTCCTCCTCCTCCTCCTCCTCCTCCTCCTCCTCCTCCTCCTCCTCCTCCTCCTCCTCCTCCTCCTCCTCCTCCTCCTCCTCCTCCTCCTCCTCCTCCTCCTCCTCCTCCTCCTCCTCCTCCTCCTCCTCCTCCTCCTCCTCCTCCTCAGTTACTTCTAATATATTGTTACGCAGCATCCTGTAGCGTGCTGCGGTTGTCATAAGTAAAGGTACAAGTAAATAAAGAAGATAGAATAATCCAGAAATGTCTCGAAATGTCATTCCTTGTCAAAGAAAAGTCTGGATTGTTCGAGAAGGTTCTAGAAGCTATATAAGTCGACGATCTGACGTCAGAGGGGCAGTTTTATGATAGACGTTACACGTTAAGAAAATTTTGAAACTAAAAGTTATTTGCGATATCGATCTCTATAATTTTTGTTCTTTCCGTGATTTTTCTAAAATGGACCGTAATGGAAAAATTGGAGGAAAAGTGCTAAATTTAAATTTTTCACTATTTTCATTTTCAATGAATATCTAACGAAAAATGTTTCGAGTTGGATATATTTGGAAAATGTATATATTTTGTTTATCCTCTAAACATTTATAGAGGTTGTACAAAATAACCGGAAAAAGCTTTAATAACTAAAAAGGAAAGTCGTGTGTTAAGCACATCAGATTTTTTTGATTTATTTTCCCAATTTTTTTGTGGAATATAATATATTAATACGAATGGAGAATAATGATCTCATATCTGTGTGAAATATAATTGGTATAAATTCGATGTTTTTTATTGTTCTCTTAAAAATATTATTTAAGGCAGGTTTTCTTTCATTTTTCACTTTCGTTGAATTATTAATATATAATTTAAAAATGAATTCTTTATAATCCTTCTATTTTCAGAACTGTTTTTCTGACATACTGTTGGTTTTGTAATGTTCTAATGTTGTAAAGAACTATTTTACTTGCTAAATAATAAAGTATTGGGGTAATTGCAAAATTCGAGATACGGTCCTGTTGATAACAAGCCGGATCTGCCACTCAACACGCAATCTTTGTACGGGTTGGGTTGCTTGTCTTGTTACCGAACGTAACTACGGGCTGTCGACCGTGGTAATCTAATATGACAGCTCTCGACTGTTGTGTCGGCGACGTCACACGAAAATCAACCTGAGAATGAAAGAAGTGCATGTGATTGTGCACGGCTACGGAAAAGGATTAGTCGATGTCGTATCAAAAAATAATAATACACACACCCGGGGATGAGGGCATTGTTCGATTCAAATACATTATAATGACAGGGTAGGAATTGGGAGTGCCAACTCGGTTGGAACTGGTCGTCGCTACAAAGGATAATGATGAATGTACTCAACGAAACGCGACAATTATAAAAACACCATCGTTGGTTTTTGTACTATTATTAATTATAAAAAATGCTATCAAATATCTAAAAACGAAACAGATGTGTGATTAATTAAAAATTGGTTTAAGAAATAATAATGACAAGTCAGTAAAAGGAAATTCAAACAATGTCATAATTGGAGGCGCTGATTGTTCAAAATCAAAATCAGTAATAACAGATATTACCAATTAAAAAAAACACTAAAATAAATTCAAATGAATATAAACTAAAACTCCAGCCCGAGAAGACCAAAAGAAAAATTAAAAATAAGGTGAAACACCCATAAATAAATATGATATTCCTGAAATTTATGACAAAATCATAAAATCTAAACATAAAAGATATCCTCAACATATTTTTTTTTTTTTTTTTTCAGATGAGACTTGATTTTATTTCACAGAATTATCGGGTGGTAGTCATTTTTTTATGAATAGCTATTGTATCCCTAAAAAGTTGGCGTTTGGGTTGAAATATGTCGAAGAACATTGGTGGGTTCCACTTCAATATCTTGAAGAATTTTTTGATGACAGAATAATAACCAGGAAAAATGAAATTCCATATCCAAATTAACAATTCTGCAAATATTGCATAATGGTTTTACTTCTTTCCTCAGAGGTCACTATAAAACAATAATTTAAAGTTCAACAACAGAAATCAATGGACATGTTTAGCACAAAAACTAATCTAAAAATATTTTTTGAATTTTTTTTCTTTTCAAATTTTCCTAGAAATTTTTTTTAAAATTCCAAAATTCAAGCAAATTTGAAACGCGCACTACAATATTTTCTAAACATTGTCATAATTAAGTATAAAATCTGATTATAACCTTCCAGAGAGTAGTCGATATTTTTTTACCTTATTGCCGCTTCTTATAAAGGATTATTAAAATTCCGGATAACCGGCAATTTAAAAGTTAAGGTCGTATATTTTACTATAAAACATATATTAAAAATAAAACAATATTTGTTTAAATTCAGTTTTTATGTCTAATCAACAAGTTCAAAAGCGTGTTTTTGAGACATACTATTACGAAAATTATGTTCAATAGCTCATTCGATTCGGAATAATGTCTAGATCAATGTGTGAAGATAAAAAATGTTAATACTTTGTTTATAAAAAATTTTTAAAGTTTACAAAAATAGAAAAGTCACAGTGGTGCTATAAACATTTTTTTTCAGCTTATTATAATATTACTGTTTTAATGTCGAGAAAAGACATTTATTAATTAAAAAAAAAAATTTTTCCTCCATTTGTTTATAAATTTTTTATAAACAAATGGAGTATTTCAATTTTTTCCAAATTTTTTTTTTACAACTTTCTAGACAATTGCCAATTATGATTTTTAATAAATTTTTTCTTAATTATAACTTTTAATTGTTTATAATCGTTTTTTTAATATATCTATTGTTTAAATTTTTAGTTAAGAAATGTGTTTTTTTTTAATCATAATTAACAGTCCTCTACAAAGTGACAGCAAAAAATTTTTTTTTAATTATAATTCCATTGTTTATTAAGTTAACAATTTGTTATAGACAAATTCCCAACTGTGGTTTATTTTGTTCCTGAAAGAAATAAAAATTCCAAAAACAACTTAGTGCATTAAAATTACGGAAAAAATTTTATTCAATTTTTTATTAAACTTAAAAAAAATCAATTTTTTTAAACAAATATAAAAAACAACAAATTGACAATAGGTACGGAATTGACAAATGACTTATATGCATATGTAAGTCCGCCATATTTGCAGATCTGCAAAGTTGCAGACGTTCTGTAATCTCACCCTAAGTCTAAAATCCAGGGGGGCAACTGCCTCCCCTTGCCCGCCCCCAAATGACGCCCATGATCTGAACTCTATTTATAAGGGAGTAACGATAAAAATGGCTGTGTACTGGAGCATGGCTGACTACCGGAACTTTTCCCTAACTAGGATTTGGTTTTCTCATTGATATTTTTCTGTAACTGTATTCCATACTCGCCCTGTATACAGGTCTCGGTGGTCGCGTCAGTATGTCGGAGCCGAAAGACCGACAATAATTAGTGGGGCTGCCACTCAAACCACACGCTAGCATTATATCGATTAGTCTATTAAACACTTAGCTTCATTTATCAAAGTCATGTCTGCCTTACCATTACTGTCCGACGTTCGCTCTCTATATTACTTACCCCATAAAATCTGATTTCTGAAATTTATGACTTCAGCTCGACTCGACGGGCCTGTTTATATGACAGACGGGCCCGACTAAATAATTGCTGAGCGAAGAAAACAAATATCAGCGCCCGAGAGTCGTTATAGTCGGTGAGCCAGATGTGTTTTTAAACTTGGGGGGCTCTACGAACAAACCGGAACTCTTGCGAAAGTAAAAATGTTGTAGGGATTATCTAATATAAAATTGTATTTATGTGCGCGCCACTGGGAATACTTCGCGATGTTATTGTGTCTCGGGAATATTGAGAGCTTTAAATTTCTATCACGATAAGGCAGAAACATTTATGAAAAAAATATGGGAAACCCCTCCGTTTAAAAAACTACTAGATATTTATTAAAACAAAGCGCAGCAAATTTTTATAGATTTAATACAGGATGGCGAGTAAATCTATTTTTTGTAACTAAAAAAGAAAACCAACTAAATTAAAAATATACAAAAGTCAAGTAGAAAAAAATATTGTAAAACAAAACAAGAAATAATGACAGGAAATAAATTTCAGTAGATATAAATGAGATAAAAGGTATAATAATAGAAATGTTAGAATTAAGAAAGCTACAGAGAAGCTAAGCAAAAAATTATTAAAAGCTAAAAAGAAAAGTTGAAAATTTGGAAATAAAATAGGTACAATGAAGCTAAAGATTAAGATAGATTTTATTTTTTTAAACTCAAAGTTCTTAATTATAATACTTTCCTATGCCTGATAATTTAACGACATATGGGTGTTCGTTTTTAACTAATTTTAAATATTATAATTCTTTTTACGAATATATGAATATTTTTTCTGGTTAGGTCTAAAAAGGTGATATCATCAGCTTTGCAGATGGTACTGTAATTTTTTACGAAGTTGCTAAATGGTCTGATTTGAAAACAAAAATAGATTCTGACCTACCCCGAATTAAACAGTGGTTCGATAACAAGCTCTTATCCATTAACATTAAGAAAACTTTCTCCTGGCCCTTCTGTAGTAATAGCTCACATCTTCCAGACTTTGATAAACTATCAATCCAAGGTGATCTTAAAATTAAATTCACAAACTTCATAAAGTATTTAGGCGTTATAGTTGATAATCATCTCAGATGGGATCCCCATATAACCAACCTCCTTAAATATTTGAAAAGTGTAGGGTAAGTAAATAAAACAAGTTTCTTATATTCTCGATGAGCAACATTTGAGGATGTTGTATCCTATGGTATTATTGCTTGGAGAAGTGAAGCGTATACATATCTGAAAAAAATAGAAATCATACAGAAACAACTGACAAAAATGATGTATAAAAAAATACTATTATTCTACACATTCACTTTATCTCGGAACAAAAATTTTTTGACATTAAGCAATTATTTTTTTTAAGTACTGCCACAACACAGTTCACCCATATATTAGAGGACATCGTCAATATCTAGTTCCTTATATGCATAAATCAATCCATCGGCTAAAGGAGCTACAGTTTCTTAGGACCAAAATTTTATAATTATTTGCCCATTAACGTAAAATCAGAAAATAGACTAGAAATCTTTAAAGTACTTTTAAAAAAACACCTACTGGAATTTCCAAGATTGATATTACACGATTTAATAGATAATACTATATGATTTATAAATGTAAAAAAAAAGAAATTGAAAGAAAATAAAACTTACCTTAAATATGTTATCCTGCTTATGCCATTAATATTGTTAGGCAGGTTTTTGGTATCTCAATAAACAACATAAGATACATATTGTGACTACTTTACAACAAATAGGTATTATATTTAGACATAAATACGTTGCTTTACTTACATTAGAAGCTTTAAAAAGACATTGAATTGATTTATCCTTGTGTTTTCTTTAGTTTCACAATTGGTTTGTATCCTATTTTACAATCTGAAACGGCATAAATCTAGTTGTAATGTTTTTTGTTACTCATGTTACTTGTACTCAGGTACTTTTTTTCACATTATTTTGATTTTTTTTCACCAATTTTTTAAAAAAATCACTTCATTTTACATTGAATTACAATCAATTTCGCGAAAAAAGAAGGACGGAAATTTGAAATTTGACCATTAGCGATTCGGCTCCTTCTCTCTAGTCTTCTTAGTAATGATATTTCCAGATATTTCTGGACTATTCTATCTTCTTTTATTCCTACTTTTACTTATGACGACCGCAGCACGCTGCAGGGTGCTGCGCAACATTTCTCCCGCCTCTCTAGTTATTCGCCCCAAATAGCTTGGTTGAAGCTAATGGGGAGGATCTGGACCACAGTATGGCGCTAACTTTCCAATGTGAACTACCTTAGATTTACTTCCCGCTGACTGCTGAATGCGGTAGATCAGGTCGTTGATTATCCTTAAAGATGGCGTAGGGGCCTTCCCAGTTCCATTTCGACTTCTGTCAAAGTCCTCCTCGGTGCTAGAGACTAAGGAGCCCTACTTTCTTAAAATGTGTCCCTGTGGCACGCCTGTCGATTCTAGCTTCTGCTTTATTGCTATTAACTTTCAAACGTTCTCGAGCGTATCTGTAGACCTTTGTGCTGTCATTGCATACAGCACATTTTTTACACCAATCCACTACATCCCGTCGGCAATCAACCCAATAAAATCTTTCCCGTGCCAGTGTCCTTTTTATACCAAAATGTCCTCCCGAACGGCTGCTATAAATCTCCTTTAAAACACTTCTGACATGTGATTTCGGCAGTACCACTTGGCGGGCTTCGTGTACACCATCAGGGCTCTCCCACTTCCGGTGCAATAGGCCATCGTGAAGATACAGGGAATCCCACTGAGTCCAGTACCCTTTAACAGCTCCACTGTATTTGGACAACCTTTAAGTTATTGTCTTTTTCATGTCCCTTTCTCAGGCTTTCAAGGGAGATTTCTTCTTCGTCGCCCTCCGATTTGATAGTGGTTGTCCGAAGAGTAACTTTATCAACCGGGTCTTCCTGTTTTCCGAGCCCCTTACTGTACCGGCATTCTCGTTCTAAACAGGGTCGCCTGGAGAGAATGTCTGCGTTTCATAGAACGAGCCCTGCTTCTACAGGTTCTTTAAAGGTGTCCAATTCTTCCACAATTGAAGCATCTCCTTTTTCTATTTTGGCTGCTCCGCTGTATATTCCGCAGAATATTTAAGATTTGCGAGAGGGTAGGTCGGGGCATTAGAATTGGTCTCCTCACTTTCCTGGGATTTAATTTCTCTCACTTTTGCGCGAGATCTGGATGTTTTACCACTTCATATTCCAGTGCTGCACTCAGTTCTTCCTCAGCGTCTTGTGATGTTGTAGACGAAGGGCTTGCTGCATTTTCACATCTCGTAGTCCATTAATGAATGCCTGTATGCAGATTTGTTCTTGGAAATCTCTGGGCGCCTGTGGATAGGCTAGATGAATCAATCGTTTTATATCGGCCTCGAATTCCTGTAGACTGTCATTATGTTTCTGACTGCGAACCTTTAGCTGTCTCCAACGCTTGGACGAGAGATAAATAACTGGGTTCCCCTTGGGGAAGTAACTGTAAAACGGTTGCTGCCTGTCTGCGCAGCGACACTATCAATGAAGCCGCCATCTCTTTCACGGCCCAGCCATTGACTCTAGCTGCGGCTTTAAATTCAATACGTTTCCTATGTCGTCTGGCCTTTAAACGTGGGTGGTTTTAAGGTTTTGCTTAAATGGTTTTATGTAACTGGGGTTTGAATGTGTTTTGGTTCGACTATAGATGAAGAAGAGGTAGTGTTTTCAGCTTCAATGTTGCTTATCGAAGCTTGGCTACGAACTCTTCTTTTTAACTCAACCATGTCAGTTCCAATTTGCCTTTCGAACTCTACTCTATCCTTTTCCTGTTGTTTTAAATTCTCTCGTTGTTATTCTAAATTAGTTTTTTTGCTTGTTTAGTTTGTTGTTTCAAAAGATTCTAAAAGATTCTAATTTTAAGCTGACCAACCTCTTGCTTGAAGGTTTCCTGGATTCGTAGCAAACCGTTTACAATTTCAATCGTTTCTTTTCTACGCCTCTCCTCCTTCTCCTCTTCTTCGTCCTTCCTACGCCTTTCCTTTTCCTCCTCTTCTTCCTTCATACGCCTTTTCTTTTTCTCCTTTTCTTCCTTCCTATGCCTTTTCTTTTCCTCTTCCATCTTCAAAAACCATGGTGGTGGGCCTGCAGTATCCATGCCTGCTAGTATTTACCATGAACCTTTACTTTGAATCCCACCGCTGTCACCAATGTTATGCAGGTTTGTGGTATCTCAATTTATTTCAACTCAACTTTTACAATAACGATACAACTGATAACATTAACGCATAACGTCTTTCATAAAACTGAACACTGCGACGTTAGAATCATCGGCTTGTATAGCTTGCTTGACCCTTCTGGAACCTTTTCGAACTGCCTAGATTTTTATTTTGACAAGTAATGACATTTCCAGACATTTCTGGACTACTCTGTTATCTTTTAGTCGCACTTTTACTTATGACGACCGCAGCACGCTTCAGGGTGCTACGTAACAATATATTATTAAGGTGCGCGTGCGTGTAATTTATTTATTGTTGTTATTATTTTTTTATAATTATTATTTTTAAGATTTACTGAAACTTACCAGTGTGTAGGATTGACTCTTGCAACATTCATGATCAAAGTTAAAAAAAAATAATGTCATTGGATAAAGTATTAAACAGAAGAAAATAAAACAAAAGGTAATTTTATAAAAAAAAAATATTGTTAAAATAATGTACCCTGGGCGCCAGCAAAAGCTCGTACCTTGCAACACCTATTTAGTCTCAGTACGCACCATACACCTAATAACTTTATTGCTCCAAGCTAGCTATTAAAAATAATATTAATAATTTAAAATAACGATCCTCTTAGATCTGGTTGTGAGCCGAGTAGTCTTAATCCACAGGTGGGTTCCTTGAGCGTGAAGTTGCAGCATGTCATAAATATTAAATATGGTTGGAAATGGAGATCGGAGAGGTTATGTTGATATTTGTAGCGAAGATTTAAATAAATAAATGTATTTATTCAGTTTTAAAAAGAAATTTATTTAAGAATTGTGTGATTAACTGTTTTTCTAACAGTGTACTGCATAAATATGAAGTGAATCACGTAAGTACTTAATTCAAGAAATGTTTTTTTTTTTTACCAAATTGATTGCATCAAAGCCAAAAGAGTTAGTAGATAGAAAGTAAAGTATTATTGTTCTAAAAACTTGTTTGGTTTTAAGTCTGTAGATCAATAACATGCATGATTATTCTAAATTAGATATAAATAAAAATGAATAGGTAATATCTTAGCCTAATTACAAAATAAATGTCAATGTTAATATGGGTCACTTTCGCATAAATTTAATTAGAATTCTGTTTGAATAAAGTTCGATTAGATTAGGTATGTTTATTTAACTTTTTTATATTTTTGTCTTATAGAAATAGTTCCTAGTTGTCAAGATTTATCGTAGCATTTTTTTTTTTTTTTATAGGTTTTCCAAATTTGTGCAGAAGTACCTTATAAAATCCTATTGGATGAATTGTGATGTTCCAAACGAGGTAATGCTTCAGTTTTCACTTATATTATTGTGGGAATAATATGTAGGCAATCCAGTAATTGAAGTTTCAGCGGCAATTTTCAAAAATTCGACAGCAAATCTCCTGTCTTTACAGCTCCAATGTCAAAAAGTGTCAAAAAACCGGTAATACAGGAATCTTCCTTATCGACAGTTCGACAAAAATCCTAGGTGTTTACTGGGCAGAAAATAAAAAGGAACTGACTCCATTTTTGGTGGAAATTGCTTTTAATAAAGTTTGATGTCACAGCCTACTAAGATGTAAGTTTTTCTAAAATTTTCCTTCAAAATCCATATATGAGGATGATTTATTATTTTTTTATAAACGTTTTCTCACTCTATTTTAAACACTTTCACTAGATAGTTTTTAGTTATAACAATTTTATTTTACAATATTTACAAAGATTTTCTAACTTATTCTTAAATTAAAGCTTTTGCATACACTTTTTTGTAAAACATTTCTTGAAATTATTGACCTAAAAAGTTACTTTATTTTATTATTTTTTTAATGGTATTTAGTTATTTTGAGATTCTAAATATTTGAAAATTGTTCTACAAACCATAATTAACATTATGTAAGCATTAATTCTCATCTACATGTTTTGATATTAAATATTTTTTTAGGATCAGAGATAGAGTCTACACTGACATCTTAATTTGTACCCAGCTATTAGGATTGGACTTCCCAAAGTGTGGATTGTGTCAGAAACTAATCCCAAAACTCCATTCTACAAGTTTCCAGTAAAATTATTGTCAAAAGAGTTTTATTTGTGATATTAAATTACATGTGAAGTCAAATTTTACATGTTGATGCTCAAAATTTGTAAGTATTATTAGTTCATATTCATTTATAATTTATTGTACACTGTTAGAAACCTATTATGCTTTCATAGCTTGAAATTAAATCAACATTGTTACATTATTTATTTATTTTTCTATAAATAATTTAACAGAAACCTTAATAAGTAATTTTAATTTGTTATTATTTTAACTTATGTACATTTCACAATTCTAAAATATTTTTGACCAAGGTATTGTCCGTTACAACATACCCTGAATTTTTGTAATAAATTCTAACGATCATTCATAATCGTCTAGAATTTTTTTCATAAAATTCACAAATTTACTTAAATTACTTGTTGGATGATCATACATTTATTTATTATCTATCTGCATATTTTATTCCCACTCATTAATATTTTATCACATTTTATCACATTTTATCATTTATTAAATTTGTTCAACATTTTTTAAATTTAAATTTTTTTTTTTTTTTTTTTTTTTTTTTTATTTATGTCAATTCTACACACCTGTAAATCTCATTACCTTTAAAATTGTTTTATTATAATAATACCCGTTTTATTAATTTTAGCTATTTCCCAAAGAAGTTTCTTTGAGTTCAGGATAGAATCGATATAGTTTGTCCACATGGAAAATTCCCCTAATGTTGCCAGTTTCTGGATATGCCAATTTATAACTATTAACGCCGTTCTGCGTCACAATCAGGTAAGGTCCTTCGTAGACTAATTGTAATTTTGCGGATTCATTTTTCTTACGGTCAGGTACCCTAAGAGCCTTTATTATTACTAGTTCCCCTTGTTTAAAAGTCGTTCTCTTTTTAATCTGTTTATTTCTTCTTTTTTGATATTTTTCTGCGTTTTTTGCGATTTTCTCCTTTGTTTCTTTAATTATCTCTGCATATTCTTCTACATTTTCTGGAATCCAAGGTCTGTCAGGTATGATATTTTTCATAATTAGTATGGGTGCTTTCCCTGTTACATCATGAGGAATATTATTTAAACAATATTCTACATTTTTCAAGTTTCTTTCCCAATATTGATGTTGATCGAAAACCATTAATCTTAGATATTTTATTATTTCTCTTATGTATCTCTCTGTTTGGTTAGCACATGGATGTCTAATACTAGTGTAACATGGTGTAATGTTTGACTTCATTAGCCATGTTTTTAGGTTGTTATTGTTAAAATATGTCGCATTATCCATTAAGCATTTTTCTGGCAATCCTACATCCACAAAGTATTTTGTCAAACATGCTTTTACTGTTTTCTTATTCGTTCTGTAGCATGGGTATAGAGTGATAAATTTTGAAAAAGCATCCACGATCACAAATATATTTTGATTACCCTCAATACTCGGTACTAGGTTTGAAATAAAATCCATGGTTATTAACGTTCCATGACAAAAGATTTTGGAATATTTTCGTTGTGATGATTCTTTTCTTTTCCTAATTGACAAAGCTCACATTTTCTAACTATTTCTTTAGTTATTGACAAATCCTTTTTACATAAATAGTTTTCTCTAAAAATATTATGTAATTTTCTTACCCCTATATGGTTGTATTTCAAATGGAGTGGTTTAATAATTTCTTTAGACAAAATCTCCGTTATTATGTACAATTCTTTATTATTAATTAACTTATATGCTATATTATTTTTATATTTGCAATTTTGTTTTTCTTTTTCTGTTAAAGTTTTCTGGTCTTCTGTAATGGTTGCTATTGAAAATAGTCCTGATTCTTCTTTCATAACGTTTACTCCAATGATTTTATTTCTTTTTTCTCTCAGTTCCCCTCCATCCATTCTTGTTAAGGCATCTGGGACTACATTTCTTACTCCAGGCACGTACTTTATATCAAAAGAATACTCTTGAAGAAGTAGAGCCCATCTATGTATCCTATGATTTCCGTATTTGTTCTTCAAAATGGCCGTGAGTGCTTGATTGTCAGTTTCTATGACAAACTTGTTTCCCAACAAGAAAAATCTGAGTTTGTTTACACAAAATAGTATGCTTGCTAATTCAAGTTCACTGCTATTATAATTTTT
Source organism: Psylliodes chrysocephalus (assembly GCA_927349885.1). Classification (NCBI taxonomy): domain Eukaryota; kingdom Metazoa; phylum Arthropoda; class Insecta; order Coleoptera; family Chrysomelidae; genus Psylliodes; species Psylliodes chrysocephalus. Next base: position 32,891,057 of record OV651815.1, on the reverse strand, counting down.
CTCTGCCTTTTTTGTAATCCTAGAGACAAAAGAAATAGGGACAATACCACTATCTTGGGTTTGTACCAGACTACCAGCAAATCTATCTCTGGATGCATCAGTCCTCAAAATAAATAGTTTGGTAAAATCCGGGTGATATATTTTTATACTTTCAGTAAATTCATTTTTTATCGTTTGAAAAGCCATTTCCCTTTCATGAGTCCATCGCCACTTCACATTCTTTCTGAGAAGTTCTATCAATGGAATTTCCTTTTCAGTTAAATTAGGGACTAGTCTTTTAAAATAATGTAAAATACCGAGAAATCCCCTTAAAGTTTTTAGGTTTGTTGGTCTCTTGTATTCCTTGATGATTTTAATTCTATCTTGGTCCATGCTTACCCCTTCTTGATCTATTTTATATCCCAGATATATGAATTCATTTTTAAAAAATTCACACTTGTTTATGTTTAGTTTTAATCCGGCTTCATCTAATGCTTTTAAAATAGTTTCCAAATGTTTTAAATGTTCGGTCTCGTTTTCTGAGAATATTAATATGTCATCTATGTAATGCAAAAGGAATTTTTCATATTTATTTAGGACTTTATGTAGGGCTTTCAATAGTGCAGACGTTGCTGATTGAGTTCCAAAAGGTACAACTTTAAATCTAAAAACTTCTCCGTCTACAATAAAACCTGTGTAATCTCTGCTGTCTTCATGTAGTGGTATAAGCCAAAAACTGTGCTTTAGGTCTAGCTTTGAAAATATTTTTGTTTTTGATATCCTGCCAAGAATTGCCTCTATGGTCAGGGGTGCTTCGTATTCAGGTACACAACGTTTGTTTAGTTCTCGAGCATCTAAACAAATTCTTATATCTCCGTCCTTTTTCTTGACAATCACTATGGGATTTATGTATGGAGTAGTACTGTGTTCAATAATTACTTCTTTTATTAATTTTTTTATTGTTTCATTCATATCTTCCCTGTATTTATATGGAATTGGGTAACTTCTTCCTTTAAATGTCTCCATATTCTTTACCTTTAATTTGTGTACAAAGTCTTTAGCAACTCTTGGTTGTTTGTTGAACAAATTTTCATACTTCTTCAATAAATTATAAACTTCTCCACTTCTTTTACCGCAATCTAAGCGTACTTCTTTCCATATATCATTTTCATCATCATTTTCAACATCATAATCATAATACCAATTATTATCATATTCTTTTTCTTCTTCTACTACTTCTTCATTTATCATTTCTTTTATTATTATTTTCTTATCTTCAACTTCTTTTTTCATTTCTTCTTCATTGTATCCATAATTATTATTTGTTCTTCTTACTTCCAAAATTTGCTTTGTATCTTCTTCTTTTTCAACTTTCTCCACTTTCCTTTCTTCCCTTTTGTTGTTAAATTCTACTCCAATTCCATTAATACTTAATTTTCTTTTTTCATAATTTATTTCCATATTATGTTTTTGTAGCTCATCCGAACCTAATAAGATATCGTACTCCATATTTTCTATCACTAATAATTGTACATCAATTTTTATATTTTGTAAATTTAATTTTACTATAACTGATTTATTCACTTCACTAAATTTTTTTCCACTGAGACCTATTAAATTCACTTTTGGAACCTTCATAATGTGATTTTTCAAATTTAATTTATTCACTACACATGCACTTATCAATGATGTTTCTGAACCTGTGTCTACCAAGATATTTACATTTTGCTCTAATAATTTACCTGTTACTGTAACTAAAATATTATTTTCTATGTTTTCTAGGCAATCGACAACTTTGAGGAATTCCCTGGGATGGACATAACTATAAAGATTGCGTGCTACGCCATCCTTCAAAGAAAATTCTGGTCACCAGTGCTTTGTACACCAGCTCCAGCGTTTTCCCCATCAAGTTCATGATTTTGTGTATCGAAATCTTCGTGGTCATTTGTCGCCTGTACATTTGTAGGAGACCTTGCCCTATGTGAGTCATTGGACCTCCGCTGAAAGTGGACATGTCTATTCCTATTACCATCGTCGTTTTGTACAACGTTTCGCCTTTGATAATTATGCTCTCCCTCAGAGATGTGGTTTGTAAATCTATTATTTTGATTTGGATTGTTACCCCTAAATTGATAATTATTAAAATTTCGATTATTGTAATCACGATTATTATTATTTACATTATTATTGTTATTATTAGAATTTTCATATTGATTGTAGTTTCTATTATTATTATTATTTTGATTGTAATTATATCTATTAAAATTATAATTATTGTTGTCATGAGGATAATTACGTATTCCTGCGTTGTAAGTTCTATTATAATTTCTATTATTGTTATATTTATTATTATAATTTGTATTATTTTTGAAATTATTTGTATCGCCACCCCTATTTTGATTAAAGTTCCCTTTATTTATATTTGTATTTGTGTTATTTGTTTGTTGTGTCCAAGTTTGTCTACCATTAATCAGATTTCTCTCTATTCTCATTAAATAATTTGAGAGAAGTTCAAAAGACTTAATATTTTGGATGGCAATCGTTTCTGAAATTTGAGACTTAAAATGTCTGGAGATAAACATGATTATTTCTTCTTCATTTATCACAGGTTCTAAATGTTGAGCCTGTGCATAAAGTTGTAGTGCATATAAGTACATAGTAGTTCCCCTTTTTTCATCATAATGACCAAAATATAATTTCTCCCTTATTTCCCCTTGTGCTATTTCTCCCCAATATAATTTTAGAAATGCATCCTGAAAATCCCTTAAATTTCTAAAATCAGCTTCCTTGCTGTTAAACCAAATTAGTGCTTGTCCCATTAAATTTTTTCTTAGAATTTCCCTAATATCTTCAAAATTTTCTATGTACTTTACCTTATTAGTGCCAATTTTAAGGAATATTTTTGGATGTAGTTTCCTAGTATTACCATCAAATTTTATGTTTTCTTCATTTCCTCCTTGATACATGTTCGTGTGTACAATGTTAGTCCTACCCATACTCTGTATTCTTATCCTTTCTACATCGTTCTTCAGTTCTCTATAAATGTCCTCCAATTTCTTCTGTATGACACTTTCCCTTCTTTCTTCATTTTCCCCTCGATTTCTTTCTGTCTGCATTCTATTCATTTCTTCTTCCAACTTCTTTATTTTTCGGTTGAGTTCTTCTCCATTTTCCATTGTGTGGTTTCTCCCATCCATGTTCAAAATTCCATTGGTACACATTTCATATAGCTCCTTTACTCTATTTAATTCTACCTCCATCATTTTTCTATTTGTTTATTTCTCGTTCCGTTTCTTCTCGTGTTTCTCTCAAATCCTTGCTCATAGCTTCTTCTACTTCCTTTATTTCTCTACCCTTTCTTATTAGATTCTTCTTAATGCCTTCTATTTCTTCTGTTGTTTTCTTCTCGTTCACTTCAATGGTTTTTCTCATTTCTTCCTGTAGCCTATTTTGGAAGTCGAACATGCGCTCTTCGTGCGATATTATTGCCACTTCTACTATGTCTTGCCTGTTCTTCATTTCCTCCAACTTCTTATCTTGTTCTTCGAATCTTTTGTTCATATTTAAACTCAATGTGTCTATTTTATTCTCTACTTTTTTTTCCTACCCTCTCCATAGAGTCCTTACTCTCATTAATTAGTGTTTCCATGAACTTCATCATTTTTATGTCCCGGTCTTCTAATTCTATTTTCTCTTCCATTTGCTCTCCTGTTGCACCTCCATCCATTCCTTCTTCATTTGTCGTTTCGTTTTCTACACCCCTCTCTTCTTCTAGTTCGAACCGATGTGTTTCAGGATCCTTTCCTTCATCTATTAACGCTTCTTCTAGCCTGCTTAATAGAACTGCTTTCACACCCGTCTTGTCTAGTCCTCTTTTTTCTAGTTGTTCCCTGACTTCTTGTATTTTTAATTCCTTGATAGTTTTAGGAATCCCCATCATATTAAATTTTTGTTTATTATTAAAAAAAAATTATTTATTTGTTAAGAAATGTTTTATTATGTTTAAAATTACTTTTAGCGAATTGTTTATATTAATAAAGGTGTTTATTTTTAAACCTCGCTTTAAACGAACCTTCTATTTCTATTTAAATTTTAACTTCTAAGAAAAATTAAAGAATTTTTTATTATTTTAACTAATTTTGCCCCTCGTATGCTCTCGAAAGCAGCCCCACGTTGGGCGCCAAAATGTTATTAAGGTGCGCGTGCGTGTAATTTATTTATTGTTGTTATTATTTTTTATAATTATTATTTTTAAGATTTACTGAAACTTACCAGTGTGTAGGATTGACTCTTGCAACATTCATGATCAAAGTTAAAAAAAAAATAATGTCATTGGATAAAGTATTAAACAGAAGAAAATAAAACAAAAGGTAATTTTATTAAAAAAAAATATTGTTAAAATAATGTACCCTGGGCGCCAGCAAAAGCTCGTACCTTGCAACACCTATTCAGTCTCAGTACGCACCATACACCTAATAACTTTATTGCTCCAAGCTAGCTATTAAAAATAATATTAATAATTTAAAATAACGATCCTCTTAGATCTGGTTGTGAGCCGAGTAGTCTTAATCCACAGGTGGGTTCCTTGAGCGTGAAGTTGCAGCATGTCATAAATATTAAATATGGTTGGAAATGGAGATCGGAGAGGTTATGTTGATATTTGTAGCGAAGATTTAAATAAATGTATTTGTTCAGTTTTAAAAAGAAATTTATTTAAGAATTGTGTGATTAACTGTTTTTCTAACAGTGTACTGCATAAATATGAAGTGAATCACGTAAGTACTTAATTCAAGAAATGTTTTTTTTTTATTTACCAAATTGATTGCGTCAAAGCCAAAAGAGTTAGTAGATAGAAAGTAAAGTATTATTGTTCTAAAAACTTGTTTGGTTTTAAGTCTGTAGATCAATAACATGCATGATTATTCTAAATTAGATATAAATAGAAATGAATAGGTAATATCTTAGCCTAATTACAAAATAAATGTCAATGTTAATATGGGTCACTTTCGCATAAATTTAATTAGAATTCTGTTTGAATACAGTTCGATTAGATTAGGTATGTTTATTTAACTTTTTTATATTTTTGTCTCATAGAAATAGTTCCTAGTTGTCAAGATTTATCGTAGCATTTTTTTTTTATAGGTTTTCCAAATTTGTGCAGAAGTACCTTATAAAATCCTATTGGATGAATTGTGATGTTCCAAACGAGGTAATGCTCCAGTTTTCACTTATATTATTGTGGGAATAATATGTAGGCAATCCAGTAATTGAAGTTTCAGCGGCAATTTTCAAAAATTCGACAGCAAATCTCCTGTCTTTACAGCTCCAATGTCAAAAAGTGTCAAAAAACCGGTAATACAGGAATCTTCCTTATCGACAGTTCGACAAAAATCCTAGGTGTTTACTGGGCAGAAAATAAAAAGGAACTGACTCCATTTTTGGTGGAAATTGCTTTTAATAAAGTTTGATGTCACAGCCTACTAAGATGTAAGTTTTTCTAAAATTTTCCTTCAAAATCCATATATGAGGATGATTTATTATTTTTTTATAAACTTTTTCTCACTCTATTTTAAACACTTTCACTAGATAGTTTTTAGTTATAACAATTTTATTTTACAATATTTACAAAGATTTTCTAACTTATTCTTAAATTAAAGCTTTTGCATACACTTTTTTGTAAAACATTTCTTGAAATTATTGACCTAAAAAGTTACTTTATTTTATTATTTTTTTAATGGTATTTAGTTATTTTGAGATTCTAAATATTTGAAAATTGTTCTACAAACCATAATTAACATTATGTAAGCATTAATTCTCATCTACATGTTTTGATATTAAATATTTTTTTAGGATCAGAGATAGAGTCTACACTGACATCTTAATTTGTACCCAGCTATTAGGATTGGACTTCCCAAAGTGTGGATTGTGTCAGAAACTAATCCCAAAACTCCATTCTACAAGTTTCCAGTAAAATTATTGTCAAAAGAGTTTTATTTGTGATATTAAATTACATGTGAAGTCAAATTTTACATGTTGATGCTCAAAATTTGTAAGTATTATTAGTTCATATTCATTTATAATATATTGTACACTGTTAGAAACCTATTATGCTTTCATAGCTTGAAATTAAATCAACATTGTTACATTATTTATTTATTTTTCTATAAATAATTTAACAGAAACCTTAATAAGTAATTTTAATTTGTTATTATTTTAACTTATGTACATTTCACAATTCTAAAATATTTTTGACCAAGGTATTGTCCGTTACAACATTTTACCATTTTTGTCATTCAATACACTATCATATAAAATTGATCAATGCTGTTCCTGTCTCCGTATTGTAGTTATAAGAAATTCCTATTGTTTTATTTTATTTTTTAGAGGTAGGTATGTGAACATGTTTTTAAATAGCGATAAAAGTTGTATTTGTATGGATGTATATTTATATGCGGAATTTTTTATTATTTTTTTTTGTATTTATGCTTACAAACAAACACTTTCGTAAGGCCTATCATTGTTATTTATTCACATTTTTTGTATTTTTTTGTAATAATGTAAATTGCTTATTTTTATTGTGAATAAATAAATTATTATTATTATTAAAAATTATTAATTATTATTAATCAGCAACTTTTGTATAAAAATTATAATGAGTCAAAGAGTGACATAGTCAAAGCACTTTAATTAACGGTTACAAGGTCTGAACATATTAGTCATACTGGGTCTTCAACAATACCGAAAACCCACGTGACCAAATCGTCATGACAGCGATTGGTGAAAATAAAAGTGAAAATCCCTAGATGTGAGCCAGTGCCGTAGGTATTTTATTACAAAATAGATCTTCTTTTTTTATGATCTGCAACTATGAGAACAAAATTTAGTTAGGTAACTGTTAGAATTATAACACAAACTCATAATATTAATAATTGGAGGTGCTTTAAATTATTGTATTTTAATGTTAGAATTTGATAATCTAATTAGATTTAGTCAAATGAACTTTTAAAATTATGATATAATTAACATAACCTTAAAAACTGAGCTATTTATATCTAGTTTGTATTTATCGAAAAGAATGATAAACTGAAATATGGTTCGTACTAGTTATTGCTACTATTACAAAAAAAAACCTTTACCAGAACGTTGTGGACAAAAAATGTTATGCATTAAAATATGAATATTAAAAATTATTTAGATTGACTTTAAGCTATTTAGCTACAGCTGAAACTTTAAATACGATTGGCAGAAGACAATGGCAATTATTGCAGTTTAAGTAAACAAATTTAAAACTTACTCGAATTGTACCTGGGCAATGGGAAATAATAAATATTTTTTGAAGTTTGTCCTATTATTAATTTGTTACAGGGTTTAAACCATTTACAAGATATATTATGTTACTTATATGTATACAATAAATTATTAATATTATTAATGTAGCAAGAACACATTTGTTTTACCTTACATATCTCACTTTAAATTATAAAGGCATACCTATTAACAACTATTTTATTTAAAAGCATATTCAGTAGTAATCGGTAGTGCACAAACGATACTAATTCACAGTACCTATCTGTTCAAAATCTTTACCACCAGCTTTAATACAAGCATTAATTGTTCTTCTTTGAACACATTATGCAGTTTCTCCTCAGATATATTTTGTATTTCATTTAATATAGGTGCTCCATTTTATAAATGTCACACAAACGATTTTGAATTAAACGATCTGTAATATTCCATAGGTAGGTTTAACAAAATTAAGGTAAAATGATTGTTGCAGTACTGAAACTTTATAGGGGATGCATATCAGAAATGTTTTTATTACTTTATGGCTAGTTCGTAGTGACAAACCTAAAAAAAAAAAGTTTTGAATTTCACTCGTCAGAGTTAGTCTTTGAAACACCGTTCCTACCTGTTTGAGGTGCTGTTTTTTTACTAATTTATTGGGAATTTGCACCATGTTAATTTGCACATCTACAACAGCGTTTGTTGTTACTGTGGGCCTTTTAGAGCTTTTTTCTTTTTTTTATAATTTTGAACAAGTATTTGTTTATGACGACAAAAAAGAATCACATTCCATTTATTCAACTGGAAAACGTTCCTCAAATTTTCGAATACAATAACGAATATAAAATAATTTTGTTTCTGTGTAACATTACCTGAAATAAAATAAATTATATAGTCATTAACTTTTACGAGTTACAGTAAATAAATTTGTACTTACCAACAAAAAAGAATTAAGCCACCAATTTTCTCTAAAAATAACTAATTGCTTTATTACTATTAAATGAAAAACGGAATAAAGGTGTTTATATAATGTAAATAAACATAACATAAATATTGTCAGTCCCCAAATGAACGCCAGTGACATTTCTGACAGGACTGACAATTCAGTTTAGTTCCTTTTACGTCAAATCAGGCCCTTTCGATTGGGTTTTGATGGTTATCAGATCACGAGGGTTTCGGGTATTGTTGAAGACCTGGTAGAAACCGATGCATCAAATGTTGCTTTGATCGCTACTTTAAATCAGGGAGCAGTGGCGGCTCGTGGGGTGGTTCACAGTGACATGATATAAGTATCAGTACAGATCTATGAGAAAACTTTCAGTGTTTTAGAAAGTTTATAATATACCTTTCTAAAACACTGACAGTTTTTTACCTATATCTGTACCGGGATCTATATTCTGCTACTGTGAACCCCCAAAATATTGGTCACGAGCAACCCCTGTCAGGGAGGAAAACTAGTAGCATTTTATTCCAGGACCTTTGTAGGGCCATAAAATAAACATTCTTTTATTGAAAAGGAGGTATATGCTATTGTGGGGACAATTAGAAACGGGTCCCATTTTTTGACAGATCAAGAAGCTGTCTCTCACTTATGTTCCATAGAAGGCATTCTAGTAGAATTAAAAATTTAGAAAAATGAAGCTGCTGATGCATGTTCTAGAATCTGTAATTCCACTTATAATAAAGATGCACTTCTTCAAGTGTACCAATCGTTTTGTCATCCAGGAATTACAAGAACCTATAATCTAGCATTTAGTACATAGTCGAAATTTGCAATTTTTTCTCGACGATATTAAGAAAATAATTAAGTCTTGCCTTATTTGTGCTATATTTAAACCTACTGCCATCATAAGCCAAACCCTCCTAAACTAACAAATTATAAATGAGGTTATCTGACCGTTATAGTAACAAATGCTTTTTTCTTCCTAAAAAGTAAGCAAACTCCCGGTAATATTTATTTTTTATTCTAAAATGTCAACACCGCAAGTAATATTTTTATAGAGCATTCTTAGCAAAAACCTTTTAACCCCCAAAACAAAAAAATAAATCAGACTTATTTTTAACTAGTTAAAAGCATTTTCCCAAAATTGTCTTTGTATTACCGATCAAAATGCTAAAACTAGTCAATTTCTTTTGTTGCAAATATCTCCATTCCATAGTTTGCGTAGTTAGGGCCCGATTACAATTAATAGAACACAGGTACGTCCTCATTTGGCAAAGTAATTAATTAGTTATCGCCGCCTACTGATCGTTTAGTGGATAAAGTGTTAATATTATAGGAAATATTGTTTTATAACTAACAACTTACTTATTTTTTATTTATTGATAGTTATAGATAATATATAAGTAATGGTTATAACGTAGCGGTGTTCTTCTTATTATAGTCGGACCCCACTTTAGGTTTGCTTATGACGGTCGCCTACATTTTTCAACAAAATCATGTTTTTTTTTACAAATAAATTTTTTCAATATTTTTACATAAAAATATGCTAGTAAGTAAAACAAATATAAACACACATCACTAGTCTAACCAGTAAATCAGGATAACAAACAAAAATGAGTGGAACAAAAGGGAAGGAGAAGATATTGAGCGCATTGTTACAGCATTAAGTAATCTTCCGTTTAACCGAAGGATAATTTTTTAGTTAGCATTATAATTGGAAATAAGAAAAGACAAATTGACAAAGAGTCGTCACCGATAGGTACACAACAACAGGCGAGGACAAGCATCACGCGCGCCTCAGCAATTTTGACCCTTTTTAAAAGACGACAATGGTTGTCAGGGTGATGCACGTTTCCCACCACTTATTTCCCATTGTGGGCTGACGGTGTGAAGTGGCCTCAGACATGTCCTTTGCGAACCCCCTGGCTAATAGATATGCTTTTTAGAGAGCCTTATTAAAATTTCCGAGCAGCTGGCAATGAATAGGATGCAAATTAGTCCTATTTCGAAGCCCTCTTCTGTTGTGCGAGCCAGGCAATCACGACGCGAGATAGCGAATTCTAGGTTCTTTTTATTTGCGAGTCCATAATTGATTTGGCTGTCCCAAATTAAATGTGTAAGTACTCGAGATATTTGAATTTTATTTCTGTTGGTTACGGGCTTAGACTTGGAATATCAGAGAAATAGTAGGTATTATATTGTCTTCTTCACATCGCATCAGCCACAAAGGTTATAAGCGAATTGTAAGTTATAAATTGGTATATACAAAAGAAAATTTGACGATATAAGAATAACTAAATAGACTTTAGTATGTTCATAGATTTCAGAAAAGTTTTTAGTTTGTTTATATTACACGCAGTACCCAGAATATTAGCTATTGAACCAGCGGGAAGGTTTGATCCAATACGCAAGAAAAGGACAGTATACGAGTATATATTTTACAGTTAGCTTGATGTCGCTACATTTTGGTTCGATTTTAGAACTTAATAAATAACTGCGTTAGTCGTTAGTCGTGTATGACCCAAACGTAGCCTGGTTAGTAGAATTTGATCACTATGTTTTCGAGGGAGTAATAACCATGGTTTCACATTATTGTGATGTTTCTTTATTTATTTATTTAAACACTTATTTATTTATAACACTACTATTCTAATTTATATATACTTCGAATGTCTTTAAACTGTTCACTATATTTATCTTCACTTTCCATATAATAACTGATACAGCGTTCACCTCCACCAATATTTATATACAAATTTAAAATTATGGTGAATGTTGTAGAATATTCTTCGCCAAAACTAGAAACATCACGATTTACCTGGAAAAGTCTCAAAAGCACCTCCGCCATAGTCGTCATATGGGTATAATAATCGGACACATGTATAATAATCGGACAAGTTGAGTCTCAAAGGCCAAATAAGACAGAGAGGGACTTAGAGGGTTAGAGCATGACTGAATGATGAAATGGCTCACATAACATTGCCCCCTCCTTAAGAGATAGTTCCTCCTGGAACTCTTACGAAACTAAACTGGAATGGTTGTATCTGCAACTGAATCCTCTTTTACAATTTCCAGTTGCATGGAAGTAACAAGGGACTGTCTTCGCTATAACCTGGGCACTGAGCGAATGGCTGCAGAGAAGTATTTGGACTCCGGTCTCTTGAAAAATTACTTCCACCATGTTCCTAATGATCCTCCAATCCAGCTGATTTCCTTCTATCTTAGGCATGGCTAGTTTCTGTACATTGGACTCCCGTACGTGCTCCCTTAAATAAGTAATGCTTCCCATATGGATGTAGGAATACTTTTTCGACTCCAATTTTGATCACTCTGTTTTTAAAGTCCAACTGTTAACCATGTAAGTTCATTACATCCATTCCAAGAATAACATCTTCTTCGATATCAGCGACAATAACAGTATGAGTGAACTTTTCTGTACCAATTCCCAATTGAACCTGGATTTCCCAATGAATGTTGGCACTTTCACCTGTGGCAGTCCGTAGTCGCAATCTTATTGGTAGAATTTTCTTATGATTATTTATAGTTGTTGGTCCTATAATAGTCCTAGTTGCTCCAGTATCCACCAACAGTGTATACTTTTTGCCATTTACTTCGCCGTCTACGTATACACTATCATCGCGACATTTCAAAGAGGCTATCAGTATGAGAGGGTCTTTGTAACGGTTTCGGGTCGAAGCTGCCCCCTCTAGGCCGACCCGCCCTAGTTTTTCTGCAGTGTGTTGTCTTAATTCGTGGTGACCCTTGGACGTTTGCATGAACTGCGTACATGTCCTAGTTCACCACAATTCCAGCACCTGATAGTCTTCGTCTTATTCTTTCTATCAGTAAGGTTCTTTATCATATTCACCAGTTGATTGAGTTTATCTTCCTCTTCTTCCTCTTTTATGGTCCTCACTTTATTGTATTCACCAGAGGCCTGTGTAGCTGCCTCATATTCAAGGGCAGCGGACAAGACATCGACCAATGTTTTGTGACGGGCTAGACGAAATGTTCTTTGCATCTCGTGGTCACGAAGTCCATCAACAAATGTTTGGACTGCCAAACATTCCATCATGTTTTCCGGAGCCAATGGATAAGCAAATCGCACCAACCTGGCAATATCTACTTTATATTCCTGAAGAGTCTCGTCTCGTTTCTGTTTGCGATTCTTTAACTGTGATTGGTATAGATGCTCCAAATGTTCGTGGCCATATCACATATTTAGTCTCTTCTTGAGTTGCTCAAAATCATCTGTCTCTTCCACGGGTATAGTCTGAAGGACATCTAAAGCGTCTCCTCGAAAGGCGATGATCAAATTTACTGCCTTTTCTCTCTCAGACCATTCGTTTGCTCTCGCAGCTGTCTCGAACTGTTTAAGGTAGTTGGTCCATGACATCTTTCCGTCGAAGGTTGGGGCTTTAACACGAGCAGAGTTTACAGCTCCCTCCAATTTTAACTTCAACTCCACCTCATGGCACTTTATTTCACCGTCTTTGACAGGTTCTGAATGTTCCAGTTCTTCTATCTTCTTTTCCATTTCTTTTATTTTCTTCCACATCAGCAGAGATTTCATTTTTTAGAGAAGACATTTCGGAAGACACCCTTTCTTCTAAGGAAGAAATATTAGACGAACATTTATTTTCCATAGAAGACATTTTGTTTTCCAAGTCGGAAGAAATTTCATCTTTTAAAGAAGATATATCGGAAGAGACTTTATCTTCTAAGCAAGAAACTTTATTTTCTAACGAAGAAATATTAGAAGAAATATCTGTTTTCATGGAAGACATTTTACTTTCCAAAAAAGAAATTATAGAAGACGCATCATCGGAAAATAAATACGTTTCCGGATCCAAACCTTCACTTTCCAGTGCTTCTTTAAGCCGTTCTGCTAGTTCTGCTTTCTTCCCTGTCGTCTCCAGATCACGATCTTCTAATTCGCGACGCAATTCAGCTACTTTTAATTCACACAGTTTTTTAGCCATTATTGTCCACTATTTATTTATAGTTCCACTTCTAACACCAATGTGATGTTTGTTTATTTTAAAACAACAGTTTATTAATTAATAATTTATTTAAACACTTATTTATTTATAACACTACTATTCTAATTTATATATACTTTGAATGTCTTTAAACTGTTCACTCTATTTATCTTCACTGTCCATATAATAACTGATACAGCGTTCAACTCCACCAATATTTATATACAAATTTAAAATTATGGTGAATGTTGTAGAATATTCTTCGCCAAAACTAGAAACATCACGATTTACCTGGAAAAGTCTCGAAAGCACCTCCGCCATAGTCGTCACATAGGTTCGGTCTTAAGAGGTTTAATTATGCATAATAATCGGACAAGTTGAGTTTCAAAGGCCAAATAAGGCAGAGAGGGACTTAGAGGGTTAGAGCATGACTGAATAATGAAATGGCCCACATAACATTATTTTTAATTTCACTCAGTTTAGAAGAACAACAAGACCACTTAGATTCCCACGCACTAATCACTTTTACTTTAATAAATTATTTTACACAGTACTTCGAATAATCACAGGAGCATTCCGCACAACCGCAGTTGAAAGTAACGCGTGGCCGATATAAAACTGACTAGTTTCTCTCCTTAATATTTTTAAATCTAAAGAAAATACGTCCATTTTTTCCATCTTAATCTTTTATTGAAAGTTAAAAATTATATATGAAAAATAATATCAGACAAATGTCCGCCTTTGGAGGCCTCACAAACCTGAGCCCTCTTAATGACATTTCCATCATTTTCTAGTATATTTCGGGAAGAATATTTTGAATCACTTCCCGTATATTATTCTTCAGCTGCTTTACAGTGTTGGACCTGTTGGCATAAATCTTATCTTTTATAAATCCCCATAGAAAGAAGTCTGGAGCCATTAACTCTGGTGACCTTGGGGGCCAGATGACATCGCCATATCGAGAGATTAAACGCCCCGGCAACATTTCTCGCAAAATATTCATTGTTTCCCCAGCTGTATGACAAGTGGCTCCGTCCTGCTGAAACCACACGTTATGCAGGTTAAGTTGTTGAATTTAAGGAGCCAAAAAGTTATGACTTATATCGCGGTAGCGTTCGCCAGTCACGGTAAGTGAATTACTTGCAGCATCTTCAAAAAGTAAGATCATATGACACCTCCACACCATACACCATATACCACACCAAACTGTGACTCTGCGAGGATGAAGTAGTCGTTGATATATGACTCACGGGTTTTCTAATGCCCAGATATGACAATTTTGTTTGTTAACAAATCCATTTATGTCGAAATGGGCTTCATCACTCATTATGATTTTTCGACAAAAATCGTTCGTTTGGTTGTTAAGTTGCAAAATTGCGTAACTGTATTGTTGGCGACTTTCGTGATCTCTGGGCTGTAGTTCTTCGGTTAACTAAATTTTTTACGACCCAAGTGTAAGTACTTTTTTAAAATAGTGCATAATGACATGCGACGAATGCCCAGTTCTTGAGAACGACGTCTGGTAGAGGTATCAGGGCGCTTCACTACACTTTCACGCAATCTCTCAACATTTTTGGGGGTACGAACAGTTCGAACGCGACCCGACGTTCGCAAGTCTTTAACTTTACCGGATTGTTCAAATTTCCGTACTAATTGACGAATGGCGTTGATTCTGGGAACATTATTTCGACCAAACTCTTGTTGTAGATTTCGTATAGTGGCAATCATCTACTCATTATTTAAATAAAACGTTTGAACAATACGAACGCGTTGTAGGATCGTATAGCATTCCATGGTGATTTTGACACAAGTGCTTTAAACAACTACTAAAGCGCCACCTACAGAAAAACGTGCATCAAAAATGGTGCGCTATTTAAATCAGTCTGTTATATACTGGCCACCCAGTATATACTGCGATGTCGGTGAACCTTCTTTGGAACACATAAGACTAATTTTAGGCCTCGCCTATGCAACGAAGATTAGATCTTCTACTACAAGTCCTACCGTAGATCACTGCCTGTGTTTCTTAGATATTTTACACTCTATTCTTGAAACATCCTAGAACCTCCAAACTTTTTCATGCCCGAATAAAAAGTTGCCAAGAAAAACTGAACTACTCTTTCCTCACTTGACGCATTTGACAAATACTCTACGAATACTCAACTTTTCAGCAATATCGTCTGTAAATTCGATGGATACTCACAAAGTTTTACTGACGCTTCAAAGCCAGACGAAAGAACAGGAGCTCCTCTTATTTTATCCACATTTATTAGTATGTATAAGCTATTGGCCTATACCAAGCATTAATATTCGCCAAGTCCTCAACTTTCCAAAACTTTTTTGTTCTTACAGACTTTCTTAGCTTTATATTCGACTTATACATTTTTACTAACAACCCCTTGATTAGCAAAATAAAAGAGGAACTCTATTCGGCTCAGCTAAGGAGAAAAACATCGAACTTATCTGGATACCATTTCACATAAGAATAACTGGAAACGAGAGAACAGACAAACTGACCAAAGAAGCTGTTAATAGTGAAAATGCACAACTGGTTCAATTATTATTGAGTGGTGATGATAGTGTTTAGAGGTACAGTTAAAGTTTTGGACGCAGATATATAATTATACATCTGCGTCTATTATAATAGGTGATCTTGATCATTAATGTTCGGTATGAAGTAAGGAGTGTCTGATGATCTGCTTTCCAGGTTTTATTTGAAACCATTTTTAGAAGATTGATTCATTTGTGAAAAGATAAGTCTAGATTTTTAATTTGTAGTTTCCATATTAACGAGGAAACAAATGTCATTTCCGAAAAAAATGGATGATTCGAATTTTAGATTTTTATTGTAAATTGTTAATTCAGGTGTGACGGCAACATATCTTTTAGAAAATAAGATGTAACGAGTATTAGCGGTAGAAAAAGCAAGGCCTATTTGCCGTGTCTTCAGTTAATGAACACATTTTTGGGTATGTGAAAAAATATTGTTTATGTTTTTGCCCTTGTAAAATACAACTAAGTCATCTGGATATAGACGCGCGTTGAGTGGTGATTTAAGGCCTTTCAGATTATCGTTAATAGCTATTATGAAGGAGAGCGTGGCTTATTGTGGAACCTTGGAGAAGACCGTTTATTTAAAAAAAGTGTTTAACGACATTGAGTATTTAACACTGCGTGGATTAAGAAACTATAAAGCTGGAACAACTGCCTTTTTTCGTTAAAAATAAGTAAAGAATAAGTAAAGAATAAGTAAAGAATAAGTAACGAATAAGTAAAGAATAAGTAAAGAATAAGTAAAGAATAAGTAGAGAATAAGTAGAGAATAAGTAAAGAATAAGTAAAGAATAAGTAAAGAATAAGTAAAGAATAAGTAAAGAATAAGTAAAGAATAAGTAAAGAATAAGTAAAGAATAAGTAAAGAATAAGTAAAGAATAAGTAAAGAATAAGTAAAGAATAAGTAAAGAATAAGTAAAGAATAAGTAAAGAATAAGTAAAGAATAAGTAAAGAATAAGTAAAGAATAAGTAAAGAATAAGTAAAGAATAAGTAAAGAATAAGTAAAGAATAAGTAAAGAATAAGTAAAGAATAAGTAAAGAATAAGTAAAGAATAAGTAAAGAATAAGGAAAGAATAAGTAAAGAATAAGTAAAGAATAAGTAAAGAATAAATAAAGAATAAGTAAAGAATAAGTAAAGAATAAGTAAAGAATAAGTAAAGAATAAGTAAAGAATAAGTAAAGAATAAGTAAAGAATAAGTAAAGAATAAGTAAAGAATAAGTAAAGAATAAGTAAAGAATAAGTAAAGAATAAGTAAAGAATAAGTAAAGAATAAGTAAAGAATAAGTAAAGAATAAGTAAAGAATAAGTAAAGAATAAGTGAAGAATAAGTAAAGAATAAGTAAAGAATAAGTAAAGAATAAGTAAAGAATAAGTAAAGAATAAGTAAAGAATAAGTAAAGAATAAGTAAAGAATAAGTAAAGAATAAGTAAAGAATAAGTAAAGAATAAGTAAAGAATAAGTAAAGAATAAGTAAAGAATAAGTAAAGAATAAGTAAAGAATAAGTAAAGAATAAGTAAAGAATAAGTAAAGAATAAGTAAAGAATAAGTAAAGAATAAGTAAAGAATAAGTAAAGAATAAGTAAAGAATAAGTAAAGAATAAGTAAAGAATAAGTAAAGAATAAGTAAAGAATAAGTAAAGAATAAGTAAAGAATAAGTAAAGAATAAGTAAAGAATAAGTAAAGAATAAGTAAAGAATAAGTAAAGAATAAGTAAAGAATAAGTAAAGAATAAGTAAAGAATAAGTAAAGAATAAGTAAAGAATAAGTAAAGAATAAGTAAAGAATAAGTAAAGAATAAGTAAAGAATAAGTAAAGAATAAGTAAAGAATAAGTAAAGAATAAGTAAAGAATAAGTAAAGAATAAGTAAAGAATAAGTAAAGAATAAGTAAAGAATAAGTAAAGATTAAGTAAAGAATAAGTAAAGATTAAGTAAAGAATAAGTAAAGAATCGATAAATATTAGCACTCTACAAGATATTCGTCTATTTTTTAAATAAATCGTAAATTTTAATAAAACTATCTAAAATCAATTATTTAAGTATGATGTCTTCTTGGTGCGAAAGTAGTGCACTGAGATGTCGAGCGAAAGGCCAGGGTTTATTTTTAAATGAACTTATTTTTTACAGGCTTGCATTATTGGGGCGAAAACTGAAAAAGTTTGTATGTTTCTTTTAAAAGTAAGTATTTTCCTATCTGTGTTCGAGCTTTAACTAAAAACATAAAAGCTGCAACTCATAAATGTTCAAAAAATTGGGATGGATCGTCGACTTCTAAGGAATCGGAACTAAGTTTAAAAGGATTCCATAATAGTATAAAAATGCACAAATTAAAATATGTAAAAATTATTGGCGATGGAGAGGTCATTGTTTACCAAAAAATTTGCTTAGAGAGACCATACGGAAAAACAATGGTCCGCAAAGTAAAATGCATAAACCATCTTCTCTATTACATAAATTTGCGTGATCTTGCAAAAAAATACAGTTCATAAAACAAAATAGTAAGTCCAGGACTAAAACAAAAATTGAGTCATAGAATTTTGAAGTTACGAGTGGGAATTAAATCGGCTGTAAATTACCAAAAATACCAGTGATATTGTTGACAATATGAAGCAATTAACTGTAGACATTCAAAACTCTTCTTACCATACTTTTGGAAATCATTCAAACTGTGCACAATATTTTTGTAAAAGAAAGCAAAACGACAGAGATTATGTGACAGAAATGGAAGAATGCGGACTAATGGATGACATTGTATCTGCTGGTAATAGGTTGGTACAAAACAGCCACAGTATAATATTAAACATGACTTATAATTCTGCGAAGACATATAATTCAATCGTTGCCAAATTTGTTTGAGGAAAGAGAATAGATTTTGCAGTAAAAGGAGGATATGATGTTCGGTGTACAGCTGCAGTAATTTCTTTTAATAAACAAGAGAGCTATATTCCCACTCTTTATAAAAAGTTGTCAAAAAGTATACCTAAGACTCACACACAAAGATTGGTTACTCAAATGAGCCAACGTAGATGTAGTAGAAAAGCCAGGGGGCCGCAATTAAAAAAAAAACGTAAAAGTGGCGCACCTAAAGATAGAGAATACGGACTTCAATGCGACGATGATGACGATGTTTTGGAAAAAAAAACTGCAATTTTTGGATATTTTACCAAAATCAATAGATGATATTTGTAAAATGAAAGTATCTACTAGAGGTCAGGCCAGTAATTATCTCACGCCTTCAAATTTTGGAACCGTTTTCAAATTACGCAAAAAAGACTGTTAATAACATATTATTTTCATCTTTTTACGGATCAATCGCTACCAAATAGGGACAAGATCATGAATCTATTACGATAGAAGAATTTAAAAATAAACATGAAAAAACGGTACAAGAATGTGAATTATTTATTTATTAAAAACATCCATACTTGGGAGCAAGTCCAGACGGCATTATTAATATTAATGAAATAATTGTAATTAAATGTCCATATTCTTGTTCCAAATTGATACCAGAAATGGAAATTCCAGACAAAATTTAAATATCTAGCCAATACAGATGGCCAAATTAAATTAAATTATATAAAAAAGGTAATTATTATTATTATCAGATACAAAGACAGTTGGTTATAACGAAAGCCAAATATTGTTATTTTATATATATTATTATAACTACACTAAGAAAATTCGTTGAGAAAATTGAGAAAGATGACAATTTTGGGTTATGTGCTAAAGTAATTAATAAAAGAAATTTTAAGAAGAAATGTATGTAATTTATTTTTTTGTGATTGTATTTTCTTATGTTTCATTAAAAATAGTAGGTAATTAAAGTTTTTTTTTTTTATTTAAGTATTTAATTTATTTTTGCCTATTTTTACTTTCAGTGAACGAAGAAAAGATAAAACCAATACTTTATATTTTTTATGTTTAAAAAAAATGTAAAATTAGTTTCTTACTTTAAATATACCATAAATAAAGCCATGCAAAGCTTTCGCTCGGATACCAAGTGTATATTATCGAATATTAGTAATAATAACAACAATAATGTTTATTTACAAAAAATACGATCAATAATTATATGTATAAAAATTCTTTACTATTTCACCTTAGATTATAAGTAAAATCAATTTAAATATAGTTAATCATTTATTTAAAAAATAATTCCACTAAATGAAGGAAGAAAACTTTCGAATCCGTTGTCGAAGTAAAATCAAAATATTCTCTGCAAAGAAATTACTATAGTTACAATATACCGACAAATGTGGCCAGTCCGCGTTTCAGGTGGAGATGAATACCAAAAATGACAGGCGTCCCAATAGACTGAACGGAGAAAGATAGAATTATTACACGTATAATTGTCTTTACATAAACAAAGAGAGGGTTGCGTACAGAGATATTCTATGAAATGGGTGAGGTACCTCTCACCTTTGACCGAACGAAAAACGGTAGAACAGCCTTAATAAATATACATGTTTTCTGATGATTGAAAGAATGTTATGGGTTGTGCTCTCTCATTGGCTGATTTATTGATTGTCTTAGGCCGTGGTTATAGTGGATGCGTCTTCTGACGAACTAGCGTTCGGACGAAAATCTCGAAATTGTTGTTCTAATTAACAATGGTTGTTTTGCATGCACATTCTGAAGAACTGATTGTAAGTTTCACCAGTTTAGTGTTGGAAAACATGGACGATTATCTGTATTTAGAAAGTACTTTAATAAAAATTTGACATTTTTAATTAACTAAACCTAAATTCCTATTCAATAATGTACAATACTAATTTATGTAGTATGGAATATATGTATACTTCCATGTACAATCTTGTCCCATTTTTGTCGAAATTGACCTCTATTATGGTAACTTTTATCTATGTCCTATACCAATTAAGTTTTCTACATCTCGCATTTAAATTCGTCCGAAAAAACTTGACTAGCTACGTCTTACTGTTACACTTCCTAAATTGGAGCTTCCTTACATATTTGAATGATTTTTTATTCTGACGACTTCGTGCGGGTTCTGCAGAACAATTCGTTCGTTATATGACCACAACTGTTTATTGTTGTGTATTTGATTTTTTCGTGCATGTTCTGACGAGTTCGTCCGAACGCCAGTTCGTCAGAACACGCATCCACTATAATCATATCCTTACTTAGATGATTTGACATATTCAAATCAATCAAATCCACGTGGATTATTGATCTATTTTTTCTGAAGTAACATAGCGTTGGATATTAAATTGGAAGGAAGGAACGTAGCTACTCAGAATGCAGTGTAGAAATTTTAAAATTATATATTAGCATAAACGTATATTGTACATGATGTATTTATTTTCTTACAAACAATCGAGAAAACTTTATCATGTTCATGGTTGTTTAGAAACATAATAATAGTAAAGTCACAAAAAAATAACCTGAACTTTAAATCAGATAATGTATTTCTAGATTTACTAGGCATATGACATACAGGGTGATTCAAAATTGAGTGCAAAGATTTTTAGGCCCTATTAACCAGCCAAAAATAAGAATTTTTTTCATATAATGGTATGTTCTAACGTGCTTTGTTTTCTAGATACAGTGTCAAAGTTTTTTAAAAATGTCATTGGAAACAAAGCTAGATACGAGTAAAGCTCAAGAAGCAAGATAATTACATTATTCACCGCTTAATCTAAGAAAAAGTTGAATTGTCAAAAAAGCATAATTTTACCTATAAGTATCAAGTAGGCAACCCCCTGAGACGCCACTGGATTTATTAAGTTTATTTTATACACACCAGAGGAAGGCCCTTATGACGACAAATAAGCCTACTAAATTTTATTTAAATCGGCTACAAGGTTTTTGAGTAATTGATAAAAAACCGATTTTTAAAAAAAAACTTTGTATCTAGAAAACTAAGCAAGTTACGACATACGATTATATGAAAATAACTTCTTATTTTTAGCTGGTACGTGCGCCCTTAAAATCTTTGCACTCAATTTTAAATCACCCTGTATAAGAGAGTGAAAGAAATAATTTTAACAAAAGCACGACACTGGGTGTACCGATCATTTTTTTGTATCCCACATGTGTATTATAAACGCAGAACTCTCCCTTTGACCTTCTTGATCAATTTACGATTGTTTATATTATTTATGAGTTATGAATCGTAGCCATATTATATTTTATTTAGCTCACGCACTGTCGAGTTACGATTCCACGTCGACTTTTTGAATTGCAATAGCACATGCAATAATTAAACGTCATAAATCAGTCTTTGTAAATGGAGTTGTTGCATATATCAAGACGATGTGCATTACATTGATATGCCTTTAATAGATGATCGGTCTGTTTTTATTTGTTTTCATTGCATAGGGGAAAGTGAAAGGGCGATGTATCAATTGGGTTGGATAAAATTGGCAGAAATTTTATTTTTAACGTAAACAAATAATTTGTATAAACTATGTTTTTTTTTAATTTTCAAATAATACTGTTTTGTAAACAATAAAATAATTGTGTTTATGATGATTTATTGGGCAACTACTCTAACGTTGATGTTGCAAGTGCCGTTTTTTGTAATGGTAATAGGAAACAGTGCTTTATAAAACATATTCCAGACGAGATGAGACGAGACGAGAATTCCTCGTTTCTCTCGAGATCTCTCAAACTGTCTCGATCAATTTACTTTTTGTTTATTTGAAATGTTTAATTGCTTATCGTAACTTAAAATTTAAACATATCAGATTGTCAAACAGTCAAAAAGTTAACTATCGTTTTCTTTATGTATTAAATAGTAACAAATAACACGTATGCAATTGGAATTTTATCAATAGTGATTTATAGGAAAAAAAAATTCCATGTCATTTATTTAAAATTAATTTTAAATGGAAGTTGCAAGAAGGTTTTTATCAACATAAAATTAAAATTTCAAACGAAAACGATTATATTTATTGTGACATCAATTTACTATGCAGTAAATATTCTAATCAATGATAAATGTGTTTTAGAATTTTTTATCAAATTTGATGCTTGATTATGGATTTCAAAGTAATGTAGAACTTTTAGACGAGAATTTTTTTTGACATGTAACCTTTTTGGTATTTGTATAAAACTTTTTGGACACAGTTTCTGGCAGATTTAATGTTGTTAAACTTGTTAGGTAACCTACAGTAATTTTTTATATCGCGAATTATTCCAGACAACAAACAAGTCATTATTATATAAGTTTAAAAGCTAAATAAATAAGTTTGACCAAATGAAATAGGGCAATAGTGTTTCGTGCCGTAGGGTCTACCCCTGTACATAAGTACTTTTGTTGTCTGGGGAACTTTTGAATTTAACAGTCTTACGTGGTACCATTAACTTAGGCATCTGCTTCAAATCTACATAGCTTTGCAGATTTGCTTCGGTCTCAACTTAGCCTCCCCTTTTACTTCCATGAGGTCACTTTTTTATTTTAATATGAGAAGATTTCTTTTAGTTTCAGAGTACTGCCAATGAATATTGCATCGGAGATAAGCAACATCACTTAGTAGTTCTCAACCAAGAATTAAGACGAGTTTCTTACCAAGTACGCACAGACTAGACCCTAACTTGGTTTGTAAAGATCTAACCTCATTTAAAAGTATCTGTATTGGCTGCCTTGGTCTCTGGGTTGACTTTGGGTGACGCCATCAAAAGGAAATTTAAGAATATATGGAAACAAGCCATGAATTATAAATATATCTAGTCCTGAACCCAAGATATGTAGTCATAAGGCAACTACCTCTTTTTTAATAACTCCATCAGTACTCCTCCATATTGAGTACATTGCCCAAAATTTTAAGGGTATTTTGATTTAACAATGGCCTTTCAGTTTCATTAAGTGGGTCGTCTTCTTTTTGATTCAAGTCTTAAAAGAAAACTCAAAATAGAACCAAGAGATTGCAAATAATTACAATTCACAAATAGTTGGATGTAAGTAACTGAACATAGCAATAACTCCCAATTAGGCATTCTAACGACCTGTCCAAATGGCTACCAGTGGGGACTGACAGTTTAGATATAGCAATCCTGTTGTCATTAACAGGGTTGCTCAAAGCTGGTCGTTTGCGAAAGGCCATATTGCCTGGCAAATATTTATTAATTTACATCGGTTTAGCAAAAATGTGTTTTAAAACCAATTTTCAGTCTTTCGATATTTAAAAAATATTAATTGCTTACATTTTTACTTCAAGGCATAAGCTTATGTTTATTTTGAAAAATATGAAAGATAAATCTATGTAACTATCTATTTCATTGACCTCTTGTCAAGTCACGAGGCCTACAGGGTTGCCATGATTTGCCATATCATAACATTCATAACCTGTCAAAACCCATTGGTAGCCATTCAGTTTGGAATGCCTAATATTACCTGAATAATATTCTTAGCCTTCATTAAAAAAGGTTTCCATATATTTGACAACATTATCAAAAAACCAGTATCTTTTTTACCTTAGTAATTTTAGCAAGTCCACACTAAATCTGGGATACCCACCGGGTCCTGTAGTCTCACTGTATTTAATCCGCACTAGATTTATTAATTAACTATATTGGGTTCATTTGGTTACTATCTGGAATCACGTGTAAATTAAATCGACTCGAAAGAAAAAAGTATGTTCAATTTACCAGCATCCGCAATATAAAATGTTTGTAGATGTTTGCCAACACTATCAAAAAACTAGAATCTTTTAGTCACTGAACATTAAACCCGCACTGAATTTATTTAATGTTATAAAGCCGAACTGGGTTCTATAAAAAAACTTGCACTCAATTATGGCACTACCAAAGACATTACAACATATAGACAAAATGTTTCATTTATAAATCCCATACAATTGAGGACTGTTATTGTTTTAAAATAATATGCTCGCACATTTTTTTGACAAATTTTATAATATCTATTTAATGGCAAACAATAAAAAAACAACAATGAACTAAAATACAATAAACTACTTATTGATATTTATTATTCGCGAATTTAATATCCCGTTTTATCTGACATTTATTTATATTGGTGACAGTTGTTTACCCCGTAATCACAGTAACCATATATTTACTCGATTATTCTGAGAAAACCGCGCGCTTGGTAATTTGTCGTTAAATGTAATATTTTAGGTATGTTCAGAACGAAACAGAGATTTATTAACTTTGATCGAAATATGATGGTTGTAAATAAAATAGTATACAAACCTCGGTAGGAAGTTTAATTCCTGTCTCGAGATCATAGCTAATCTCACGACAGGAATGAAACTCTTCCCACCTTGGTCTGTAATATACTATTACCTCTGCTATTTTCGTTCGACGTTATTCAATAATCATTGGTTACTTATGAACCTCTACTAAAGATACCCAAATATTTTGCTGAATATCCGAATATCTTCTATATCCTGGGATATAGACGGATATTTGGATATCCATATTAGATCCACTGGATATATTGGATATCCATAAAATATATTTTATGGATATCTCTGGGATTTCTTGTATTGTCTGGAAGATACCCATTAGATATTTTGCTGGATATCTATAGGATATCTTCTATATTCTGGATACAGACGGACATTTGAATATCCATATTAGATCCACGGGATATTTCTGATATCCTGTGGATATATTGGATATCCACAAAATATATTCTGTGGATATCTCTGGGATTTGGTGTGTTGTCTGGGTAGAAGTTTTAGAAGTTGGACATTTTACCAATGAGTATGTAGTAGACAATATTATAAAAAGTCATGGACACGATATGCCGCGGTTGCCTCCTTATTATTGCATTTTTAATCCCATAGAATTATTATGGGCTCAATTAAAAAAAGATATTCGTGATAACAGTATTACTCCAAAATCAAGTGAGAATGTTATTAATTTAATAAAACATGCATTTAATAAAATTACTAATGTACATTGGGCGAACGTGATTAAACATGTTATTGCTATTGAGAATAAATATTTAATAAGGACTCCACAAAGATTCATCATTAACGTAGCTAAAAGTAGTGACAGTGATTTTAGTGAAAATGACAATTAACAGCGGTAATCCTAAAAATCAGAGTTTTTGAATAAATAATTTTATTTCATTTAAAGCTAAAAAATTAAACGTCTATTTTGGTACTTGTAAACTTGTCTAAAATTACTTGCCCCTAGTGCTAATCCTGAAACACTATTTACAGTAACGATCTTTAATTATAATTTGTCACGTAATAAATAATGTTAAAAAAACATTTTTGTCCATTTTCATTACACACATTGCTCATGCCGACCCTGTCTATAGTGTGATTTGAGAATTCCATTTCTTATAATTTGCAACGAACTATAACGTAAAACGCAAATGATATTGGCGCTGCCGCCAACAGATTACTATTGTTTAATATGTTACTCTATGTATCCATAAAAATTAAGCCATATTAGTAATCGATGAAATACTATAAGTACATAGAAAAGATAGAAAATTAAATGTTTAACGTAAAGAAATTAAATATTTCAAATATTTTCTACTTCGGAAGTCCCTTGGGGATAAAATTTGGGACCATTGCTTTGTATTTCATTTGTAAATGATATAATATGAAAAAATATTACACTAGAAATTCTTCTGCAAGAAAAACTGTACAAACTAGATGAATGGTGAAAGGAAAATAATTTGTTTTTAAATTGTAGCAAATGAAAAACTTGTTAATTTAAAAAAGATTATTTCCTATTGTCTATAACTGCAGTTTGGACAATAATAATTTAGTATGAGTTACTAAGACAAAGGATCTTCGTACTTTATTTGACCAGAACAAACTGGAATTGGAAAATGTAAAAAAAATACAGCATCATCATCTTCGTAATTTATTGTCTTGTTTTATTACTTTGTTTCTTTCCTAAAATATGAATAACTATTAACATTATTATTTTTTTTATTTGTATTTCACTTAAAATATAATTATTTGGTTTTGTCTTTAAAAAATTTCCGTTCGAATTAATTTGTGCGAAATTCAATTCTTAAAACTGGCTATTTCTTTTTAACTGAAACGAATCGTAATAAAAAAGAAATACCGACCATCGAAATAATTACTCAGACTTTTTCACAAACGAAAATTCTCTTTTGAATCGGCCAACCAACGCCGAAAGTAATACATCAACTCGCAGTCACTCTATTGTTTTGGAAAAAAACTTAACCTTAATGATTTTTGAAATGCCATTCAAGAACAGAATAAGCAATTTTGTTTATCCTGCGTCAGGAATATAAATTACCAGTTGTCGAATAAAAGGCCAATTACCCTACTGTAATATATCATGGTGTTGACGGTTTACCTGTCTATAATCCATCACCGTATAAAATGATCGTTTCAACGGAGTCGGAACCTCGTACAGTGTTGCCAAAGCCACGCAGACACGGTTGGTTAAAGTCAATCAATGTCGATGCTACATGTGGAATAATGAAGAGTCAGATCGATCGTTGATTAGATTTCCTTCCAGACAAAAGGAGTTTTCAATTAATTAATTTATTAGTAAATGGTAAAATGACTTAAAATAGTACATTATTTGACAAGCATAATAATGGTTGTTATTCACAAGAGCGATTGTCTTCTTATTATTCTTACTTTTTGGTACGTGTATACGAAACCTTAAATATTGAGATTTAACTTTATTTGACTACTTTTCCTCTATCTATGAAATGACAAGGGGGTTGAAATATTAGTTGCTTGTAAAATATTATTTATTTAAAAGATTAGCGAAAATATTAGGCAAAATTTTTAGGTTAACAAAATGCAATTGTTCTACAGTTAAGAAAATTATCCAAAAAATTCGATGAAACGGACTTTGTTGTGAACTAGAAATGAAAAACTACATAAAACCGTCCGAGGAAATTAGACTTATAATTAATAATAATAATTATTATAATAAATAGTGTTTATTCACATAAAAATATATTAAAATACAATACAATATAATACAATAAATCAAATAAACACTGAGAAAACCACTGAAATAACTATAAAGTTATTTGTGTGTGGGAAAATTAAAATTAATAGGTAATTAAATTATTCTAAACGACTTAAATAGATACTTATAAATTACTAAAAGCTAAAATCTACGGTCAGGTAAGTATATTTATTTTAAAATTATATTTCTTTTTTTTTAGGTTTTTAATGATTGTTTGTTTGAAGATTTTATAGGAATTCTTTTAAAGTTAGGTTTTATATTTACAATTTACATTTCTATATATTCATCTATTTCTGTCCTAGTTGTCGTGTCCATGAAAGCTTTTAATCCACGTTTAAAGGTATTTAGTATGGAAGCTTCTTTTACAGTTTCCGGCAGAGAATTAAAGGTTTTAGGCCCTAGATATTCAAAGCTTCTTTGACCAACTTTTTTGTTTTTATATGGCAGTACAAACTGATTTTTTGTCTGGTTGGATATTGATGTAAATCAGATCTGTTGTTATATTGTGTAATAGCTAGTTGTTTGTAATATAATTGGTTTATATCGTAAATTTTAGTTGCTAAAAATAGTGAACTACTCAGGTATCTTGGATCTACATTTAATATCAGCTTTAAAAATTTCTTTTGACACACTTCTAGCATATTTCGGTATTTTGTTGATACCCCTCCCCAACCTATGATACCATAGTTGAGATGTGATTGTATTAAACTGTGATAGATATTTTTTTTGTTGGAAATTAAGAGAGGAAATCCCCATTTCTTTATAAGATTATAGATATGTTCTTCCCACCTTAAATGTGGATCTATTACAATACCAAGATACTTAACTTTTTCTGTCCGTTTTACAGTTATCACTAGAGAGCGGAATATATGCAAAATGCATATATATGCATTTTTTGCATATTTTACCAAAGTTCAGAAAATATTGCATATTTTTCCAAAATTCAGAAAATATTGCATATTTTACCAAAGTTCAGAAAATTTAAGAAAATATTGCATATTTTCGAAAAAAAAAATATTTTACTATACTCTGCAAATCAAAAACTGTTTTAACAGATTATACAGATATATTTGAAATAAAGACCTTTTAAATTTTTGTATTTGTTTTTAAGTGTCACTTCTTGTAAATTCTTGTTAATTAGTTCTTGGAGGGCGGCATGCACTGGGTTTTTACCTTCTTAAGAGATTAAGCCCATTAAGGTAATTGTTAATAGATGGTATTTACACAGATAAAGTATTACCTACAATGCAATAAAACGGTTTATATAAAATTCTCAGTAATTTCTTGTAACCAATCTACCCTAACATCGGAATATTTTAAATGTTTTTCATTCAGTTTAATGAGATAGTATCCTCGTTATTTGCCTAGTGAAAAGTTTTGTAATAATTTGTTGTTTTAAAAGTGTCCTAAAATGTCGAGAATTTCTTCGTGGATTATTAACTTTCCAGAGTTGGAAATCAATGGGGATAAAGTTTTTTGTAAAGCTTGTGCCAAAATAGTGGTTTGCGAAAAAAAGTTCAAAGTGGTTCAACACGTGAAAACATCATTGCATAAAGCCAACTTGCAAAAAATGAAATCACAACCGGTTCAACAATGCGTTGTGAGCTCATTTCAAAACGCCGACAAAACAAAAAGTGACAAGGAGGTATTTAATCAGGACTTGTGCAAAGCTCTTGTTGCGGCAAATATTCCATTAAAGAAGTTACAAAACCTACATCTAAGAGAATTTTTACAAAAATTTTGCAATCCTGACGAATCTACACTCAGAAAAAAAAAGTACATGCTATATATATAAATGTAATAGAAGAAATTAAAGTTTTACTGGATGATAGCAATTTTTACATCATTGTTGATGAAAGCACAGATGCTTGTGGAAGATATATGGTACATCTTATGATTGAAGCCTTAAAAGAAAATGAACCAGGTACATCATATTTAATTGCATCAAAACAGAAAAAACTAACAATACAACTGTTGCCCGATTTATTCAACAATCTCTAGCAGAGTTTTTTTACCAAATCAAATTCCCTCAGAGAAGTTCTTAGTGTTTTTGTCTGACGCAGCACCATATATGATAAAAGTAGGGCAAAACTTAAAAATAATTTATCCAAATATGGTCCACGTTACTTGTCTTCTGCATGGAATAAACTTAGTTGCAGAAACTGTGAGAACAGAATATCCCTTGGTTAACAAGCTGATTTCGAATGTGAAAAAAATATTTTTAAAAGCCCCTTTAAGAGTGCAGTTGTATAAAGAGAGAATGGTAGGGGTGTGTTTTCCCCCGGAACCCGTAATTACGCGATGGGGGACATGGATTAAAGCAGCTATATTCTATGCAGAAAATTTTGAAGCAAATAAGGATTTAATTTTGGATATAGAAGACAATTCACAATGTGTAGTGCAAAGTAAAGAATTGTTAAAAAATCCCCTTGTGCCTAAGCAACTTGTGTTTATAAAGGTTAATTTTAGTTTTTTACCTGATGTAATAACTTCATTGGAAAAGAAAAATTTAAGTTTAATCGAATCAACAAATTTTATTGCAACAGTTTCCGATAAATGTAACAATGTTCCTGGTGACATAGGCCTTAAGATTAGAAAAAAATTAAATACAACTTTATTAAAGAATGAAGGGTGCAATGAAATAAGGGAAGTGAAAAACATATTTGAGGGAAAATTTTCCAAAGAAGTTTTACGTTGGCCCTGTACATTACTTTCAAAATTACGGTATTGTCCTATTACTTCGGTAGATGTTGAAAGGACCTTTTCTATATCAAAAGATATTTTTACAGACAGAAGACAAAAATTTTTAATAGAAAATTTCGAAAAATATTTAATTATAAATTCCTATTATAATATTACTATTTAATATTTTTATACTATTCTATACTTAACTTCTACTAGTTTTTGTCTTTCGTTTGTTTTAAATAAATTTTTATATTACATATTTTCTTTTGTTTTATTTTTTCGTGTAATGGCTTTGATAGCGTACCAAATTAGGAACAGCAATGTTAATTAGAACCCAACAGTAAATGGTCAAGTGGAAATATTCGCTAGGCATCAGAATTAATTTTTAAATAAATTAATTAATTAATTTAAAAAATCGCGTCCCGGCTGGAATTTAAACCCGGGACCCCTTAGTCCACAGGCCAACGCACTAACCACTGAGCTACCCACCCCCTACTTTTTTTTTTAAGTATTTTTAACAAATATGCATTTGCATATTTAGGCATAATTGGACAAAATAACTGCATATTTTTGGTAAAAACGTTGCATATATATGCGCATATTTTGTTATATTTTGATGCATATATTCCGCCCTCTAGTTATCACCAATTCTCAAATCAAACTCTGGAAGAGATGGTGCCAAACTACTAAATGGTAGGTATTCTGTTTTATTTCCATTCATTGATAAAGCTCTGTGGTCAAACCATTTTTTAATTCTTAATAAGTCACTTTCTACTAATAGTTTTAATAAAAACCAATCAGAATGTTTCCAAAAAATTACAGTATCATCTGCAAAACTAATGATTATACCTCCTTGTTCAAGAAGGAATATGTTATTTAGATAAACTGTGGATAATATCGGACCCAGAACCATGCCTTGAGACACACCACAAGTTATTTTTTGTTCTTTACTAAGTTGATTATTAATTCTAGTACACTGTCGCCGATTTATTAAATAACTTTCAAAATACTTATGTTCTGTGCCTCTTACACCCAAATCTTCGAGTGTTTCTAATAATATTTTATGATCCACAATATCAAAAGCCTTACGAAGGTCTATAAAAACTGCTAAAGATGGTATGTTTTTATCCAATAAATCATAAATATTTTTTGTCAAATTCAATATAATATCTTGCGTACTTTTTTTATCTATAAACCCATATTGAGCAGAATATATTAAATTGAACTTATCCAAAAACTGATTTAATCTCTTTTTAACTACTTTCTCGAAAACCTTAGTCAGCGAACTTATTAACGAAATGGGCCTAAAATTTTCTGGTTCTGTAATATCGTTATTTTTGTGAATTGGTGTTACTATTGACAACTCAAGAGCATCGGGAAAAATGCCTTGTTCAAATGACTTATTAATTAAGTATACAATGGGATCTACTATGTAAGGTAATATTATTTTGAGTGTTTCTGCCGTTAAGTTTTCATAACCTGGAGCTTTTTTGTTTTTCAGTGATAATAATAATTTTTTATTTCTTCTGGATTTGTGGATTTAAAAACATTGAATTTGTATTAGTTTTAAGCTTTTCAACATATGTAGAATCTTTTTTTTATACTTTTTGCTAAATTGGCATCGATATTTATAAAAAAGTCATTAAAAACTTCAGACATTTCTGATGGATCTCTCATTATTTTTTTATAGTTGTTACTTTTTTCAAATATGAGATTTTTAGAATTTCGTTTATAGTTTTCCACATATATTTTTGTTTTGATCTTTATTTGTTCTTTGTAATAATTCATTTTTGTTTGTTTGATTTTTTTTTTCTAATTCTTTCTTATAGTTTAGATAAGTTTGTTATAAATCTAAGTTATTTTGTTGTTGTCTGTATTTGATGTATAAAGAATTTTTTTCATTTACCGAGTTAATAAGAGATCTTGTCATCCATTTTCCCTCGTTTTTTTAACTGCTTTTGATCCTAATATTTTTGGTAGAATTTTGAACACATTATTGTATAGAACTAATAAATTCTTTTGTTTCAGTTTCCAGACAAGTATTATTTAAGACATTATTCGATGAAATGTTTTGTATTTGTTGGACAAGTTTTGTATTATCAATAATTTGGTAATACCGTGGTTTATTGTGATTATTGGTTATTTTTTTCATAAAGAACAAATTGGAGTATGGTAGTGTGATTATCTGTTAGTGATGTTGGTATTGTAATAGGAATAAGTATATCAAATCTATTATTTTTTGATTTAATAAAAATATGGTATAAGCAGGTTTTGTTTTATTAGATAGGTATATTAAAGGAAATATATGTGAGAAGGCAATAAATAATTTCTCTAAAGGAGCAAGAGTACCAGCAAAGTCATATGGAGGCCATTTGTTGAATATTCTAACGTATGTCTCAAAAGTTTTGTCATAAATGACGACTCTATGAAAAAAATATCAAAATATCGGGTTGGCTTTGCGAACAAAAGTCATTCAATGATTTTTCCGCCTGAGGATTTTTCATATTAATGACAGTTCATTTACTGAAACCGATTACGTCGTAATGGCTTAATAATTAGTTGAACAGATGCCTAGAGTTCAAATAGTCCGACTTTTTTGGAAAATCAAAATGTGTCGCGAAGAACCATAATAGAATAATGGAAAATTTAGCATGCTTCAATCATTCTAAAAGTGGAAGACTTTGACTGAATATAGATCAAATCAATTAATAAAATCAAGAATAAAATTGGTAATTCGGTAATTCTTCTCCTTCATTTGGTTGGAAGGTATTTTGTAAGTGCTCTGCGAATCTATTAACTTTTTGTATATTATTTCTAGCCGAGCTGCCATTTGTATTTCTGATTGGAGCATTCTGTATAGTGGGTCTTTTCAATCACTTTGTGGCTGTCCAAATAGATACATTTTTGATTTATTTTTCTCTGTGTTTAACTGCTGGGTGGCGTCGTTAAGTTTGGTTTTATCTGAGAAAGCTCTAGTCTAATGCAGTTTCCTCCTTAGTTTTCTTTTTGCAGAGATGATGTTCCTTATTTCTTACGGATAGTTATTTCCTATTGTTTGCTGAACAATAGGTAGGGTATTATCCCATGCTGGTTGCTGTTTGTTAGACACAAGTAGTTCTACGAGACACTGCCAAAGTTCGCGGAAAATGTAAAGTAAAACACAAATTACGTTATGTAAACCGCTTTATTGCTTCTCAAAATATTCTCCTTTAAAATCTATACACTTTTGCATCCGATGAAACCAATCTTCAAAACAATTTTGCCATTCTGAGCGAGGTACCTTTAAAACTAGTGATTTAAATGCTTCAACAGCCTCTTCAGGCGATGAAAAACGCTCGCCACGCGTTTTATTTTTGATATGTCGAAATATGAAGAAGTCATTGGGCGATAAATCAGGCGAAAATGGGCAATGAGTCATTAATTGGATATTGTTACTGGTAAAAAACTCTATAGTTCGTCGTGTTGTGTGAGCGCTTGCATTGTCATGATGAAGAATGATTCGCCGGTTTATGTTGTTTCTTCTGATTACAACGATAACTTCCGGCAAACAAATTAAAGTATACCAGTCAGAATTAACTGTCCTTCTATTCTCTAATGCAACAGTTGCAACATGACCCGTTTTTCCGAAGGAACATTCTTTTCGAAACGCTTCGTGAACGCACCACTTTTGTGGGTTTAGGTTCATTTTGGAACACCCATACAGTCGATGGCTGTTTAGTTTCAGGCTCATATGAATATATCCAACATTCGTCATTTTATACAGTTTTGCCAATATTTGGTGGAGAGTACTGATAATGGATGAATCTTGATTGTTATCTATTTCCTTTTTTAGCAGATACCGTTTGGCTGAATGATCTAGATTTGTCTATTAAATTAATTCGTTTAACAGGCATATGTTGCATTACTTGCTGTGACTGTTTAGGAAAGTTTTGTTTTTTTGCTGTGCTAATATTTTTGATTTTTTGCATTTACTTTTTGCTACCTCACAATCCCTGTAGCAGGATGTCTTTTGCCGCAGTTAAAGCATTTAGGTGGAGCCTCTTTTGGTTTTGCTCAATCTACAGTTAAATGTTTACCTGTGCATCTTACGCATCGAGGCCCTTTAGCGCAGTATCTTTGAGTGTGTATAAATGCTTTAACACTTTTTGCATTGAGATAATAGCTTGGATTTTCTGACAGGTACAATTTCTACATAGACTCCCACAATTTCTCTGATTCCATATATGTTTTCAACACTTTCGTTGTGTTGAAATGTAAGCATAAACATATCCAATGGTTGTTTAGTCCTATATTTTAGTTTTAGAGCAGCAGATATAATTTTAAAGCCACGACTTTTCAAATCACTAATTATATATTCTGGTTCGCAAGAGTGGTGCAGTTTATATGCCAATACTATAATTGGTCTATTCTGTTTGTCCTTATTCGAGTACCAAGTGTACCCTTGTTCTGTTAATGCTCCAAAAAGCATTCTATATTCTGGTCCTTTCGGAACGTTAATTTTAACATTATTGTCATTGACTTTAGTTTGGAAGTTTGTAGAGTCACTGAGAAAAATTTCACGGCATTACGGCATTTTCAAGGATACAATTTCTAGAAAACTTAAGAGAAAAGGTGTATATAGCAAAAATTCATATTTATTTGTTAGCAAAAAAAATAAGCGGTAAATGCAAACAGAAAATATTAAATGTGCCTTTGAAATTTTTAGGAGAAAATAAGTGAGTTATCTTTAACTTTCTAAATTATTTAGAGTTCTCCGATCAACACTGGAAGATTATGTTAAAGCAAATAAACCAGCAAATGAGCTTCTAACAATAAAGGCTGGAAAAATAACAGTTTTTCCTGAACAAATGGATAAACGCTTTTATGGATTAAGAATAACTGACATGAATACACAAAATTTTTAGATAGCCATTAAAAATAACGTACCTTATTCTTTTTCACGTAGGAAGGGATTTAAAAAAAAAAATCTTAATTTCCATTGCGAAAACCTTAAGGAACTTTTAAAGGGTTTTACAAAAATTTCACAATTTATTATAACCCCTCTTATATGAAATTGAAAAGGCATAACCATTGTTCAATCTAAAGTATCTCGTGTAAATACACTAAAACGAAAGAACAGCTTGGAACTTGAATATCTGCTGAGAGAGGGGGTCTTATTACAATTCTTACCTGCATGAATGAAGCTGGAGGATTTGTTCCACCTATCTTAGTTTTTCCCAGAAAAAAAACAAGAAGCTCCACCAAATACCATTGGAGATATATCTACTAGCTGGTTAAAACAATTCATTAATTAACCCTTTTCAAGATGATCCAGTGGTATTAATATTGGATAGTCATTATTCCCGTACCAGAAATATAGATGTGATTGATATTGAGATCCAATCTAATATTTAAATCATTTGTCTCCCACCGCATACATTTATAAAATGCAGGACTACTTAAAATACAGTCAACAAATTGAAATGTGGCTTAAACATTATCGAAGCTGTAACATCTTGTAGCACAATTACTTGGTTTTATTTATCAGAAATGTACTACTGTGGAAATATCAGCAGCCGGTTTTAGAAGACATGGAATATTTATTGATTTGGGTTTTGCCGTAGAACCCCAAAGGGAAAGAGTTAAATTTAATGAAGCATAAAATGAATAAGAAAGACCAAAATGTGGACGGTTCAAGAACTAAAAAAATATGTTTCTGCAGAAGATGTGCAGCCTTTGTCATCATGTAACCAAAACACCAAACAAGAGATGACGGTAATTATAACACGAGCTTAGCATACAAAGAAGAAATTGAGAAGAATATTTTATAAAGAAATAAAAAGAAAACCATGAAAAAACAAAAACAATCATTCAAAAGAGATATCGGTGAAAAAAAGGAAAGTAAAACAAACAAAGGAAAAATCCGACTCGACAATTCAAAGTTAAATGATAAATAACAGAAAAGTCGGACAAACAAAGAAACATCGTAAAATGAAAAATTAAGAATCAAGAGGTTTAGGTGAAGACTTGATTCTAGATGATTCATCAGAGGAGGAACACCAAGAAAAAAATGGATCCGGTGTATTAAATGTTTTCGCTGGGCACGTCAACGAAATTGGAAGCCCTTTTTTAAAATACGTTTTTCTACTTGTTAAACAAACTGCATCTCAAAAATAATATTAAAAATAATATGAAATTGTAACGTTAGCTTTTATCGCTAAACGTTGTTTATTTTGATTGCTTTTCACTTGTAAATAACTGAGGTTTTTAAGTACATGGGTGATTCATGGCTGACAAAAAAGAGAGCTTAACGAGCTCTCGTATATCCTATACCCCTATCATGGCTAAAAAGGCTGTTTTCGCGGTTCACTATTTTAGCATTATCCATGTATCTTAATTATTTAGTATCAGTATAATTTTATTTTTTTGCTGAAGTATTCAAAAGAAACCCTTATATTCTCCAGTCTTTTAATTTTTTGGTTACACCCTAGTTTTTTAAATAAAAATTACAAATGAATGTATAAATGACGGTGCATGGTCTAAGCGGTCATATATAGTTAAATATAACGCTTTATCTGGAGTTGTAAGATTATATTTTTGGAAACAAAAACAATATTTCTAAAGTTAGCCATGACCGACAAAATTGTGAAGAATCCGTCATGCGTGATTTTTCCATGGTCTACTTTAGAAACATTTTCATATTTGACATAACACATAAAAGGTTCTTTTTTTAATGCACTTTTATTTTTACAGGCTTGCATTATTGGGACGAAAACTGGAAAAGTTTTGTATGTTTCTTCTAAAAGTAAGTATTGTCCTATCGGTGCTCGAGCTTTAACTAAAAACATAAAAGCTACAATTCATAAATTTTCAAAAAATTGGGATGGTTTGTCGACTTCTATGGAATCGGAACTAATTTTAAAAGGATTCCGTAATAGTATAAAAATGTACAAATTAAAATATGTACAAATTATTGGCGATGGAGACAGCAATGTTTACCAAAAAATTTGCTTTGAGAGACCCTATGGAAGAACAATGATCCGCAAAGTAGAATGCACAAACCAACTTTTCAGGAATTATTGCACAAATTTGCGTGATCTTGCAAATAAAAGATTTATTTTCAATTATCCAAGCTACAAGCTATGGTGGTGACTTGGGACTGGTCTGTTGCTGTCCTTTTTAATTTAGTTCATTTTTCATGTTCCTTCTACAGTTTTTGACGAAGTCTCTGATGATGGCCTAATAGGCCGAAAGCACAGACAAAATTTTTACAGAGTTTTAAAACTCAATTTACACACTTTAAATACTCTCAATTTATTTCTTATATATTTTATAGTACCTATGTACCACTGTATATTAAAGCACTTCCCAAAAATCAGTTCCTTACTTTAAATTTATCATGAATAAAGCCATCCAAAGCTTTTGCGCGGACACCAAGTGTATATTATCGAATAATGTTTATTTACAAAAAAATACGATCAATAATTATATGTTTAAAAATCCTTTAGTATTTCACCTTGGAATATAAATAAAATCAATTTAAATGTAGTTAATCATTTATTTAAAAAATAATTCCACTGGATCAGTATTTACCAAAGTGGTCCAGCTGGACCCCCAGGGGTCCACGGGAGACTCCACGGGGTCTACGTTGGGCATAATAAAAAAATGGGGTCCATAATCGTAAGCGGGGGTGCATGATAAGAATTGATTACTCATTTTTTTTATTTATTTACTTACACATTTACAGGTAAGTAATTGATACAAAACATGGCCGAATTTAAGGAGAAGTGTCGTCAGTACAATGTTGAATATTTAAAATTTAGTTTTCTTCCATCAAAAGCAGACAAACGATTGCCCACGTGCCTTTTATGCAACAAAGTTTTGAGCAATGACTCTATGAAACCATCAAAGCTGGAAGATCATTTAAGAAGGTGTCATCCTGATAAAATAGGTAAAGATTTGAAATATTTCCAAACATTAAAGGAAAAATATGAAAAGAGACCCCCCGTGCACAGTATGTTCTTTTCAACGTCTGAAAGCAACGATGATGGTTTGCTGGCATCTTACAATATCTCATTACTTATCGAAAAATCGGGAAAACCGCACACCATTGGAGAACAGTTAATTTTACCTGCTGTTAAAAAGGTTTTAAAAACTGTTCTGCACAAATCTTCATTTGACATACTCGAAAGAATTTCTTTGAGTAACAACACTGTACAAAGATGTATTGATGAAATAAGCTCTGATATTGAAAGTTTCTTGTGTGATTATCTACGAACAACTCATTTTTCTATTCAACTGGACGAGTCAATTTTACCTGGCAATAAAGCATTATTATTGGCATATGTTCGATTTGTTATGGGCGGAGAAATTCATGAACAGCTACTATTCGCGAAAACTTTGAAGACGGACACTAAATGTAAATCAATATTTAATGTATTGAGTGATTTTTTTAAAGAAAAAAATCGATTCCATTCACAAACGTTATTTTGGTGGCAACAGATGGAGCTCCTGCCACGGTCGGGCGATATCGTGGGTTTATAAGCAATCTTAAAATAATTATACCAGAGGTAATTGCTATTCACTGTGTTATTCACCGACAACATGTAGTAGCGAAAAATTTGAGTGATAGATTGCACCAATCGCTTCAATTTGTGATTAATGCAGTTAACAAAATAAAAAGCAATGCATTGAATACACGTTTATTTGCACAATTGTGCGATGAAAATGATGAAGACTTCCAACGATTTCTGCTACATATACCGAAGTACGCTGGTTGTCGAAAGGTGCATGTTTATCAAGATTTTATTTACTTTTTGACTCAGTTTTAGAGTTTTTGGAAAGTAAAGATCCTGATTTAAAAAAAAATTGATCAATTTTAAAGCAGACATCGCGTATTTGACAGATTTGTTCAAAAAATTTAATGACCTCAACTTACAATTACAAGGGGACAGCCTCAATTTAATAAAAACAAAGAGTCTAATTTCAGCTTTTCTTGGTAAATTGAAATTTATGAAGGAAAATATTGGACTGCGCGAATTTTCACAGTTTTCAAACTTGTCGCAGAAAAAATGCCTTGATGAAGATATTCAGACATACGTTCAACATTTGATTGCATGATGATTTTAAATTGAGATTTAAAGATATTCTGTCGATGGAAATATCACCATGGATCATAAATCCATTTGATGAAACGGAAGTGGAGAATGTGATATTACAAGAGGAGCTACTCGAGCTTAGCACTAATGAGGAGGTGAAAGTGAAACCTAAAAGAGGGTATCAAAAATTTTGGCTGCAGGCAGAAATACCCGAAAAATATCCTGGACTATGGGGAAGTGTGGAAAAGCTTCTGAAACCGTTTCTCTCGTTATATCTCATCGAAAAAAGAAGCAGATTGAATATCACAGAAAGGAGACATTTACGGTTATTCCTTACAAAACTCAAGCCAAATATTGATAATTTGCTGTCAATCCATCAATTACATCCTTTTTAATAAAACTATATTTTGTTTGTAATTACCATTGTAGAAATTACATTACGTTATAAGTGTTTACTTTTAATTATATTACGACGGTTATAACAATAATAATTAATAGTGTAATAATTTATAAATTTATATATTTATAAACATAAGGGATGTATCATCCCTAATAAAAATGTCTAAACTGCTTTTTCAATGGTTTATTTCACGATCAAGTATTCTCAATTACAATGTTGCTGTGGTATTGCCACTGTCTATTAGCGTACTGCTCAGTGCGCTGGTCTGCTACTGCTCGTCCATCCTGACACGCATGTGTATGGACTTCAACATTATCACTAATGTTCTTTTTAAACGCTAAACGATTAATTACTCTTTAAATTAATGTTGGTGGGATTGCCACTCTAACACTAAACACTGGTGCTACAACACCAAATACTGGTGTTACTTTATTATCATAATTTATTCAGGAAAATTTGGTGGGATTGCCACCCTAACACTAAACACTAGTGCTACAACACCAAACACTGGTGCTACTTTAATATCATGATTTCTTTAATTAAATTTGGTGATATTGCCACCCTAACACTAAACACTAGTGCTACAACACCAAACACTGGTACTTCTTTAATATCATGATTTCTTTAATTAAATTGGGTGGGATTGCCGCCCTAACACTAAACACTAGTGCTACAACACCAAACACTGGTGCTACTTTAATATTATGATTTCTTTAATTAAATTTGGTGGGATTGCTACCCTAACACTAAACACTAGTGCTACAAAACCAAACACTGGTGCTACTTTAATAGTATGATATCTTTAATTAAATTTGGTGGGATTTCCACCCTAACACTAAACACTAGTGCTACAACACCAAACACTGGTGTTACTTTATTATCATAATTTATTCAGGAAAATTTGGTGGGATTGCCACCCTAACCCTAAACACTAGTGCTACAACACCAAACACTGGTGTTACTTTATTATCATGATTTATACAGGAACATTTGTTGGAATTGCCACCTCAAGTTAACAAAAACAATTTTTTTAATTTAATATTGTGGGATTTCCACTCACCTTTTTTTATAGTTGCTGCGACGACCATAGCCACTGATCTTGAGCGACTACAGTTGTTCGCTGTCGTTTTTTTTTACGAAGTTGATATATTTCATGTGGTAATTCCTCTCGAACCGTGTAAAGGCCCTTTTCATTTATGTCTCAGCTTTCC
Source organism: Psylliodes chrysocephalus (assembly GCA_927349885.1). NCBI lineage: Eukaryota > Metazoa > Arthropoda > Insecta > Coleoptera > Chrysomelidae > Psylliodes > Psylliodes chrysocephalus. The sequence continues at coordinate 32,850,025 of OV651815.1, read as the reverse complement.
TCTACCTGCGAACTGTGAATCTTTAATTGCCACAATATCGCATGCCTTAAATAATGTGTCCCGACGTCTAGTTTTATTTTTCATTGAATCGTTGACCTTGACTTGACAGACATAAATTATTTTCATATCATTCAATTTTTTATTGTAAACATTTTGAAAATGTTGAGCAGGTCTTGATGTAACTTAATCCCATCGGCATTTTTCTCGACACTTAAACAAGGTCTACATCTGACATTGCATCTAATAACAATATCAACACCTAGAATCATAATATTTGGAACGACCTCTAATGTAATAGTCGGCGGCAAATGAGTAACAATTCATAAAGAGCGATATTGTAAACAAGTCCAAGAAGCATCTTATTCAGCTGGCCCAATAGTTCCTTTTAATATTTTTACTACAGATTGTTAAATTATTGACATGTCAGCATCACTATCAATAAAGTATTTTAATGACTGAGCTTGCTTAAAGTAAAATAGCATGACTATCGGCTATCGGTGTCGAATTTAGATGGCGTTATTTATTTTAACACAAATGTTTTTTTAAACTTCCTTCTTTATACCAACAATTGGATTCGGCTTGACCCATTTTTTCACAATTAATGCACTAATACTGTCGGATTTTTTTATGAGTAACAACTGCGTTAAATGTACTCGCCTGTTATATTCTCCGACATAGATTTTGTTGGTGTCTCTGGTGGTCTCATTTAAAGGAAGGTACATTTAAGATTTTATTTGGCTTGAAACGTTCGGCTTCTCGTCGATCTTTAAACTGACTTCTTGGGTTTCTAATGATATCTGCATTTTTCGTCATTCTCGAGGTCAACACGGACCGCATCAAATTTATTTAGTAATTTTATGAGCTCACCACTCACGTTCGGAAATTGGCTTTTGAATTGCCTAAACCGGAACTGAATGCCACAGCAAAGCATTATTAAAATTTAGTGATGATCCACACAATCACATAATGAGTTAGAATCACGGCTTTGAAGTGCAGCCGCCTTGTATTCACGAGCAGCTGGTGTTTCCTTGTCAGCAAATACAACAATTAGGTCATCACAAAAGTTTTGTCACGCTCGAGAAAGAAATCCACAGTCACAACAATAACAATAACCGGGATTCTTAGGTGCATTGCTTAATTTAACGATCATGAAATTATCGCTATCGCTGAGTTCGCCTTTTATTTTGGTAGCGTTACTCAAACCATTCTTTTATGGAATATGCGCTGTGGCCAGGGTCATAGCTGGTAATTCGAAATCGGTGTACAGGTGCAAATGTTGGCGCTTGCGTTTTAGATTAATCTGCTCCTGCCATACTGGGCATTGGCTTAGCGAACGGCTACGTAGCCATTTTGAAATGTTGAATTAAATCAGCAATTTATTACTCTTGGGCTGTTACAAAGTTTATTAATGTTTTCTGCCACTGAAATTTAGCACGCTTTAAACTATGTCCGTTCATATTTTCGTTAACATCGACCGACATTATGTTTGGCTGACGCACTGTCACGAGGTTCAGGATTTTCGTCCACTATTATCACTAGCACTAACTTTTAGTTAAATTACTAATTATAGTCTATTAGCCACGGTACGCGTAGTGATCCCACTTCTGATATAAACATAAGGGATGTATCATCCCTAATAAAAATGTCTAAACTTCTTTTTCAATGGTTTATTTCACGATCAGGTATTCTCAATTACAATGTTACTGTGGTATTGCCACTGTCTATTAGCGTACTGCTCACTGCGCTGGTCTGCCACTGCTCGTCCATCCTGACACGCATGTGTATGGACTTCAAGAATGTGTGGTGGGAAACAGAGGAACACCGCTAAAATATTTAAATTTAAATAAATACCTACAACACAAGGAAATATACTATATTTCTTTTTACCACTCCGAATGGGACGTTTTTTTAAATAAAATTTGTTAGAATTGATTGGTTCTTGTGCTGTGAGTCACTGTAGATTTCAAAAAAGTAAAGTTGAATGGAGTCACTTTTTCGTTTGGCCAACTTTGCTTTTTTGACATCCACTCACAGCACAATCAATTAAAATTTAATTGAAAATTTGTTTAGTCGACTTTATTATCAAATAATTAACACTATCAAGCAATCAATTCTAACCGTTTTTTTCGAAAACTGTTAATTCGTCGTTAAAACACAGCCACAACGCAAGTTTCCATAGATCTAATCTTCACTTTTTTTTTTCGAGATTAAGAAATTGGTAGTGATGTAGCAAAATTTTGAAAGTGGTCTATGAAACAAAAGAGTTTGGAAACATCTGCACTAGACGAAGAAGAAAACTTTTGAATCCGTCGTCGAATAAATAAAAATATTATCTGCAAAGAAATTACTGTCAACACAATAGTAACAATATACCGACAAATTGGGCCAGCCCGCGTTTCAGGTGGAGAGAAAGATTGGCGTCCTATTAGACTGAACGGAGAAAGAGAATTATTACACGTACAATAATTGTCTTTACATAAACAAAGAGAGGGTTGCGTACAGAGATATTCTATGAAATGGATGCGGTATCTCTCAACTTCGACTGAACGGAAAGCGGTAGCACAGCCTTAACCACAAAGAACAGAGAGGTTCCACGTGAATGACCAAGGTCAAAACCGACAACTGACATTTTTTATGCTATTTGCTCCAAACTCTAGATGGGACTACTGGTGAAATTCTGATTTCTTACTCCATTTTTAAGCTTTATGGGAGAAAAACTTAACCAAAGAACCCAAAGATGTGAGGTGTATTTATTTATGATTTTAGTGATTTTTTTGTTGGCTTTGGCTTTTGGTTTCTGTTTATAGTTTCGTCTTAGTTATTTGCAAAATTATGATGTTTCGCTTTTCTATTTCCTACTGTGTTTTGCAATAATTTTGGTGCTACCTGTGGGTGCTACGTTGAAAACTTCGAGAAAAACTTATTGATGCACCATGCATCTGCATCATAAAAAGACAAACGGGTATAACAACTAATTGATAATCAATTTATCACTGGACTAGATTCCGAAATCATTTTTCACATAAGAGAGTAATACACAAAGCAGTGGAGTAATACCACTATCTGTATCTGGAAGGCAAATACCTATTTATCATTGAACGAATAGTTAAAAGGATTCACGTTTTAATACAATACCTATATTACATTTGTCCTCGGTTTAAAAGACATTTATAAAATATATTATTTTAGTGTTAATAAAATGTAATATCCTAGTCTCTACTTCACATTTAAATTATTGATAGGTATTTTAAAGATTTGAGATTGTATACCTATTTGCTGCAAGTAAGTATTCGTTAAATATGTATTATTATTTGTATTTATTTTTATCTAATAATATTTATTTAAGTTATTAATAAACTTATTTTAAGAATGTTCTATTTTATTATTTATTGATATATCTTATATTTATTTAATAATAATATGCATAACCATCTCTCCACATCAGACCCCTGCTTATAACAAATTAATTCCTCAAATTTGGTATAATCGACCTAAATTATTTTGTAAAATAAAAGTTTAGAACTTACTAGCTCTATACTTTATTTTATAAAATAATTTATGTGGAAATCATTTAAAATTTAATTAAAAACTACTACCTACTCCTAAAAATTACAATTTGAATTTACCGCCATCTGTCAATTGTCATTTTAGTTCCAGCTCCAAACACAAGGTGGCGCTAATTTGGTTTAAAATTTTATTCTCTAGAAGATATGTGCTTTGTGGCCTTAACTATCCATCTCAGCGGGTACAAAAGGGTACAGGTATTTTCGGCTGGTATCTTCTGCTATCCATATTTTTTCTCATGTTATTATATTAATACACATCTTACGCAACTTAGGAAGTATTTGCGACTAAACAGCTATTTATAAAACTTTTATCTAAAATGTTAAATAATGATTGGTTCGTAATTATTTTCATTATTTTTTCATAAAAAAATATATGCGTTTAAAAATAAGTATGTGAAATTAGGGTTTTTTACTCTATAATCAAAAGTATAACGGTTATCTGATAAAAGTGCTTTATACCTGTAATCGCCTACAACAAAGAAGCACTGTCAATAAATACCAAGCGAATAGATTCAGCAGCAGTAGCGAAAGATCACCCAATAATACACAGTACGAACAACTTGTAAACACTTTATAAAGGTGGATTGTATTTTTCGGTATCTGCATTTAAATTGTCTTTTCACGACCGAGCATCGTGACAAATACATTCCCGATGCCATCTCCTAGTTGAGGGTTAAAAGGTCTAGGGCGTGTTTAGCGTAGGTGGTTGCACGCCTTCCTTGCTTGCGACTCTTTACATAATAACTACATCTATATGCATTTTGCTATTATGCGGTCGGTTTCAAATTGAAGCCGTATCTTTGGTCGAGTGTGTTAAGTGCATTTCAGCCGGATACGTATCTCGTTTCAGCTCATGAATTTGTCCGCTGTGTCAAGATGAGATTTTCAAATTTTTATTTATACGCAGGGATTAGGAGGGGTTAAATTTTTTTAAACAAATTTGCTTATTTTCAAGGGTTACACAATTTTGGGTAAATTTCACCATCGATTCCATAAAAGGTGGACTTTAAAGTAAAGTAATTTCATAATTATTAACGGCATTGGTTCAAAAAGAAAGTAGTTACAATTTTATAAAAAAAAAACAGAAAAACTCATTATTTAATGAAACACACACACACGCACACACACGCACACACACACACACACACATACACACACACACACACACACACACACACACACACACACACACACACACACACACACACACACACACACACACACACACACACACACACACACGACACGCGACAGACAGACATCATCGCGAAAATAGTCAAAACGGATTCAGGGGACCTCAAAACGTAAAAATCCGTCGAAAACTCGAGGACGAAAAAAAATCATGATTCCTATACTTTCCTTATATCTGTATACAGATAGGAAAGTAAAAATACATTTTATGCGTGAGATACATCATACCCAACTTCAGGAGAAAATGTTCAGTTACATTTGACTGCCTATATTAGAGAATAAAACATTTTAAAATTATCACACAAAAACTTAAATACTATTAATATATGCACACTAGATACTATATACCAGTTGTTCTTAAACTTTTTTGGTGACGAGACCTTTTTGAAAAGCGAAATAGTTGACGGAGCCCTAAACACATTTCAAAAAAAAAAGTCCTCCGAGCAAAATCCTCCTTGCTCTAGCCTCTTGCCAAGCCCCTTCGCGGAGCCTTGCCAGGTCCCTCCCGTTTCTTTGCGGAGCCCCCACAAAAAATCCTCAAAATCATATCATCCTTCCTCTGGCATCTAAAAAAAAGGTCCTCCAACCAAACTCATATACTCCTTCCTCTAACTCCAAAAAAAGGGCCTCTAATCAAAATACCAAAATCATATACTCCTTTCTCTTACTGACTTCTAAAAAGAAGGTCCTCCAACCAAAATTATAATATACTCCTTTCTCCTACTGACTTCTAAAAAAAAAAAAAATATAAGGTCCTCAAGCCAAGTCCCGTTGTAGCGATAGTACTGCTTTTTTTGTTATGACTAGTATTTTCTTCGCGGAGCCCCCCAAAGGCTTTACAAGAGATAATATAAAATATAGTAGGTACCCTTCTATTCATAATAGACGTATTTAATAACTTTACAAGCAGAAGAGCTTCTTTTGCTTCAACTGACTGATTTTGTTGAAACTTGCTAGAATCTTCTTTTGGGCAAGAGCTAATTTTCTATCAAAAAATAACTTTGCTTGAAATTTTTTCTTAGGTATTGCTTTCATAGAATCATAATATTGCTTGATTATATGAGAAAATGTCTTATTTTACTCTAACAAACCTTCTTTTTTCTTTTGTAAGTTTTCTTTCTCCTTCAGAAGCAGTTCGTGTAGATGACTGCGAGCTTACAGACATTGTAGTTTTAGGTGATTAGTTTATCAAATTTTGAACAATTTTTTGTCTTTTAAAGAGAGTTAAAGATTGAAGTTCTCTGTCTTGCTTATTTTTATTTGACTTTTAAAAATATAAGAGCTAATCATACCATTTCGTTAGTCTTCTATCTTTGTTTTCCAACTTTGAAATTCCCAATGTTGGGAACTGAGGAAAGGGCATATTTTCTTTACTGTCGTTATTTTCAAGCCTGTAAACAATAACGTAATAATAATACTTACATGTTCACTATTTAACAAAATAAGGAAGTAAGTGTGTTTCGAAAGTCACATATATATGAATAACTAATTACATTACTTCTAGTGTTTATATGGAAAAAACTTACAAATTTCGAAAGCCATGTACAGATACAGCTTTTGGTATAGCGCCTTTTATTAATCTATTGCTACCTTTATAATAATGTTCAGTTAAAAAATAGTCTGAACATAGACATGTGTTGTAAGACATGGTATTAATGCTAAAACTGAGCACTTGACACTAAGCTAGTTTGGTTGTGAGATCAGTAGAAAATCTGAAATAATTAAAAAATATATTTAAAAACTTATTGGCAAATAAATATGTACAATACAAAAAGGTATCTAATCCATTTTACAATACACAAAAAGACTAATACATTAAACATTATATCGCAAAGAAAACAATTATTTTCTGTCGAACGCAACCAGTTGTGATGATGCTCAAATGAAGAACTTTCTGCAAACATGTTTTCTTATTAATTTGCCCATTTCCCTTTTTAAGTTACGTTTATGGAGTATAGAATACTTACTTGTGAAACGTCAACCAGGATCCTTTTAAGATTTTTTTATTGCAAACTATACAAACTCTCGGCATAATTAGCATTTATTTTGAAATAAAACCACACTTTAGAAGTTTATAAAAGAGGCATCTCGTCCAAATTGTCTTCAGTAGCCCCAAAAATCGATCTTTTAAAAACCAAAACAAGACGTCTAATCAAATGTCATTTATCACAAATACGCGCGCTATTTAAATTTGCCAATCATAAATCGTCGTGTACCTAACTCGCCAATCATAACGCGTCGTGTACCTAACACCGAAGGGGTAACCCCCCTTAGTACATAACAAACCCATTTGAGTAACACCTTTAGTCTTATATGCTCTAAGATTAGGATTATCGCAACGTGCAAGGTCACAGCTCACAACTCCGAGAGCCAATAAAAAACTAATGCCGCATCAAGTCGCTCTATTAAATGGGGCCACAACAGTTTCTTCATTTCACTCATTCACACTTTTTGTCCACGTTGTGCTATGGGTGCTCCGCACCTAGTTTAAAACTGCCCCCGTGGATTCGGCGCCTATGAATTTTAGTATTAGTTCTTTGTTTTTTTTTAATTAAGTTATCAAGGTTGAGCAGCTTCTATATTTGCTTATGCAAATCTGAAAGCTGAACTCTGCCTTTTGGCAAATTATTTTCAATTAATTGTACTATTTTTATTTAGTAATCTTCACATGCCAGTAAAATCATATTTATTAATTTATTCTCCAGATGTATTTTGTAGGGCAAACAAACCATTTAATAGTAATTTTTAGACTTACGACTAACAGAATTTGTTGAAAAAAAAACATACTAAAATCTGTAAAAACTTTAAAAATATACACTGGGAATATAAAATCACACAAAATGTACAAACTATGTACAAACAAAACTAAAAATTCCTAAGTATACGAGACAGGGAAGCGTGGACGGGAGAACCTCCTATTCATGCAGAATTCACCTGGTGTACAGACGGCTCCAAAACCCATGAAGGTTTAGGAGTAGGTATATATAGTACCAAGCCAAAGACAAGAATCTCACTGAGCTTAGTTAAACATGCGACAGTATTCCAGGCAGAAATAGCAGCAATACAACACTGCACAAAAGAGGTATTAAGAAGGTAAATGGAAAACCATTGTCATATACTCAGACAGTCAAGCGACGTTAAAAGCACTTAGTTCCATGCAGGTACACTCAAAGCTTGTGTGGGACTGTTTGGAAGCCCTAACAGAGCTAAGTAGTCAAAACAGACTAACCTTACCTTGAGTATCAGGCTACAGAGGACATAAGGGCAATGAAAAGGCTGATTTACTAGCCCGAGAAGGAGCCTCAATTGCTCTTATTGGCCCAGAACCCTTCTGTGGTGTAACAAAAACAACAATTAAAACATGCACAAAGCAGTGGAAGTTTAAAAAATCTCAGGAGTGGTGGGAAAAACTCTCCAGGACAGAAACAGGCCATAGAGTTCTTAAAAGAACCATCGCCCAAACTCACCGAACATCTACTAAGCCTTAATAGGGAAAGGAAAAATATAGGAGTACTAGTAGGTCTATTAACAGGGCATTGTAGGCTTAACAAACATATGTATAATATCGGTCTGACAGAAGAGACCTTGTGTCGATTCTGTCAGGAAGAGGAGGAAACGGCAGTACACATATTGTGTTACTGCGAAAGTCTAGCAAGACTGAGATTCCTTAGAAGAAAAACCAAGGGCAACTAGCTATACCGGAGAACTGCTTCCCAGTCTATGGAGTCTACTGCAAAAGATCGAATTAGACAAGATATTCTAAACAACGATTCAAGGATATCCACAATAGATCTGAAAAGGTCGAGGTGGGGGAGGCCACATGGCCCACAGTCCTAATTAAATCTAATCTAAATCTAATCTAAAGTGCTTGTTGACAGTTGTGATTAAATTTTGGGGCTGCTATTTAAAATAGATGAATTACATCAAAGACCAAGGAACAAGAGTAATAGAAATAAGGGTAGATACTGGCTTCATTAAAATCCAGACCGTTACTTATCTATATTTCATTTGTTTATCTGAGGTGCCATGTCATGTGTGAACTGTCACTATCGTATTTCTTATTGTTTTTTTATAGAAAATAATATGATTGAGAATTTCCAAGGCTAAGCTGCAAATAAATAACACTTTTACCAGAGTAATTAATTTATTAGTCAACATTAAGTTATGATTACCATAAAATATAGTTTATGTACTATTAATAAATAAACCGACCCATTTACAATAACATAACAACTAATCTTTTCATATAGGTATATATAACGTCCAATTGACTTTTGCACTCGGCAACTTGTTTTTTTATTAATAACGTAACGTCCAAATTGATATATTTTGATAGTTATCTTGATTGACACATCGCCTTAATTCGTTTTATATCAAAGCACTGACCTCGTGTCCTTAGGCGCAGGCAGTCCAAACTATCACTTCTATTTAGTCTTTGTCTGAGTGTGACAAATTGAGTGGGCAATGATAATGAATTACTACGTGTAGATAAATAATTCTAGATATAAAAGTAATTAAATTGTTATAGACTTGTTTGCTAAATATAAATACATAGACGAAATTTATTTGTGAATAAATAATTATTTTTTTCTTATTTTTCGATATGGTTACCGTTATTGTTAAAATTTATCACTTTATTATATTTGTGATGTAAACTGTAAAAGTCGTAAAATATTCCATTCATTCAATATTCAACTTAATTTCTAAAAATTAATGTCCTGGATTTCCGCTTTTAAATTAACATCATTATAATCTTGAATTATGTGTTGTTAGGTTTCTAAACGATCAATTATAAAAATTTATTATAATTCGTTATTTATTTATTACCAATGTCTCTGAATAAATTATACCGGCGAAACAATATTCGAAAGCGATTTTACCAACTTAAAATTGACTACTCTAAATGGTGAAAAAATTTTTTTTAGTTTGCATTGCACCTAGCTATGTTTCACCCAAGCAGCAATTTGTCTTTATTATAAACTTAAGTAAACTTAAGAGGCTTAATACTAAGAGTTTACCCAATGGTATCTTCTCATTTCTGTTCTAATAACTATACACTACACACGCGCACTGTGCTCTGCTTTAACACACTTTCACATCACTAATTTAAATGGTTTGGTCCTTCTAAGCCTTCTCATTAGGTATCGGTTGTCCAGGAACTGTAGAACTTCAATTTTGACGTAGTCATTCTCAGATCTCTGTGTAGGTCTGAGTTTCTAACATACCAAGGGGCGTTACTGTTGCCCTCAATATTTTATTCTGAAACCGTATTATATTTATATTAGTTTTACTGGCACACCTGTTTATATATTAAAAGTTTATTTTCGATTGAAAGTTTTGATTTTCTATTCATCAACCAGTATAATTTTGTATATTTAATACTCAACTTTTCCCGTTTTTTTTTTTATATGTTACTTTCATTTAATTTATTATATGGGTTCATTTCTACGTATTTCGCCAAATTAGAATATGGTATTCTAGTATTATTTTATGTCACTGGTAAGTATTCTACTGATCTTTTATTGGTGAAGTTAACCTGAAATGTTTTAGTTTCGTTGAGCTTAATGTGTTATCTTTTTGTCTACGTATAGATTTTATAATTTGCATGTTGAAGTTTTCTGATCGATTCTTCTATGGTTTTACCGATGGCAAGTATGGCTGTGTCGTCGGCAAATGTGGCTACTTTCATATTTTGCGTGTGTGGTATGTCGGAGGTAAACAACAGGTCCCAGAATACTTCCTTGAGGTACCCCTGCTTTAGTTTCTTTAAGCTGGGAATATTCTTCTTCCTGTTTAATTCGGAAGATTCTATCAGTCAAGTAAGATTTTAAAATGTCACAATATTGCCTAGGTAGAAATTTATTTATTTTATATTCAAGGCCCTCTAACCATACTTTATCGAAAGCCTGAGCTACATCTACAAAGAGTGCAGATCTTCTTTTCTACCAGTGTTTTCTCTAATTCATTCGTTATTCTGTCGACTTGGTCAATAGTGGAATGCTTTCTAAATCCAAATTGGTGGCCAGGTTTTATATTTTTACTGTCTATCAGTGATTTAAATCTTTTAGGTAAAAGTTTTTAAAAATTTTTAGATAACACTGGTATAGTCCTTCCATTATCAATTGCAGAACACAGTTATGTGGGGAATCATCAATATTTAATATATACGCACGGTACTCATGCCAAATTAAGAAACGAAAAATAATGTTTACTCCCCTTATACAAAGCGGTAAATATTAAACGAACCATCAGTTGTATACCAATGAAAACATCGAATCGTAAACTTAAATGCACTGTATTGGCCGAAGGTTTACGGAAGGCAGGTGTTCGAAAATATTCCTGGAAGACAGTCTGCGATATCAGTGGAGTACTGTCGTGCGGTGTGTTTTGTATGTGTGGTTGGTTTAATTTAAATTTCTTTTAATAAATAGAAATATGGCGTTCTTTAGACCATGGGCGAATGAAGAAAATTAAATTGCACAGTGTAGTGAGATTAAAGACAGGTATGACTTTAACGATAAGGATTTAGATATACAAACACAACAAGTTATTTTAAATATATTCGAATGTTTAACCTTTCAGCAGTGGCGCCCCGTGTTGTCGCATGAGTAGTGGCGCAGAGTCTGAGAGACGTTCTAGGCATATGCCTTAGGTTATGTGTGTTTTTTGATGGTTTATTGTTATACTGGTGTAAACCATTAGGATAAATATGATTGCGTTGAAAAAATACATTTTATTGTAAAAAATGAAAAAGATACAAATGAACATTAAAAGGTATTTATTTATAGGATCTTAAACAAGGCTCACACAAATATTTGGCATGTGACAAACAAATAAATTTGTGACATTTAATACAGTAAAACCTTGATTTATTTTTGTTTTTACAAAATACACATTTCTTCCGAGTTCCTTCTTGAATAGCGTCATTTTCTTTGGATGAAGTACCAGCAGCATCCTGTCTCCTTTCACGTACAGCTACGGGTACGTTGGTTTCAAAGGAACGACGTCGAAGTTGGTCTTCCGTAAGATGTATTGCCAATGTTTTCAAAAAATGCCTTCTATTAAATGTCACATTTGGATTATTAGCAGCATATATGATTTGGCTATTTATGCCAGCAACATTCAGGAGAGCATAAAAAACAACCATAGGCCATCTTCTAGAATTTCTCGAAACGTCATATGCAGCACACATTTTATCAACATTATCTACACCGCCCTTTGTCAAATTATAAAATGTAATTATTGCAGGTTTGTGTTTTTCTTCACTGATTTCATCAATTTCGTCCGTAAAATGCATGCTAGACACCAACAAAACATTTTTATATTTTTTTGGAATGTAGGAAACTATTGTCATGTTCTTTTGGAATGCAAACATAGATGAATAAAGACGTCGTTGCTTAGTCTGTACAAATTCTGGCGGTAATTCTCTTTTATTTTTTTTCACGGTTCCTACGAAAGTAAGTCGATGTTCAGAAAGTAAACTTTCGACTAACGGACTGCTCGTAAACCAATTGTCGCATGTAACGTTTCTTCCAGTACCAGATATGGGAACTATCAGTCTTTCGACAACACTTTTTGTATCTGTTGGTAGAGAATATGGACCTGCCGGCTGTACACCTACGTATACCTCTAAATTTTGAGTATAGCTAACTCTGGAATCAACCAAAGCAAATATCTTGATACCATATTTGTTAGGTTTTTTGGGTATATATTGTTTGAAGCTACAACGGCCTCGAAAAGCTTCAAGTTTTTCGTCTATGGTGCAGTACTGTCCTATGGTATAACAAGATTTACATCTGTCAACAAATTCATCAAATATCTCACGGATTGGAGCTAGTTTGTCGATTTATTTTCGTTGTGACCTGGTTTCAATATTGTCAAATCGTACACATCTAAGCAGAAATTTAAATCGATATTGGGACATTGTCAGCCAAAATCTTTCTACACCTAAACCATTCCTGTCCCACATATCACTTGTATTTAAACGGCTATCTTTCAGGCACCCAGCTAAATACAATAAACCTAAAAGTGCTTTTATTTATGTAATATCCGTTGGTCGGGTAGAGCGTTCTCTCCGAAAATTATCTGCGATAGAAGCGATGTACAAATTGGTACATTTTACAATGTGTTGTAACATATCTGCTGTAAAGAATAATTCCCAACACTCGATGACAGATTTCGCACTTTTAGCTTTTTGTCTTACCCCGGGTAATCGGGTAATGATATTTTGTCGCTTAGTACGTGTTTTAGAATTAAAATTGCAATGCTTATTCCAGATCGTACATCCATCTTTGGCAAGATATTTACCTTTATAATTATTTACAGTATTGCTAGCTTCTTCTTTTTCATCTGCGTCTTGTTCGGATTCGCTATCTGATGGCCGTTCTTCATTTATATCCAGCTCACTTTGACTATCTTCATCGTCGGGTTCCTCCAGTTCCTCAACTTCTGCCAAAAGACGGCGAAGCCTCTCCTGTTCTTTTTCATAGTCACACATTGTTAGGTACTAAAAAAAAATAGGTTTTCCCTCATTTATGTAAAATAAAATAAAAACTTACCAAAAATGGTGGATTCGCCAACCAAATTTACTGTAACACTAGCGGTGGCAGGTAGTCTGAGAGACGTATTTTATAAACAGTTAGTCTACCGTACTCAACAAATTGACACAATACACTAGAGCATAATTCATGAAGCTACACAGGCATACAGCGCTTTTTCTCCCACCACTCACATTTGGCAGCTAAAAATGTAATCGTTGCGTCTCTCTGACTCCGCGCCACTATAGCCCAATCGAATTAGGTGAAGAACAGGCTTGAGATTCTGAAAAATTGGAAGCAGCAATTTTCCTTCGGAATTCGTTGGAGGGGGTCTCTGGTAGTCTAAATTCAAAAAGTTGGGATTCCAAAGTTGTCGCTACCTCCGCCATCTTGATTTAAAGGGTTATTTTTTGTATCTTGAATAACTCATTTATTTTCAATTTTACAAGGAAAATAGTTTTTACAAAAGTTATTTAAAATTAAATTTCCTACAATTCTGCTTTTTTTTGTACGATCGATTTTTTCGATTTAAACCCGAAAAGAGGGGGTGAATTTTTGGTTATAGAATAACTCGTTTATTTTCAATTTTACGAGAAAAATTGTTATAAACAAAGTTGTTTAAAATTAAATTTCCTACAATTCTGCTTTTTTTTGTACGATCGATTTTTTTCGATTTATACCCGAAAAGAGGGGGTGAATTTTTGGTTATAGAATAACTCGTTTATTTTCAATTTTACGAGAAAAATTGTTATAAACAAAGTTGTTTAAAATTAAATTTCCTACAATTCTGCTTTTTTTTTGTACGATCGATTTTTTTCGATTTATACCCGAAAAGAGGGGGTGAATTTTTGGTTATAGAATAACTCGTTTATTTTCAATTTTACGAGAAAAATTGTTATAAACAAAGTTGTTTAAAATTAAATTTCCTACAATTCTGTTTTTTTTCTGTACGCTCGATTTTTTGTATTTACCCCTGAGAAGAGTGGGGATAAACTCTTATCATTGTATTATCACGTTTCTTTTTAATTCCAGGTATCAGCAAAAAAAAACAAACAGAAAAAATAACGGTACAACATCAATAATAAACGTGACAATACAATACTTAGGTTCACCCCCACTCTTCTCAGGGATAAATACAAAAAAATCGATCGTACAAAAAAAAACAGAATTGTAGGAAATTTAATTTTAAACAACTTTCTTTATAACAATTTTTCTCGTAAAATTGAAAATAAACGAGTTATTCTATAACCAAAAATTCACCCCCTCTTTTCGGGTTTAAATCGAAAAAATCGATCGTACAAAAAAAAGCAGAATTGTAGGAAATTTAATTTTAAACAACTTTGTTTATAACAATTTTTCTCGTAAAATTGAAAATAAACGAGTTATTCTATAGCCAAAAATTCACCCCCTCTTTTCGGGTATAAATCGAAAAAAATAGATCGTACAAAAAAAAGCAGAATTGTAGGAAATTTAATTTTAAACAACTTTGTTTATAACAATTTTTCTCGTAAAATTGAAAATAAACGAGTTATTCTATAACCAAAAATTCACCCCCTCTTTTCGGGTATAAATCGAAAAAAAATCGATCGTACAAAAAAAAGCAGAATTGTAGGAAATTTAATTTTAAACAACTTTGTTTATAACAATTTTTCTCGTAAAATTGAAAATAAACGAGTTATTCTATAACCAAAAATTCACCCCCTCTTTTCGGGTATAAATCGAAAAAAATCGATCGTACAAAAAAAAGCAGAATTGTAGGAAATTTAATTTTAAACAACTTTGTTTATAACAATTTTTCTCGTAAAATTGAAAATAAACGAGTTATTCTATAACCAAAAATTCACCCCCTCTTTTCGGGTTTAAATCGAAAAAATCGATCGTACAAAAAAAAGCAGAATTGTAGGAAATTTAATTTTAAATAACTTTTGTAAAAACTATTTTCCTTGTAAAATTGAAAATAAATGAGTTATTCAAGATACAAAAAATAACCCTTTAAATCAAGATGGCGGAGGTAGCGACAACTTTGGAATCCCAACTTTTTGAATTTAGACTACCAGAGACCCCCTCCAACGAATTCCGAAGGAAAATTGCTGCTTCCAATTTTTCAGAATCTAAAATACTAATCCGATTGGGCTACTACTGAAAGGTTAAAAAAGAAAAATATTCAGCAGTCTGATAATGCGTTCATAATAACAATTGCTGAATTAACTAAAGTAAATAAATTTTCCGTTTATCCGGTAGTCACGAAAGGGGTTGCTGTGAATTATTCATAAAACCGAAAAACATGTAAAGAAAAACTGAAATCAGTTGACAGAGCTACCCAAGATTTTATACTAAGGAAAATTTATAGTTTATATAAGGAGAACAGGGTTCCGACATTGGAAGTAATACAGCAAAAGGTGGCAGATTTTCCAGGATACACTTATACCAGTTTGGAAACATTGCGTCAAGTTTTGTCAGCATGTGGTTTTAAACACAAAAAATTGAATAAACAGATGGCAATCACCGAATCGTCAAGGATAGTTCAATGGCGACAAGATTATTTGCGTCAGATAAATGGCTACAGAAGTTCTAATAGACACATAATTTATCTAGATGAAACATAGTTTAACAGTCACGATGTAGTAAATTTCGGTTGGGTTGGCAGTAGTAAAAATTGCTGTTTGAATGGGCCATGTTCTAAAGGGAAACGCATTATAATAGTACACGCTGGAAGCAAAGACGGTTCCGTGCCTAATGCTTTATTATTATCTGCTAAACAAATTAAAAACTGTGCAGCTGATTATCATGAAGATATGATAGCAGGATTATTTGAAAAACGGTTTAATGAACAGCTTTTACCTTACATTCCACCACAGTCAGTAATCGTTATGAACAACGCATCCTACCACTCGCGGCTACTCCTTGAAATACCAAATAGTAGCAGTAAAAAAGCTCAAATTTTAGCTTTTATGTCTGAAAAAAATATTCCTATTCCTGCCAGTGATAGTAAAAAAGGACCAACAAACAAAGAATTGCTTACTGTTATTAAAGGTATAAAGTTAGAAAAAATGTATTATATTGACTACCTCCTTACTATTGCATATTTAACCCTATAAAGTTAATATTGGCAAACTTAAAATCAGAATTACGAAAATGTAATCAGTCTCCAGAACTGAGTAAAGAAGTTGTAGAACTCGTAAAGAAAGTTCTAGCAGCAGGCCGCCAAGAGCTTTGGAAAAACTGTGTTGAACATGTTATCAAAGAAGAAGATGAGTATGTAGTATTACCCTCTTTACAACCCATCATAATTCAACCAAATGATGACTCTAGTTCAGAGGATTCAGACTGCCATGATTATTTATAAAGATACTTTAGAATTGAATTGTTTTTTTTTTCTTTTGTTTTATTTGCAAAGAATTTATTTTCCTTTATGGTTTTTTCTTTGAAATTTCGTTTTCCAGAAAAAGAACGAATGGGGTACAAAAATGGTTCAGTTCACGTCTGGTACCCTGTTTAAACCAAACGCCCTTACAGGCAGGTACACTTTACTTGCTTTTTTACGTTTTATAATTTAATATTCAGTTGTAGGCAAGTTAACGAGCTATAATGATTTTTTTTAAGTCCAAGTAAGATTACAATTAAGTGCATCTGTCTAAATAAGGGCGTATAATAACGTCCAATTTATAATTATTTGATTTCCTTTTAACGAATACTTTCTTAATTTATAAAATGAGGTAGGTATCTACGCCTATGGCAGATCAAACAAAATTGTCGGTAAAGATTCCGAACGAGTTTTTATGATCTGCAATTGATAATGGAAGAAATATAACATGGACTTCACTTCATTTGTTGGATTCCAGGTTTGGGTATAATTATAATTTTAGCGACTTTCCAGATGCTAGGTAAATGCTCTAGTTGAAATACAGCGTTTATTATATTAGTAAGTTTAACCACAGCTATTCTTGGCAATTGTTTTAGTATTTCACCTGAAATCTATCTTACCCGGGTGCTTTCTTAGAATTGATATTTCCATAGCTACCTCTTTGGGCGTTACTCTAGGAATTTCTACTATGTTTTTGTTCTCTTGATTTAATAAATCGAGTCCTCGTTCTTCATTCGGTTGAAAAATATTTTCGAGATGATCTGCAAAGATGTCAGCTTTTTGTTTATTTGATCTTGTCCAGTTTCCTTATTGATTAATTTTTAATAGTGATCATTTCTCGATTTAGTTGTTGTGTTATTCTGTTAAGAACTACTTTATCTTCAGGGAATCTGGTAATTTGCCATTTTTTTCGTGCCTTTCTCTGCTTATTTATTAGTTCTTTTATTTCTCTAGGATATGAATTGCCTACGTTTTTTTTTTAATTTCTGGTGTACTGTTCGATGATGATCGCTGTATGTCAATGACAAATTTTTCCAGCTCGTACTCTATTTGTTCTTTTGTTCTTAGTAGTGCACTTAGTTCGATTCTATTACTTAATTCAGTTTTAAAACTTACCCAGTCTGTCTTTTTATTACACAATGTGGGTCTAATTTCTTTTTGAACTATATTTTATATTTAGTATCATTATATGGAGTCACGATAGCCATTTTGGAGGTTAGTTGAGAAGGTACTGAATCATTTTTTGTGGCATCTGTATCTCCTGACTTGTTATAATTCCAGACCAGCCTGGTTGAGTAATGTCTACTGGTTGGGTATTGTCTAAAGTCCCTGACAAACCACCTTTTTCAGACTGATTCTCGTCATGTTCTCCGTTAGGATGTTCACGATCTGTTACATATGCATAAAGAAAATCAGATTCCTTAAATATTTCTGAGTGTAGAGGGAATATTCCTGTACATTCGAATCCTTTTGTTATATTGCTTGGTGTAAAGGCACTTGGAAAAGATTTGCTTACTATTTCTGCAATGTTATGCAATGAAATTGGAACACCGGGATGGTTTAACATCCAGTCGTCCATAGCCCTATTGTAGTAACCCTTAAACGATCCAAAACAAGTTACATCAAGAGGTTGGAGTTTGTGACTATAATGATCAATCATCAAGATTTTATTATTTTCATTACAACGTACTGTAGCGGTAAAATGCTTCAGAAACTCTAAAAAGTTTGTTCCTGCCATCCAACCACTTGAATGTGCTTCTCCCTTTGAGCCAGGTGGTGCGCCATTCAGCATATGCGCTTTAAAGATTTTTCGAGGAAAAACGAAAAACGGCGGTACAAATGTACCGTTTGCACAGATAGTAGTACACATGGTCACTAAAATTCCTCTTTCAGCACTTGTTACTTTTCCTACTTGTTTTTGGCCACATGTAACTGCAGTTTCGTCGCAGTTATATATTTGGCTTGCAGTAAAACCATGTTTTTCAATAACTGTGCACAGGTTATTAAAAAATAATCCAACATAATGTTCGTTGAAACTGGTAGCACGGCTCAAGCTTGTTGCTACGGGTGTACGTAGACTTATTTTATATCTGGCTTTAAATAATAATAACCATTCTTCTCCTGCACATTTATTTGCAATCCATGATTCTGGAATCTCTTTTTGATTGGCGATTGCAAATCTGTAGGCGAATGATCGTGTTTCTTTTGCTGATAGACCTTAACACATATGCGACGCAGTAAATAGGTACTCAGAGAGCAAATTTTCTTTCTCTTCTGAAAATATTTGAGAAAACCCATGTTTTCTTTCAAAGCAAAAGCTTTGTCTAAGATCTTCTTTGGTATCTTGATATTTCTTAACAAAACTATGCAAAGCCGATTTGCTAATCTCATATTGACGACAGGCTTCTCTTATTTTCATTTCTTCATTAACAACCGCTAAAACAGCTCTCTTCATTTTTTCAGCGTATTGCTTGTGATTTAGTTTACTTCGTTGAAAAAGTTTGCCAGCCTTGCGTGGTCTTTTTTTGTAAGCCATGTTCTGTAACCAAAAAGAGACACTGTAACCTACCTATTGAATTTTTTTCATTTATTTAATACAATTTACGTGACAAATAAATAGACTGTTGCATAGTGGGACGTCCGTTTATACAACATCCCACTATACAACACTGTACGCATTATAGGTTATAACCAACTATTTGCGACATAACTCGAAATAATATTGATAAATCCCTCTACTTACCTTTAAACACACCTTCCGACAGTTGATTATAATTTTCACAGCTTGAATACTAATTTTTATTGTTTAAAATTCACTCGTTTTGTAGCGTCACTTAAAAATTTTGCACTAACAAAACCAAACTGTCACGATTAACATTCGACTGAGCCGTTAGAAGCGAACATTTGAAACTTCTGCATGTCTAGCGGTGGGGGTAACTTACGATATCAGTTGCGCAGATTTTTAAACGGTACAGTCGCGGAAAAAATTGATCGTCCCTCTATACAACATGTCCCTGTATACAACACTTTCCCCTATACAATATTTTTTGTACAATTTTTAATCACTCGATCAATTTTTAACAGCCATTTTTTCTTTAGGCTATTCTTGAAAAATATTTTATCTCTCGAGCAATTTTTATTAACATTTTTTATCTTTCTAGCAATTTTTAAACAATGTTTTATCTCTTGAGAAATGTTTAACAATATTTTTTAATTCTCGAGTAATTTTTTAACAAGATTTAAACAATTTATAATACTATTTTATCACTCGAACAATTTTTAAACCTTTTTTTTTCCCTTGAGCTATTTTTAAACAATATTTTAACTTTCGATAAATTTCTAATATTATACTCGAGTAATTTTTAACAACTTTTTTATCTCTTTAGCAAACTGCGCAATACTTTAACTCTAGACAAATTTATAACAATATTTTAACTCTCGATAAATTTTTAACAATGTTTTATGTCTCGAGCAATTTTTAACAACTTTTTTTTCTCTCGAGCAATGTTTGTACAATATTTTATCTCGAATAGTATTTTAGCGTTCGAGAAATTTTTAAACAAATGTTTTATCTCTCAAAAAATTTTTAACAGTATCTCTCGAGTCAATTTTAAACAATATTTTATTTCTCAACCACTTTTTCAACAGTATTTTATCCCTCGAACAATATTTGAACAAGGTTTTATCATTTTGTAATACTATTTTCCTCCAGCAATATTTGAACACGATTTTAACAATTTATAATACTGTTTAATTTTTCGAACAATATTTAAACATTTTTTATCCCTCATTAAATTTTTAGCAGTATTTTCTTCCCTAGAGCAATTTTTAAACAATATTTTATCCCTCAAGCAATTTCTAACACTATTTTATACTTCGATCAATTTTTAACCCCTTTTTTTACCTCTCAAGCTACCTATTTTTGAACAATATTTGATCCCTCGTGCAATTTTTGAACAATGTTTAATATCTCGAGAAATGTCTATTATTTTATCTCTGACGCAATTTTTAACAGCTATTTTAATTTCTCTGACAATTTTTGAACAATATATTTTACACTTCAAACATGGAGGTTCCTTGCGTCACCATTTTCGCTATGGTATTGGCGCTGATTGCTATTGACTGTTTTTATTCACTTTCTTGATGGAACCCCCCCCATAGTTCTCAAAAACCCCTCCCATGCAAAATGGCTGGCTACGCCACTGTACAGGAAACATATTAATTGAACCCAACTCATTCAAGGTGTTATTTAACAAATCGCCTCACTGCATTCAGGAAGAAACTAAAAAATCATTTACACACGGTTTAGTACATTGAATCTTATATCGTAAAAATACAAACAACACTACAATGAAATCATAACTTTTTGGTCCTCCATTTATCGTATCGCATCCGTTTCTAATAAACATATTATTTCATCCGAAACGGGCTCTAAATCAATCGAAATTCGTTAACACAAAACAGAAAGTAGTATCGGCGCCGGTAACTGAGTGTAATAAATCGACCTTTGCCGGCCATTAAGTCGTTCCTCGATTTCCGCAAAAGTGGCCGAACGAACGAGAAGACCTTTTCCACTCGTCCGCCCTCTTTTATTACGTCTTGTTGGCGGTCGGCGGCCCCGCAGATAGACACCAAATCACAAGGTACAAATAAGAAATTACTAGAATTTCTCCAAGGGGCTATTTCAGAAATCACAGACCGCGGAGTGGCTGCCCACGAAATTACAGTGTGTCGTCGCCGTTTTCCACGTTATAGATATACCGAACTAACCCGTCTGAGAGCTGAGTTATATACATTGTTGTGGTCGACAGTCATTAACGAGCTCATAAATCTTGGATGTGCGGTTTTATAATTTCTGGAAATCTAGCAATTTTGGGTTTTATCGGTATGCCGATCAGCTACAGGGGCGGGTTAATGTTAAACAGCAAAATTTAGCTAAGATTATTCCCTAAAATTATTATAATAGCATGAACATAGTTATTTTTTATTATTCAGAGAAGTGACAGATTTACTGCCTCTGCTGGTATTTCGGAATGAAGCTAACCAATGAGAATAAATACACTCTAAAAAAGAAGTTCTTGAGTAAAAATAAAAATAAAATTTGTATATTTTACGATAAGAAAACCTTTCAAAAAAGGAGGAGGGGAAGGTCTTTAATGTAAAGAAGGATAACTCTGGTAGAATACATCTGTCAAAATCCTTTAGGAACAGCTGTGAAAAAATAAATATTCCCAGGATCTTTTAGAACGACTCAAATACGTTTAAAATAAGTTTACTAAAAAAACTGCATTGTTGCCAGCAATCAAAGTCAAATGTCTTACCTGTAAAGAAGTTCGATCATGATTATATCAGGAAACACTTCCGTACAGACCAACCCTCCCATCACTGCGTTATAGGTGACATATTTTAGGCCATTCTGGTCTAATACTATTCCCACCCAATTTATAACGCAATCTAGGAACTAGAAACCATAATGAGTGAGTACGAGGACGACTAGTCCCGAGTGTTTTTGTTTTTGACTGTAGTGGTTTATAAGGAAGTAGTTATTATAAATAAGAAATTTAATATTTTTTATAATTATTGGTAATACGTAAATAATAAACGATAAAATGAAATAAACGATAGTTTAGTAGGTATAAAAATCACAACTAAAGAGTGGAGCCTAAATACTACAAAATTACTTCCGAAACTAAAAAAATCCGCCATCATTCATAATTTTAACAATGGGGCATGTTCAAAAATTTAGAAATTTTATTTATGAATAATAAAAAAGTGGACTGGAAAATAATCTTCTACTAGAAGCGTTTTTCATCTCTATTTAATAAAAATACACTAGATATTCAAGATTCAGCAACGATTTCTGACATTGCCCACTTCGGTAAATTTCAAATTAGCCTACTACTACTATAAGTTCGAAGGTTTATATCCTAAAACCCCTGCTGCAAGAACCTCCCTCGGTACCTCCTGAAAGTTTTAAAGATAGTGAAGTTTTGTCTAAATCAGAAGAAACATCTTTACTATCTGATTCAGAGGGATTTAATCATAAATGAGCAAGATTTTCAAAACCAATGAACTCTCAAAATAATTGAAAATAAACCGAAGGTATATTTAGGATTGCCCAACGGTATTTTTAAAATCCTCAATGATATTTATTAGGAGGGAAGTGTAGCTTACATAAATCTTTTACATTTCTGTGTGAATTAGTGGTATTGTTAACTTAAAAGAACTCATTTTGTAAGACTAGATACCTAATAATTTATTAAACGATTTAAATGCTTTTTTTTATATTAATTTATCACATTTCAGAGATAATAATAATAATTTTATATAAACAAAAATGTAAAATCTGTGAAAATTTTATTTATTAACCTATTATTAAAAAATAAGAACACCTGAATAAGATAAGCGAAGTAAAAAACACTTTATTTACAAATTAAAAAAAAATATATACACAAGCCCAAACAATAACAAATTAATATGTCTTCTAAAAATTTATTATTAAATTCAACTTGTTATTGTAAGTAAATAATGAGGTACTTAAAATGTGGGAGACATAATGCGAAATAATTTATATTCATGTGTAATTATTCCGTTTACTATGCAAATATCTCCTTTTCTCAAGTTATTCATGGAAAATCGCAATATCTACATATACTTGCTTGGCAGATCTATAAATAATAAAATATTTAATAAGGTGATGATTTTTTTAGTATTTTCAAGAGTACAATTTTATGGATTCCTATTTTTTTCAATTTTCATTACTTATTAACCTATTTTTTTTTTTTTTTTTTTTTTGTAAAAAATTAATGCTCCTGTATGCAAAAATTAAATATATTGTTCTATTATTTTTTTTTTGTTGGTTTCAAAAATTATCGACCGTGGTCTATGATAATAGTAACGCAACCATATTGTGTGTGACTCCACCACAAAGGTGAAATAATTAAAGTAAGGTTAGATTTAAAATATAAAGTGACGTCACATGATAAAAAACTCAGGATTTATCCTTGCGGTACTCCTCTATTAACTGATCCTTTCATAGATCTCAAATAGATAGATAGATCCTGTATAAATACATCCAGATTTCAGTGTGATGGCTGTAAGCGTACAACGCAAATGCGGTGCACGGATGTTTCAGTAGATGATCGTGTTACCCGCCAAAAAGTGCGCGGACTAAAATTATCTGTAATAAATGTACCGCTAAACTTGATAATTTTAATGATGTAAAGAAACTGTTGGAGGAGTATGATCTTAAAAAAGATTTTTCAAAGGATTTGGACAATATAAAATTAAAAATTCAGGAGATATCTAACAAATTAGAGATTGTTAATACTATATTCTCAGTCCAATTAACGGATTAAGTGGCAAGCGAAGCTGTTGACCATATAAACCGAGCTAAAAATATTTTTATCAGGGGCTTCCCTGAGTCTTAAAATATCTACGCAAATCTTAGAAAAGAATCTGATAAAACTATAATTAAAGACATTCTGGACGCTGTGGTTGAACGTATTAAACCAACCGCATTCTTTCGTGTAGGAAAACCGAATGATAGATATCTACGCATGATCAAAGTAGTCCTTACTAACGAATATGATGTTAAAACTGTTCTGCGAAATAAATGAAAGCTTCTAGAAAAAGCTGCAACTAAAAAGTTCTACATGACTGATAATAAGACTCCAATTCAAGTTCAATGTCTCAAGAATCTTCGATTAGAATTGCAAACAAGGTAAAACAGTGGAGAGTCAAATATAACAATTAAATATATACAGGGTACTTCGAAAGCGAAAGCCCCCAACTAAATAACTGGTCATTTCCTTATTCAAATTTAGACTCTCTAAAAGCAAAATTTAATGAACTTCTCTGTGTTCTCCAAATATTGAAACCAAAAATTTTATTACTGAAACCTTGCTTTCTTTTACAGAACCTAATAGAATAGTTAATATTCCTGGTTTTACTATATATAGACAAGACAGAACTGATCGTATAGAAGAGGAGGCGTATGTATCTACTTGTCCATAGACATATTTCAGCATTTTTGCATTAGGATTCTAGATCTTTATAACACTAACATTAAAGGAATCGGAAGCCAAATAACTTTAAATACATTTACTACAACTCTGGCATGTATTTATCGTCCAGAGGACTCTTTGTTAGACGATAATATAGTTCTCATCATGAAACTTTAGTATCTGTCTTCATTGGATAACCTAGTTTTAACAAGAGACTTAAATTTTCGAGAAATATCTTAACCCATTACAAGCACACCAGATCAAATCATTTCTAAAAATATATTTATGGATTTTGACTAAAAGCAACAATTAACTCGTTTTCGAGTTAATAATGAACCATCTGTTTTGGACTTAGCTTTCACAAACGACAAACAACTACTAACTGATCCACAGTTAGTCCCCCAAAGGAATCTCAGGGCATGTCACCATAACGGGGAATATCCAGTTCAACTTACCGGTACCAAAACCACACGCAAACCTAATCATCCTGGAAATCACGGATTTTATTAGAATGAAAGATAAATTGATTTAACTGAATTGAAACCAAGTAATAGGTTTAGAAGATGATCAAATAAATAAATGAAACAATACAAGAATCCTCAGACGAGAAAAAGCTTTATTTTTCGCAATTCATTAAAACCATAGATAAGCAGCGATATACTATCATTGATAAATTATAAAAAGAAACTCTGGTGTAAATATAAACTAAGTATCCGGTGAAATAAATTACTTGCAAACTCACAGAACCTTCTCAAATGATCCTTAACAACGCCAGACAAGGATATGAAAACTCTATAGTTGACAGTGAAAACGACAAAAAGTTCTACAAATACATAAGATCGTCATTAGTTTCCAAAGTATCAACCCCTTTACTGCAAAAGCCAGACGGAACTATGTGTCAAAATAATTCAGAAACTTCTGAAATTTTATCTGAAACCTTTTCAAGGATTTTCTCTCTGGATCATCCTCATCTTCTTTGCCAGCTAAAACCTTACAACACATATTTGAAAGTCTTGATGACATCAGTTTTAGACCGTATCTTGTAAAAAGCAAATTCTAAAACTTAAAGCAGACGCGTCTCCCGGAACGGATGTCATATTGACAATCTCGTGAAGTGTTGCCAACCTTTAAAAGATACTTTCCCCTGCACGTTAAGCTTAAATTGTATTTGGTCTTTGTTTTCTCGTGATATTCCGTTGACATTAGGAATAACTAGAAATGATGTCAACGTTTTCTTATCGTAAAAATGCACATACTTTGATTTTCATTTACTATACGGAGAATGGTCGCACTGCGCAGCTTTCTGAGTGCCTTTTAAAAGGAGATAGAAAACTCCGCCATTTTGAACGTGTTGCCTACATCTTGGCGCAATATTTTTAATAGGTGCGTTTTAATCATCCACTTCTGCTTCGGAATTGTCGGTTTTTTTTTGTTTTAATCTGACAGGTTAAAACGACTGAACCGACAATTCCGGAAGCAGAAGCAGAAGCAGATGATTAAAACGCACCTGATATTTTGCTTGCTGCTGTCAGTATCAGTAAATATTATTTTTAGAGTCACAGTTTATTGCTAAAGAATCAGTTAGCTTCACATACTTTGATTACTATACGAGGCAAGAGAGAGGTCCGACACGCCCAACATAGGGCGCTGCCATTTTGAACCCTGTGACACAGTTTACAGCTAAAGAATCAGATCGCTCACTCTGCGTCGGCACTTTGATTCTCAATGTTTCAGTTTATACATCGGGCACGGTGGTGTAGCGGTCTATCGCGCTTATATTCATTTATAGGCAAGTTTATGAGTCTGAGACTGCTGGGTTTCGAATCCCAGACCAGACCATGTGGATTTTTAATTAAATTGCATGGTTCGGTTTAGGATTTGATGTGTGGCGTATTAATAGAAATTCAATTTCTGTTGATATGACATGCAGATTAAAAAAATTCGCCATACATTACCGTCTCGATGATGGTGGGTGAGGTTTTCCGGGTTTTCCTCACCTGTAAGTCAAATGGCACCATCAATCATCTTTAAGTCGCCCCGGAGCGCCACGGCAAATAATAATAATAGCCGTCCCTTTCCCCGGACAAGCTCAGCTTTTGGGGTTAAAATTCACTCGTAAGGGGGTGAATTAGGGAGAGTATTATTATTATTATTATTATTATATACACTGTGCAACTCGGATATATATGACAACCGCCTATAATAAAACAGCAGTCTTCTGCGTATCCTAAATTTGTATCCCTGGAGTGGATGTTATTTTGGAACTTTCAACTGGTCCGAGTGAGCTAACTGATTCTTTAGCAATAAACTATAACTTCAAAAATAATATTCACTGACACTGACAGCAGCAAGCAAAATATCAGGTGCGTTTTAATCATCCGGAATTGTCGGTTTAGTCGTTTTAACCTGTCAGATTAAAACAAGAAAACCGACAATTCCGAAGCAGAAGCGGATGATTAAAACGCACCTATTAAAAATATTGCGCCAAGATGTAGGCAACACGTAATAAGGGTTCAAAATGGCGGAGTTTTCTATCTCCTTTTAAAAGGCACTCAGAAAGCTGCGCAGTGCCCATTCTCCGTATAGTAAAAGAAAATCAAAGTATGTGGTTAGCTCACTCGGACCAGTTGAAAGTTCCAAAATAACATCCACTCCAGGGATACAAATTCAGGATACGCAGAAGACTACTGTTTTATTATAGGCGGTTGTCATATATTGTATTATCTGAGTTGCACAGTGTATAAACTGGAATATTGAGATCGAAAGTGCCGGCGCAGAGTGAACGATCTGATTCTTTAGCTATAAACTGTGTCATAGGAATCAAAATGGCCGCGCCCTATGTTGGGTGTGTCGGACCTCTCTCTTGCCCCGTATGTAATCAAAGTATGTGTAAAAATGGTTTACCACAAAACTGATGATTTTAGTTCGGTTTAGAAACGCAGAATGGCAAAATATAAGCCAAAAAGTAGTTGTTTTGTGCTCTAGTACGGTCGTACTTTTACCGATTACTATATTGAAATACAACTGATGTTACAAATAATATTCACCCTACATTTATAAACGATAAGCTTGTAGGCGATGTATAGTTAGTGAGATTGGCGTGTTTTTTCTCGAGGAAGTGCCTTCGAAAGAGAGGCAGGCGGGCGCCACAATTCGTTCGGGCCACCATTATTAAGTGCCGTCCCAGCGTCGCCGTCAAATTGTAGTGGTCGGAAAATGTTGTGGTGCTAATGGTATACTTAGGATAAATACATGCTTGGTACAAGCCCAACCGATCATTATTTCAATTTTAAATTACACATAATTAAAGTAACCATGGTATTAGAATTAGGACCAGTATTAAATACTGTTTGGTTCTCGGTCTTTGTTGTTTTGATTTTTATAATCATCTTCGAAGATGTCCCGGGGGTGTATAATTTGATTAGAATTCGGAAAACCGTTGAAAATATAGTTTTTTTGATTTATAAATGGGGTTTTAAATGTTTGAGTATGGTAGCATACGAAGATGTAATTTATATTGCATTATTTAATTTCTTTTTCGGGCGTCTTTTAATATATTTCTAACTACAAGGTTTAATCACTAGCGTTAGTCTTTCTACACGATGTCACAAGGTTTAGAATTTGTGTGTGCCGAAGAGAGTTGGAATCTGATTAACTTCAAATCTACGAGTTCGGAGGTCGTGTGTTTCGATAGCTTAACTGAGAAGAGCATGGATGGACGGCTGCAATCCGAAGATTACAAGTTCGGTCTCTAGTCAATGCACACTCCTTTTTTTTTAAATTCTCAGCTTTTCAATTTTTTTTTGGTTTGTTTTCACTTAGTTGATATTTTTTATAATTTCGTAGAAGGACTTTTCATATTTCCAACATTGCAATATTTATAGTTAACAAATAAATGGCATAGTCTGATATTTTTAATAGTAACAAATCATAATTAGTGCTAACCATACATATTAGTTTACAATTTCAATTTATTTGCTATTAAGGAATCTTCATGTATCTGTAGCTGTATCTGTAACGTGGGTAGGGTGGGTTACCCCCCCGGCACTTAGGCTTTATTAGGCCCATCCTCCTAAGATAATAGGCACCTTCTAGCTCGTGACCCAGCCTACGGATTTAATGTAATTAACAACGTCGCCAAGAGGTGCTTCTCTTATATTGGTCGGTGTTAGCCGATACTGGCCGAACACAAATCTTCTAATAAATGAGAGTGTCGAGCAATCGTAAAGGATATGCTCGATGGTCTCATCTTCTTATGGAGATGCTTCCATACTTGGCAATGACCAGTCAGAATTCCTGTGACTAGGCGCAGATTCTGTCTAGTTATAGTCAAGTATTTGTTTGCTGCAGTTTTGTCAGAATAACTTAAGAGTTCCCTGGCAAATCTAAAGTTGCTTGTTTTATCCCATCTTTTCTTTAATATAACAAGAGAATGTTCTTTTATTAGGTCTGTCACTACCGAGTTTGGCAGGTCAATAGAAGGGCCAGGTCCAAAAAGTATTTGGTTGGCTGCTTTCTTGGCTAGTGAATCAGCAAGACGGTTTTCTTTGATCCATTTTAAGGTGACCACATTGTTGATAGATATTTCGACCAAAGCTTCGTGACATTCTAGTACTAACCCTGAGTAAATTCGTCTGTTCAGGGTGAGTAGTGCTTGTCTGATATCCGTATAGATAAGCATATTCCTTCCAGTGATATTGTTTCTGGTTATTTCTTTTGCTGCTATGAGAATCCCCGTTAGCTCTGTTTGAACTACACTGTCACTATTGCTCACAGCCCATTTTATGTTTAGGTTTAAGTATCTGGAGTAGATTCCACATCCTGCGCCTTGTTTTGTTTTAGAACCGTCGGTGTAGATATAAATCAAACCTGCCACTTCTGGCTCTTCTATTTGTTCTATTATAACTTTATATGGCTAATGGAAGATATATCTAGGTGAGATGGAATCCATGTTCGCTTGAAGCAGTGGGAGCGTATCGAGCGCCTCCTGTCAAAAGCGACGTCTCGCCTCACGAGATCCTACATCAGGTTCTATTCCAACCGTGCGGAGGCGTGTCATTGTCACCAGAGCAACCACCTTGATGTAAATATCAAGGGGAGTGAGACTAAGAATGACTTCCATGACTCTGGTGTAGTTTTCATGAATCCTGTTATGTTGAGATATGCTGTTCTTTGAATTTGTTCTAGTTTACGTATAGCTGTTAATTTTTGGGTTTTCGGTACCCAAATAACTGCACCGTATGTTAGCATAGATCTTATGATAGCCATGTAAGTCCATGCGACGACTCTAAGGGAGAAACCCCAGGTGCGCCCCACGGTTCCGCGGCATTGCTTATAAGCAATGTATGCTCTTTCAACTCTGTTTTCTAAATGCGAGTTCCATGTTAATTTGCTGTCAAAGGTGAGACCTAGGTACTTCACCTCTGTTGGAAAGTTTAGTTTTGTGTTTAGGAGTTCTGGAGGTTTTAATTCCATTTTCATCCTTTTCCTTGTGAAAAGGACCATTTCTGTCTTCTTAGGATTGATAGACAGTGAATGGTCTTTGCACCACTGTTTTATAATTTTTAGAGCTACTTGCATTCTTTCGCAGAGTATCTTCTCAAAATTCCCCGTTTGCCGAATGATCTGTATATGCTATTGTGTAGTGACAGTCATTATTGAGGCGGCTGATAAGAGTTTAGAGGACCATATGCCACAGTAGAGGTGATAGCACTCCTCCCTGTGGACATCCCCTCGCAACCAAGCCTCTTATATTCACATCTTCTACATTTTTACTGCTCATTTTGAGAGCATGTTATGTATCCACCCACTAACCATTTGTGGAACATTCCTGTTGGTTAGTGAGTGTATTATCTTTGGGAAGGTGGTTTTATCAAAAGCTCCTTCTATACACCCAAGACGGACTCCTTTTTGTCCAGGGATCTTTCTATCCGGCCAGCAACTA
The DNA here is from genome assembly GCA_927349885.1 of Psylliodes chrysocephalus. Classification (NCBI taxonomy): domain Eukaryota; kingdom Metazoa; phylum Arthropoda; class Insecta; order Coleoptera; family Chrysomelidae; genus Psylliodes; species Psylliodes chrysocephalus. The sequence goes on along the minus strand of OV651815.1, from coordinate 32,819,417 downwards.
GATGAAGGGCTGCATCAGTAGATCTGCCTGGGGTGTATGCATGTTAGTTTGGGTGTAGTGGTGTTGTTGTAATCACCTCATCCCTTATATACCTTTCGCATAGCCTTTTAATTGTCTTTATGGAAAACGATATCAGAATAATTGGTCGGTATATTTTTGGGACAGTGTAATCCATCCTTCAAGGTTTGGGTATAAATACCACTTTTACTTCTCTCCATTTTTTGGGGATATATCTCAGAGTCAACGAGGATCTGAATATATCCACCAGGTGAGGGGTGAGTTCTTTCAGACCCCACTGAAGTAAGGCTGGATAGACCGTGAGGTCCTGACGATTTAAATGAAGAGAAACTGGATATTGCCCGTCTATTTTTTTTTTCATCTTCTACAATGTGTTTGGCAGTTTGCCAATCATAGACAGATGAATTGTATTTTTCCTTTGTCCAGTCGGCCATATCTGTGATGACCGAGTCAGGGAAGTGTGTTGACAGCAGAAGTTTAATACTATCTTTCGAGGTTGGCATTTTTGATGCCATCGTTTTGGATTAGCGCACCAATGGATCTTTTGAGAAAGCTTTCTGAAGCCTCGCTGCCTGCGGGAAATCTTGGATTTCTTCGCAGTAGAATCTCCATGCATCTCTCTGTTTTTGTTTGACGATTTTTTTGTATTCTCTGATGTGAGATTTGTAAGTATCCCAGTCCTCTTTGAGTTTTGTGGTTATTGCCTTATTAAAGGATTTCTTAGCCACCTTCCTGAGGTGATCCGACTCGTGACAACACCATGCGGTAGTTGTCTGATCGTGTTGGACCAGCCTCAAGGGACAGGATTTCTTACAGGGATTGTTTATTGTGCTTTGGATAGTGTTCGAGTACTTCTCCAAAGCATTGTTATTATTTGGAGTTTTGGCCTCCATCTATCTCAGAGCCTCTTGAAGACGATGGGCGTAGATTGCCCTCTCCGTCTTCCTAAGGTTTCGAGATAGCGTGAAGGTCGGCAACATCAAGTTTATTTTGAATGTTAACCAGCGGTGGTCTGACATCGAAATGTTATCAGACACTTGCCAGTTTAGAATTGATTTATAAATACCAGTTGTGGATAAAGTGATATTTATTAGTGTTTGATTGCGAGAGTTTAAAAATGTTGGTGTAGTACCTTTATTTAAAATACAAAGGTTTTTGGTAATTATATAATCATAAAGTGACTTACCTCTAGCATTGTTATCCTTACTACCCCAACTGAAGTGATGAGCGTTTGAGTCTCAATCTATTACCAGCTCAAACTTATATTCCAGGCAGTATACAATCAGATCCTCAATTTATTTACTGGGTGGTGGCGTAGTTGCATGGGAAGGAAGGTATGCAGATGCCAGGATTAACGTTTTCTTTTCCCGTTTGATGGGTCAGTGAGTGGGCTCTGTATTTCCTAGGAATGTAAATGGCTGTTCTAGGTTGTTAATTGCTGGAAAAGCTAAAAATTGAACCATTTAGATTTTTCATGTAGGTATTGCTAATAATTCTATCTTCAACGACGCTCAGTTTCAATTTACACTGTCGCTTACAAGATTAAAGACACGCGTCCTTGTGAATGAAGAAAATATGGAGAATTAAAAAACACTTGTCACACCAAGAAGGATTTTCAAATTCAAACAAAGTCTGGCTTGAAGGACAATAAAGTGACTTTTGTTTGGCACCGTAGAAAATGTAAAAACCTAAAAAGGTTGATTTAAAATTGAATAAACTGGTATTTTGGACTGTTGATTTCTCTTATTATTAAAAACTCTTGTTTTTACACTTTTTTTAAATGTACCTTTTAGTAGATGTTAAAGTTACTTTTATAAAAATATTAGATATTTTAACAACATAAAATTCTACAACATAAAAGTCTACATAGTGGAAATAACTGTTACTAGAATTAAATGAAAACTATAGTCAAATATACGTCATAAAAATTAATGACGTCACAACCCAACAAGTGTACTTTAGGACAAACATCTTTATGGTACAGTTTACTAACTATAAATATTAAAAGAATTGTAACCCACTACACCTATAACACATAGACTTAGCTACTTGTAGTCCATAAATAATTTAATCTGCAATTTACATGTATTTCACTGTAATTTTCATCCTAAAACTCGAAACCGACGTATATAAAATATATGTAATATCTCTCAAAACTTTGTATTAATTTACTGAGATTTAATTCATAGGTTCAAATCCCAGAATAAACCAATGGTAATTTGTGAATTGTAGGTAATTAAGCAAATGTGTCATATTTTAAAAATTATTACCAATTCTTTGAAAGAAAAATATATCTCTGAGGTAAATCCCATAAAAAACAAGTTACAGAAAGTGCTTCTGTGGATCCTTTCGAAATTCCTTTAAATAAGGGACAACTGGTTTAGATATGGATACATGCGTCTTTTGTCAAAAGAAGATTAGAAGTAAAAGTTTTATTGCAGGTTATGACGACATAAATAAAACTGAAGATGAAGCAAATTTCAGGAAACAACAAAATTAGTAAAAATATTGGATCGCAAGCACAGGCGCCGTTCCAAAAATTTTCAGGGTGGGTAAGTCTTCTAGGAAGGGTCAAAACGCCGGAGGCTATAGTCGAAAGCCATGGCGAAAAAATGAAAACTCCCTACTCTATCTCTTCACTAACGCGACGAACAACTTTTTTCTTTAATACTAATAATTAGTAGTTAAAACATATTTTTCTCAGGTCATTAGGGTTGTCGAACAGTAACTATTTTTCGAAAAAAAAAAAAAAAAACATTTTACTTTTACCCTTTCCCCCATTTATATGAAAAAGAAAAATATACACACAAATATAACACTAGAAATTGAAACGATATATCCGTACTTTAAAGCAACAAGGACCAATCTCTCATTTGAGCAAGAGAGCGACATTTAAAGCTGTGCTGTTGGTATTATTTCTATAATTAAAAGTAAAAGTATAATTATGTATTACCAGAGAAATAGCATATTTGTTATTATATAAAACGAATTCATACAATTTGCCTATTAAAATTAAAACTAATTAACATCTAAAACTTTTTAGAAGGCTAGTGCACATCTATTTACTGTTATACTATTATTATTTGACCGAGGATTACCTACTTGCTACACGTCATTGTAAATAATTGTAATTTAAGTACATTTTTGTGTATGAATGACTACTTTTTGTAAATATACAATTTTTTTCTGTTACAACTATTATACACATGTCTTGTATTTACATAAATATATCTACGATAATATTGCTAAATTTAAATAATAAAAACACACATATATTTTATGAAATAATTTGGAACAGTAAAGTAATAAAAATTGAAAAAAATAGGAATCCATAAAAATGTATTCTTGAAAATACTAAAAAAAATCATCATTTTATTAAATATTTTATTATTTTTAGATCTGCCAAGCAAATATATGGAGATAATGCGATTTTCCGTAAATAACTTGAGAAAAGGAGATATTTTCTCTGTAAACGGAATAGTTACACATGAACATAAAGTATTTTGCATTGTTTCTCCAGCATTTGCAGTAAATAATGATATCGATAACAAATTGAATTTGATAATTAATATTTAGAGGAAAATTTAATTTGTGCATCTCCATTATTGTTAGGGCTTGAGTATATATTTTTTATTATTTGTAAATAAAGTGTTTTTTACTTCGTTTATCTTAAATAAAATTTCAACAGATTTTACATTTTTGTTGATATACAATTATTATAATCTCTGAAATGTGATAAATTAAAAAAAAAACAATTAAACAGTTTATAAAATTATTGGGTATTTAGTCTTACAAAATGAGTTCTTTTAAGCTAACAATACCACTAATCCTAAATATACCTTCAATTTATTTTCAATTATTTTGAGAGTTCATTGGTTTTGAAGATCCTGCTCATTAATATTAAGTCCCTCTGAATCAGATATTAAAGATATTTCTTCTGATTCAGACAAAACTTTACTATCTTTAAAACCTTCAGGAGGTTCCGAGGGAGGTTCGTGCATAATGGGTTTTTAGAATATACACCTTCGAACTTATAGTAGGCTCATTTTAAATTTCCCGAAGGGTGTATTTTTATTAAATAGACATGAAAAACGCCTCTAGTAGGTTATTTTCCAGTCAACTTTTTAGAAGACATTTTTTTTTTTGTAGAATCAGTGAACTGGCTCTTGTGTCGTGAATAACAAGAATTGTGGAGACATTTGTGTGGTACTACCTACTTCTTATATTTTTTTATTTATTTATTATCCAAACAGGCCTATTGGCCTATTTACAAGGATATTTAAATTGCAATTAATGTTACAAGAGTAAATTATATAAAAAATAATATTAAATATTTAAATTATGAATAAAAATAATCCTAATTAAACATTATAGATATCAGAGCATCAGAGGAAGAGAGGGGTGTAAATATCAATGTTTAAATAGCCAAATTACAAATATGAACAATAACTTGATTTCTGAAATTATCATATTTTGCGTACCAATTTACATCAAGCAGTATATTAATATTGTTTGCTAAACGAAGCATCATTAGAAGAGAAGTTCTGGATGTTGTTGAGGTAAAGGGAATAGTAAACATATTTGTATTCCTTACTGGACGAGGAGGAACAGAAAATGCTACTATACTTATAGTGCAAGAAGATCCGGACAGTTCATTTTGTCATTAATTATTTTATAAATGAATAAAATGCATGTTATTTTTCGCCTAGATTTTAATGAAGTAAACGTTTATCCATCTTTTAAAAAATGAACAGTTTTCAAAATCATCTGGTATCTAAAAAAGAAAAAAGAAAAAACATCGTTCCTACAATGGTAGATAGATACAAACCTCAAAATAATTTAGCTGTTGCTTGAAGCGTTTCTGTGTAATAATAATAATAATAATAATTTTGTTCTTTCATATTTCTAGCAAACACTAATAAATATTTTTAATAATGAATGTAAAATGTAAATCATTATCACATCTTGAGACGAAACACTTTTTACTCATAATATTTATAAAAATATTAAAATTAAATAATTATCAATTGACACAACACACAAAATCTTGATTGACAGATGACACATGCAGTGCTGTCGCATTGCCTTTTTCTTCTTTATTAGTTATCGTTTTTTAAAACAATGAAACTATAAATATTGTGAAAGTTTAAAATATAAGGAATAAAGATTTTAATGTAGCTTTATTTTGAACTGTACACATAAAAAAATTTCAAAATTTTTGAACTTGTCCCATTAGTATAGGGACCGTGCGTCATGACTTTAACGCTAACTGGTGACAAAAATTTGAACTTTATGGGGGATATTTATTAATATTTTATACGGCATTTATTGTTTAATAATTATTAATTAAATAAAGTCGAATTATTTACGTAATATCATTATCGAAAAAACTTGTTGCATCCGTGGATGTACGAACACATTACTTTGGAAACCTGGATTTCATTCGATAGTAAAGAAATTTTATAAATTTCCACAGAGCAGAATTAGTGTCTCACACCCAATGATATACATAATTATATAGATTGCTTATCCATATGTAAATCAGACAACGAAACACGTATTTCACTGGGCAAAGTTTTTTTTTATCTGCTTGTATCAATTTTGAGCACTTAGTTGTAAAGCAATCATTTACAGAACCGGTTTAGAAATTAGAATCTTTAGTGTTTTCTTGTCATTAGGATTTTTACATATTTAAATGAACATTTTATATAAATATAATTTTACAGATAATTAATGGTTTATTCTGTTGATTAAAACTAATGTAGAATGTTACTATGAAATAAGTATGTCCAATTTGACAAAAATATCATAGCCTTCTTTACAATTTATTAACTATTTCTCATTTATTACTAAAATAAACAAATCATAAATAATACATTGCAAGTGCTGTCAGAAGAGATTGCAATAAACTTTAAAATATTAAAAATCCAGTGATTTTTGTAAATTTTTTGGTGACATTATCATTAAAAATTATTCAGAATAATAGATGTGTCCAATTACAACTCTTACCAAAGTTGTTTATATCTCATATCAAAGTTGTTTACATTTTTTTTTCAAAATTGTATTACATATTGCAATTATGTATTTTATGTAGTGTTATTTCTGAAATGAGAGTAGTCTAAAGTTATTTATATCCATCTGTTTTAAAAATTGTTTAGATCTCTTAATATTATTTAACTACATGGAAACCCAACTTTTCAAATACATAATAACGTGTCTTGAAGTAAAACTTTAATTATTTTCTTTTTCTAAAGATTAAAATGCTGAAATTTTATATTAAAACACATTTGGGCTAGAACGGCTCTATTTAGTGAGCACTAGGAAAGGCACATTGCAACCCGCTTTTCGTAATTTTTTATAGATGGTTGAGCAATCTATAATATGTATATCATTGGGCGTCTCATAAACGTCAGTGGATGAATGACATTTCGTCTAACATAAAGCTGAAAAGAATTATTATTATTCCCAATCTTTTTTATTAATTTACATTTTTTAAATGTTATTGTAATATTTTTAAATTCAGTGTTACTAAATACCGATATTTTGACATTGGATACACTTGTTTTAGGTACAACTTTACAATTTATTGTCACTTTGTCATTTAAATGTTTTTGCTTAAAATGTATATGCATGTCCAGATTTTAGTAATGTTTTACATTTTATATCATTTTGACCATGTACTCGATTGTTTGGTACGGACCGGTATCTATATTTAACTATATTTAATATTTTAAAAAATATCCTTTATTATTTACTTGCAATGTTTACCCCATTTAATTCTAAAATTAAACACTAGAGAGGGCTAATTTCGGCAGTAGTGCTGCCTCTATATTTCACGCACGGTCCCTATAGTATATAGCACCAAATGTGAATTGTGATTGGTGGATTTCATATCCGCACTGTATCCTTTCTGGAATGAATATAAAATTATATTCATTTAGTAGAATGCAATGATCTACTTTTTGGTTCTGTAGTCTGTGCTTAGAATATATGTGTAATATCCGTATATATTATTCCAAATTTCGGCTTGTATTTTAGTCCTCCATTTTTTCGTTATTACATCGATTTGAAAATTGTTTTGAGCGTAATTGTAATTGGTTTTTAATAGACTTTTTTGTGGTGAAAATTCGCCTTATGAACACCTCCCCCTTACGGTCGGTAGTGTGTTGTTCGCTGCTCACGTTATTCAGAGCGCATACCCACTAAAAACACCATGTAGGCCCTTATTCCACCCCGGGCCTGCCAGAGTAAGCATTATTTCAGGGTGGGGGCTTCCAGTCTTCATGTTGTTAGCTTTTTTTTTACCTTCCTTCAATTTGCTGGTAGTCACGTTCTTCTTCTTTTGGTTATAAATTTGGTGATAGTATTCCACTTTTCTTGGTTTTTCGTCATTTTTTCCACAATGTTTTGTGAGTCTAGGAAGCCCGTTATCTGCATTATCTCCGTCCTTTCCATGTTCCAGCAAATGCACGCAAAAACGGTGTGTTCCGGCGTGTCTTTCTCCCCACAGTACATGCATTCAGCGTCTGCTGCTTTGCCGATCCTTTTGGTATACGTGCGGAATGACCCCGTGTCCGCAAAGAAATTGGGTGAGAAAATAATTTAGTTTCAGATGTTCGCATTTCAACCAGTTATCCAGGTTGGGAATTAAGGTTTTTGTCTATTGTGCTACGTTCGTAGTCTGCTTTCATTTATTTTGCCACATTCTTCTCGTACGGTCTGATTCTTCCATCCTGATTGTAATTGTTGATTTCAGTGCCGTTTTTTTTTCCGGCATAGCGTTCTTTTACCATAAGATAAATAGGTGTTTTCCCGGCAATAACATTTGCCGCGTCCGCAGATATGGTGCGATAAGCGCTGATCACTTTTATCAGCATCTTCCTCAGGGTGCATATTATTATGTTTCCATATTTTTTTGATTCTGATACTCTGTGCTATATCGGAGCGCCATAAAGGAGAATTGAGTGGATGACAAGACTGAGAACAGCCCTTTTCTCGTTACTTGGGCCTCCTATGTTTTGTATTAGTTTTAACAGTGCTGCGTGAGATTTTTAGGCTTTTTAGACTGTTTTTTCTATGCTCGTTAAAGATCAGTTTATTTAAAATAACCAAAAAAGGTTGACAGCTGTGTGCACGTAGATTAGATTCAAAAGGAAATACTTATAATTTGTGCAAAACCTTTTAATTAATAAATGCAAAGCGCTTTCGGCTTATTTGCCATCATCAGTGCTTATCTACAAAAATTGTGGATGTAAACTTACCATTTAAAAAAATATGTTATAAAATCTGAATAAGACTTTTAAGTCAAAAGTTAAAATTGTATATATACGATTGTTTGAACAAATTAACAATTACAAGAAACAAACAAAGTGACAAAAAACTGGTATTGGGAATAGTGAGTGTGGGATAGGCCCTTACAAATCAAATCTGATCTGATCTCCAGAAGAAAGTTAGCTTGTGTGGAATTAAGGAATTATGCCAGCTTCACTATTCACAAAATTGAAAACAAGTTAAAAAATTAGTTAAAATTTAAAGGGTGACTGTGGAAGATATATTGAAATTTAAATCTAAAATACAATATTTAATATGAAGAAAGTTAAACGCAGAAGGCCAAAGTAAAAAAAACTGAAGGTTTTTTTTTATATATTTTATATACATTATAATTATAAAAAAGTCTACCTACTGTCCACAACGTATCCAACAAGTTCCTGGTCATCCTCACTCTCAAAATTAGATATTTCGGGATATTTACAACTTGCTAAATCATAATCTTAGTATTATTAATATTTTAAAATTTAAATTTATCTATTCATTTTTATTCAAGTTGTTTAACCGTTTCCACATGACAGTGGTAACAAGCGACACTTGAAGACGTTGACTTGTCAAATGTCAAGAGAAGGAGGTGCGTTCACCTCAGTGTGGAACATGTTTCTCCGAGTGTGATTCGAGTGATTGGAGGTGGTTAACGGTGGTTGAGTACGCTTGATGAGTGATTTAGTAATTTTTAGGACTAAACATCAGATTCACCTTTAGGGACCGCGGGTTCAGTTGTGCCATTTTGGGTTCTCTCAAAGAATGTTCTGCAGAGCCCGGGCTGGCACATCAGAATCACGCGAGTGACATTTTTGTTTTGTCTTGACATCAAATTAATAATATCATTTATATTAAATATTTATTTAAATTTAACTAACAATAAATCAAATCTTTAAATTTAATACTAACAAATTTTGATCTCCGTTAACCACCTCCAATCACTCGAATCACACTCGAAGAAACATGTTCCACACCTCCTTCTCTTGACATTTGACAAGTCAACGTCTTCAAGTGTCGCTTGTCACCACTGTCATGTGGAAACGGTTAAACAACTTGAATAAAAATGAATAGATAAATTTAAATTTGAAAATATTAATAATACCAAGATTATGATTTAGCAAGTTGTAAATATCCCGAAATATCTAATTTTGGGAGTGAGGATGACCAGGAACTTGTTGGATACGTTGTGGACAGTAGGTAGACTTTTTTATAATTATAATGTATATAAAATATATAAAAAAAACCTTCAGTTTTTTTACTTTGGCCTTCTGCGTTTAACTTTCTTCATATTAAATATTGTATTTTAGATTCAAATTTCAATATATCTTCCACAGTCTATTTGTAAATTTCTTTAAATTTTAACTAATTTTTTAACTTATTGTTTTCAATTTTGTGAATAGTGAAGGTGGCATAATTCCTTAATTCCACACAAGCTAACTTGCTTCTGGAGATCAGATCAGATTTGATTTGTAAGGGCCTATCCCACACTCACTATTCCCAATACCAGTTTTTTGTCACTTTGTTTGTTTCTTGTAATTGTTAATTTGTTCAAACAATCGTATATATACAATTTTAACTTTTGACTTAAAAGTCTTATTCAGATTTTATAACATATTTTTTTAAATTGTAAGTTTACATCCACAATTTTTGTAGATAAGCACTGATGATGGCAAATAAGCCGAAAGCGCTTTGCATTTATTAATTAAAAAGTTTTGCACGAAATACAAGTCTTTCCCTTTGAAAGATTAGTTTATTGTCTATGTAGACTCTCAGGCATCTAGCGCTATTTGTGGGGGTGTATTGCGGTTCCTCTTATAGAGAAATCCTCTCTTTTTCTCGCGCACTTAAAAATTACAACTTCCGTCTTATGGTAAGCAATGGTAAGGTTGTTGGTTTGCAGCCATTCGCTTATTAGGTAAAGGGGAATCATTAACTTTCTCTATTAGACTCTATTTTGAGGCAGCACGGACTATAAATGTTAGGTCATCTGCATATGCCACTGTTTCGCAGTAGGACTTTTAAGTACATAACTTCGTTGTTTAACACATTCCACAGCATAGGATCCAGTACAGATCCTTGGGGAACCCCTTGTGTCATTTTTTCTCGTAGCCTCTAGCATATATTTCTCTATCTTTGAAGTAGCTTCTTATCAGATTCAACACAAAAACCACGTTGGTACGTTTTGTTCTTGTAACCTTTTCAGTATAATGGTCCATTTCGCCGTGTTAAATGCGCTTTTTACGTCTATGTATAGACCAGTTGCTTGTCTCCATAAAATTATATTTCATTTTTTTCAACTGTTTAAAATTTTATGTTTATTGTTTTAAAAGTTGCATTATTGATGTTGGCGACAGTAACTGCCCTGCTTTATTTTCAAAATGTCTAGCAAATCTTAGGTCTTTACCTTTTACCCTTTTCAAATTCATTTGGAACTAAAATTGAATGCAATTAAACTCTCGCCATAAAGACAGCAGAAATTTATCCAATTGTATTTATAAACATTCGTAAAATTCTACCCTGCATACAATAATAAATAATTAGTAATCGCCACTCAGGCGTATCCGGAACTCACCCTGTATTCACCTTGATTAATATATTCTTAGAATAAAATTAATAGTCGTTATTATTTATTGTTTCTATTGTGATTAAATTGATTGATGTTTATCGGGTTTTTGTTAACATTGTTTCCCGTTCGGTTCGGTAGTCGAAAGAGGGAGTAAGACGGATATAGTAAAAGAAAGAGAGCGGAACGGTGATAATAAATTAGTAGCGGTCGGTCATGACAAGGATTAATAGATTGTATTGTCAGTAACGAAGACTTTGATGTATATTCGTATATCCAGCCATTCTCTAATGTTGTTCATTTCTAACTATTCTCACATTCATTATATTATTCAGGACTGTGAGACTAGCGAGTAAATTAGGTAGTCATTTTACCTGTTTTAGGTGCTGCCATAACGATAATAAAACTATTAGAAACTTCCACGGGAGATATAAAGATGTCAGATTAAAGACGAAACAACGTATACCGATTAGTTAGGTATCCGAATACAACTAGATACATAAATAAATTAGTTTTCATAAATAAATAACATAATGTTAATGAGGAATTCTATCGGGTTTCCCACACCGACAGAATTTCTAGAAATTTTAATATGCTATTGGGTGAGCCAAAGTTATGCATTTTTTGTTCAATTGCACCATTTATTATTGTAATAATGCAGGGTTAAATTATACTCCAGAATGGTAAGAAGATGTATTATTATTACAGGAATATGGCAAAATTCGAAAAATAGTCCACCATACTAAAGTCATATTACCCTATAAGCCTATTATAGGTATACTAAAAACGCTAAAAAGATTGATGAATAGGTATCGGAGACGAAATATTCGAAATGAATTCATTTCGTCCTAACCAATATGCATACTAACCAGGAAAGTCAACTCACCTAGCGTTGGACGATCTAAAAAGGTTTTAATAAACATAGGAAGAATAGAAATTAATATAAAATTGTTGGTATCTTCTTGACTTTATCTCATACGGATAATCAACCCTACAATCTTACAGTTTACAGAAATCTATTTCTTTCCTTGTATTGTTATTTTAAGTACAAATGTTGCTTTGATTTTTGCTTCACTTTTATTATCCTCACCTTTTGATGTTATATTCAAGTGTTTCACAGAAGAAAAAGAAAAAAATAAAATCCCAATACGAGGTTTGTCCGGAAAATACGTATAAAAGTGAAATAATAACTTTAGTTTACAATTATTCAGGTATTTCAATATGGTGTCCTTCAAAGTACTCCCCCTGAGACAAGATGCACTTCTGCCAACGCCATTTCCACTGTTGATAAGATCGCTGAAAGTCTTCAGTTGTGAGGCTGTTATTCAGTTACCGTGTCGTTGCTGCCTTAATGGCTTCCACATCCCCCAAGTGCCGATCCCGAAGCACCATTTTACATTTTGGGAACCGGAAGAAGTCACAAGGGGCCAAATCGGGTGAATACGGCGGATGTTCTGTCACGATGATTGAGCTTCGGGCCAAAAACTCACGCACAACGAGAGACGTGTGAGCAGGCGCGTTGTCGTAATGAAGGATCCACCTGTCCCCTTATGCCAAAGGTGGAACTCGGGCCACACGAGCTCTGAGACATCTCAAAACTTCAACGTAGAAATTTCCCTTCACTTTCTAGCCGGGAGGTAAAAATTCCTCGTAAACAATGCCTCAGAATCAAAGAAAACAATCAACATTGTTTTCACATTGGATCTTGATTTTCGCGACTTTTTTGTTCCCGGTTCCCCTGTTTGCTTCCACTCATTGCTTTGAGATTTCAGCTCCACATCGAAATCGTAGAACCAAGACTCGTCTCCAGTGATGACCCGGTTGAGAAAGTTTCCCCTTTCCTTTGCTTCCAACCAATCCTCACAGCAAGCAACCCTCCTTGATTTCTGTTCTGGAGTCAAGAGCTTCGTAACAATTTTCACGCACAATTTTTTCATTTCAATTTTTTCTGTTGAATTTCGTTAATGATTGGGGATGGACAGATCCTCAGCTATCATTCTGTCAATCAACGGTCTTTAACAACACAAACCCGAATTCGTTCAACATTTCCCTCAGAACTCGATGTGAAGGGGCGTCCTGAGCGAGGGTCATCTTTCACCTCTTCTCAGCCTTCCTGGAACCTTGTTAACCACTTGTCGACGGTTGGTTCCTTCAGAGAATTGTCTCCGTAAACTTATTACATACACTCAATGCCATTCATGCCTAGCTTTGCAAGAAACTTGATGTTGATCCGCTGTTCCTCAATTAGAAAGAGCTCCATGCCGACAGCAGGTAACAAAAAGGGTTACTTTCAACACGCAGACGTAAACTCCTACTTACTCGCAAAGCGCTCTGGCTTGAACTAAGCGTTAAGGGAATTGCATAGAGAGAGGGAACCACCGGGCCAACCCTCCACAACGCCTTGACACGTCACCTTAAATTTTTTCATACGTATTTTATGGACAAACCTCGTATATCTGGTTGACGTGACTTCGATTAGCAGACATTTCTGTTACACTAACACTAGAGAACGATCGTATTACATCATAGCCGGATAAGGAACACCCCTAGAGGCATACAGGGTGTCTTAAATAGGTTGCAACATATCCTAACTATAGACGGGATAAAAATAAGATGATTTATCTCAACTTATGTATATTTGTCTGGTTAAGTTGATATAAGACTCTGCCTAATTTGGATGTCTTGCAGCCGCTACAGTTTGGATGACGTCCATTACTCATAGCGCATATATTTCTTCTACCAGTACCATCGGAACTGTTCATACAATAAAACCTGTCACGATCTCTTTGAAGAGTTTTCTTAACACCAAGATGACCTTCTGGTGGAATGTCGTGTAACTGACGAAGTATTTCGGCTACTCTAGTCTCTGGAATGACCAACTGTCTTCTATTTTCAGAATAATAATCAGTTGCGAATACCAGGGACGGCTCGTGACCAAAATTTTGGGGGTGCACAGTAGCAGAATATAGATGTCTGTACAGATATAGGTAAAAAACTGTCAGTGTTTTGGAAAGGTATATTGTAAACTTTCTAAAACACTGAAAGTTTTTTTCATACATCTGTACTGATACCTATATTCTATGACTGAGAACACCCTACGAGCCGCTACTGGCGAATACTCACTTTAATAAACGTTCCAAATATGACTTAAGTACTAAAGATCCATTGTTGCTGATATCGAAAAAGATACACTAGGAGTAAATGTAATGACTTTACATGGCTTCTAGTTGAATGTTTTAAAGTGATTAATATTGGTTCCCAAATGGTATTACTTCAACCATTTGGGAGCAGTACCGTTTTGGTAGGTGCACAGAAAAATACCGTGGTACCTGGTAAAAGTGAAACCAGAAGAAATATTTCTTATGATGGAACCTTGAAACCACGATGAAGAGGTTGATAGAGAAAATCGGATTGGAAAGGAGTTGGTCACGTCTGCCGAAGAAATTACAGTACGTTTCATAAACGCTAATGATCACCGAGTTACTATCAAGAAAGAGACCAGAATCGGAATCTGTATAATACTAGTAACTTCCATAATTTAAGTAAATGATTACCGTTGCTCGTCAATACCTGAATCAATTAGAGGACAGAAAAATAAAGATTTATTCAACGATATTGTGACGAAAAACAGGAACAGCGTTTGTTGTCACATATATCCAATTAAATTAAAACTGATGACGCCAGGCTGATTCGTCAATCAGCTCGATGATTTACCACAAGCAGGCACAGAAAGGATTGTTCGGTAAATGGAGGAATACAAGTGATAGAACCTTCTATAGCACATGGGCCTCTCAGGTAACCTGATAAAAAAAATAATGGAACTACGAGGTTCTGTGTTAGCTATCATTAGTTGAACAGTGTTACTAAAAAGGATAGTTATCCTCTGCCTAGAATTGAGTATACCTTGGATACATTGGCTAAAAGAAAATTATTTTGATCTGATAAAACTTCTACGAAAAATTAATTTCTTCAATGAAAAACAAGATATCTTCACTTAAAAAAAAAAAACATAAAAGAGATGGAACAGAATATAGAAGAAATTGAGAAAACAAAAATATAAGTTCTGGAACATACAGAATGATGAAATAAAGTGCCAGAGACGAAGTCAAATCCGAATTTGGAAGGAATTTTAAGTTCTGCTCGTGTTAAAGCCTAAACTTTCTAAAAAATGCTTTAGATCTTCTTAAGACCAAAAAAATATGTGATTTAAAAACGACGGAGTTGCATTGGAAACTAAAATATTTTAAACAGGAGACGACAGGAAATAAAGCAGAATAGGAAGAGAGAAATTTAGGGGGAATAGAACACGACCGGACTGCTTAAAAATGGTTTGCACGACATTTTATTTTTATGGATAAAAGTTATAAAAATACTACAAAATATATTTTTAAACAAAATAAAATAATTTTTCAGCGTAAGCTTTAAAAAGTTAAACTATGTCTCAACGTTTGGATTCCTCTATATCTGGTTAACTTGACTTCGATAACGCCACAGAATGATCGTTTAACATCATCGCTAAATAAGGAAAACCTTTAGCTATATATATAGAGAGAATATTTTTTCGTAAAATAATAGGTCCGCGTAGTATTGTTACGTGGTAAAAGTTTTTTATTGCGTTTATCGTTCTCCGTGGAGCTGTTACCGTTACGGTGGTGTTGATACACCTGAAATATGGTCCTAATATCGACCGAGCGTCTGCCACGGTTGTATATAACTTACTCCAGAGACTAATACACGCCGCACCTCGCCATGACATAAAATGAAAATATGGCATTATTTCGCCCAAACAACTTTATTAACGCTAAACACGTAACCGCATTGGTTGGTTCACACTTATTAACAAAAGAATGTGTAAAATAAGCTATTTCTTTCCTCGAACCGTTACGGTTTTATATTTATAGTGATTTTCCTGTTTCTCTATATCCTCAGTATTTTTATATTAGGATCAGGATAACGGATATAGTCGCCGAAAGACATAAAACAATAAAAATATAATATGGCCCTTTTTGTTGATACTCAGGAACAAGTGGTCCGAGAGTATCAACATATTTCAAAATCGTTAGTTAGGTACAGTCCAACGTATCACCATAATCCGTTCATAGCATGTCGGATTATTGTATTAACATATGAAGGTCCTAGTACTTTCCTATTCACCAATTCACTTACTAATTTACTATCATTCATTCTACGTCGTCACTGGTTAATGACTTCGTAGAAAACTTCTTAGTCAACGTATTTCCAAATAGGTAGTTTGAACTGTGTGAAAAAGATCAATCGAATGGACACCTAGGTCGCCAGATTTAACTTTTATTGGTATCTTTTTATAATGATATTTTAACAGAAATGTACATCAAAATTTAGTATTCCAAGGCAGTTCCAGACAAGCTTTGACTTGATTCTGTTTGAATCAAGAGCCTTTAAGGCTGCTTGGCTATTTGAGAGAATTAGGATAGTTTGTTTTTTTACTTCCTTCTTAAATTCTTTCGTACACACAATTCGGTTGCATGTATTTCAGCCTGCAATACAGTGGTATGTTTTCCCAGTGACACGATGATGTAGCATTTGGGTTAATTTCATGTACACCAGAGCCTGTTCCCTTGTTAGTTTTAGATCCATCCGTATACCATACGAGACAGCTAAGTAAGTATTTATATATATCTCCTTATTTTGCTCGTTCCAGTTGACCTGGAAGAGTTTGTTGAAGGTTAGGAGGGGTGTCATGTGATCTGATGTTATGTTTAATGCAGAATAATTATCTTCATGTGTTATTCTGGTATGTTTTATATGTCCCAGTAAGTTCCAGTCTATATGCACTCATTCTGGCCTCCCCCTTTATAACTAGGTCAAGGGGTGGGAGGTTTAGAATTATTTCCATAGAGGCTATCGATGTACTTCTCAGTGCTCCTGTAATACAAAGGCATGCCAGCCTCTGAACTCCTAAGAGGATATTAAGGGCTGTTTTCTGGTTTACTTTTGGCTACCAAACAACCGCACCATAAGTTATCATGGGTCTTATTGCCAAATATAGCCAGTGGAGTTTCTAAAACTTCCAACCTTATTTTCCGAGTAAAGGTTATAAGTTGTGCCTTGTCATGGTTTACCAAGAGGTTTTCCCTACCGCTCCACATTTCTGTCAGCCTAAGAGCTCTTTGCATGAGTTCAAAGACTGTGGTTCGGTGTTTTCCTCAGATAAGGATGACTATGTCATCGGCATATCCTTGGGCGTACAGCCCTTGATTGTTCAGTGTTTTCAGCCGTTCATCTGCCACTAGGTTCCACAGTAGAGGAGAAAGGAGTCCATCCTGTGGGCATTCCCTGTGGATATTCACCTGCATGGTTTCACTGAACATTTGTGCCTGTACTTGCCGTCCGTGTAACATGTCTTCTATCAACCAGCAGATGGTGTCTTCTATTACATGTTTGAGAGCGGCAGCTACCATTGATTTAAAAGAGGTATTATCAAAAGATCCTGCTATGTCAAGAAATGCTCCTAGGACTATTTCTTGGCTACTGAGTCCCCCCTCTATCTTGGTTACGAGATGATGCAGAGCAGACTCACAAGATTTTCCTGATTGATAGGCATGTTGGTTTGTATAAAATGGGCTCTCTATCAGAGTGGTTTGCCAGACATGCTGATCAATCAGTGTTGTTGGGTCAGACAACACAGTTAGAGATCGATTTGGGTTTAGATAAATATTGTTAAATAAATAAAAATATAATAATAATAAGAGGACTTTTTAATCACTTGAAAAGGAAAATATAAGACACCAATAATGTATGCTAGGAAAAACATATTTAGGAAATGATATAAAGGCGAAGTTCAGTTTTTATTGTTTCTCAACTTAACCTAACAAAAAAGTACATATTTAAATCATAGAAAAGATAAATAAAAAACATACAGGTTATTTATTTTTTTAGCTAAATTAATTTGGTACATATCAATATTTATATCCTACACGTTGCTATGATTTGTTGTTAATAATTGTTGTTACTTGTGGCTCTATTCTTAGATACTTTTTTTAGACGCTTCTTAAAATTAACTAAATTGTAGGATCTAATTTCTGGCCCAAGTTTGTTATACTCTTTACATAAGAAAAAGATCTTTTAAAAAATGCTGTTTGGTGTTTAGGTATGACTAAGATGTTTCTGTTGCGCGTAGATAATGCATTTATATTTGAAAACGTTATAAACTTTTTGAATAAATAATTGGGTTTTTGAAGCTTTAATGTCTTATAAACTAATGTTAATAAGTGAAATGTCCCGTAGTTATTTGAAGATAACCACCCTGATTCGATCATTTTGCGTGATTGATCTTATGCCATAAGCGAAACGCAAGTAACAGTTCTGAATTTTTTGTAAACGTAGTAGTAGCAGCGCAGGTCCGTAAATATAGTCACAATAAACATATCGTTGAAAAAATAATAAAAGTTTTAACTTAGTGTGTGTGGAAAGTAAGTCTAGGCTAAGCAATAGTTGTCTCAAAACAGTAAAACAACTTTGTAACAATGAATTTACGTGCTTTGTAAATCGAAGATTGGAATCAATCCGCAGACCTAGATGTCTGGCTTCATTATGCAGTATTATGCAGTATTATGTCGATGTTCGGTCTCAAATCAACACGTTTAAAACTATGTCCTCATAAAATAGTAATTTTAACTGGGAAACAACCAAAATTCCTTATTGAAATTTATATGTGCGTGCATCTAAAAAAGTATCCTTGCAAGTGGTTCTGCAGAAATATGATATTGAAGTAAATTAACAAGAATAATCTAAGATTTTATAAACTGTAAGTAATAATCTTATTTTTTTACTATTAAGTTATCAGATTCCACAAAAACTCGTTTCTACATTAAATATACGAGGACAGCATAATAATTAGAATGAATACAAGCATTACACAAAGCGCTACAAACCAAGATATTTATGATTTAATTATAAATCTAGATAGTAAACTAGGGAAACAAATTGAAGATGTTCAGGACGAAGTAAAATCACTAAAACAAGTAGTTAATGGTGATATAAAAGTTCTAAAAGATAAAATTAAAGCTTTGGAAGAAGAAAACAAATTAGTTAAAGGAAAATTAAAATATATAGAAAGAAAAATAAAACAAAATAACATATTTATTTATGGATTGGAAGAGGAGACTGAGGAAAGACAGGATACGTTGCTACAAGAGGTTCTACACGTAATTAACCATACCCTGGAAGTTAAGCTAACACCATACGAAATTAACAATATATACAGAATAGGGAAAAATAAAGGCAAGCGTCCAATTATTCTATCGTTTGTAACAAATTTAAAGAAATCAGAAGTACTTCGGAATACTAGGAAGTTAAAAGGAACAAATAAAGCAGTAAGTGAAGACCTTATAGAAGAAGACAGAACAGAAAGAAAGCTGTTAGTAGATACTCTTAAGCAAGTGAAACGTCGTAACAAGAAAGCTATTATTAGAGGTAACGGTATTATTATAGAAAGTATTTACTATTCTGTAAAAGATATATTGGATCAAAAGCATTTAGAAGAAAACAATCAGGAGTTTTCTCCACCGCCAATAAGAAGAACAGTCAGTGATCCATCAACACCATCGCCAACTGTTTTTGATAGTGATAGTGAGGAGGAAGGAGTTGCAGAAGAAAAACCTAAAAATACGTCCCCACAGAAACTAATCGTAGATATTCATGCTAAAGAAACTGACGTAGAAAAGAAACCCAGCCAGCAGCAGCCCAGATCAATTAATAATAATCCAAAGAATCTGACAGGAAAAATAGATAAGAAGAAGGACTTAATTAGAAAAAAAAGTGAAAGACAGGCTACTAGATTTGCCTCTGGATCTCACAAAATAGTGTAAATAATTATTGTGTGCTACCTATATAGGTTTAGTTTTATTTGTGTATATCCTTAATTGCTTTTTGCTTTTTTTAATAATTATCTGAATTATATTTGATACCGGCTCGCCAGTTGTAGATAGGTTTTACAATATATATATTTTATGCTAGCTATTAGTCACTTTAAAATAGTACTTTTTTTAATTTAATTTAGTGCATTAGATTTTAAATAAACATATTATATCGATAGTAAATTTTCAATATTCCGATCGCGAACTTATATTCATTGAATGTCCAATAAAGTAAAGAAGAGAATTGAATATAAATTGTATTAATTATTTATAATTAGAATTGGATATATATTTGGATTAGTTTTACTTTAAATATAATATAATAAAAAAAAAATAAAAAGAAAAATGAATACTTATATACAAAACTTTGAGGTAAAAACTATAGATACTAAGACTACACATGATTTAAAGGATATAACGAAATGGCTTTCTAACAATAAAGATAAAAATCTTAAAATATTCAATATGAATATAAGAAGTCTAAATAAAAATTTTGATATCCTAAAAATACTATTACACCAGATTAAGTATGAGTTTGATTTTATCGTACTAACAGAGACTAGACAGTTAAGTGATATTTCATTATTTCATATTAAAGAGTATAACCTTTTTTACAATCAAGGCAATATTAATCAAAATGATGGGGTTATGTTATATGTCAAAAATAACATTAGATATGACCTAGAAGAAATTCAAATTAACTTTTTAAAAATCATGAGTGTAACCTTTACATTTAATAATAAAAAAATTAAAATCTCACCTATATACAGACCTCCAGCAACAACAGAATCTGATTTTTTAGAAATTTTAGAACAATATCTTGACAGTGACAATAAAAAGAATATAATACACATTCTTATAGGTGACATAAATATAGATATAAAAAAAATTAATGACAAATCAACTATTTATTTAAATTTAATGTTTACAAATGGTTATAGGTCATACATCAATGAATACACAAGGGTTCAAGGAAACTCAAAAACTTGTATAGATCATTGTTTTATTAAAGATGAAAATAATACCTTTATATACAATCCTATGATATTAGAGTCGGAAGTACATGACCATTTTTCCACAATAATACAGATTCTTTCATCTGAAAAACAAAACCAAACTTTAGAAAATAATAGATATAAACATTACGTTGATAACAAAAAATTAAAATTGAACATCTCTAAGGTAGACTGGTCAGATATATATACATGTGATTTAGAAAGTGCAACAAACTTGTTTATTAATAAAATACAAAATGTTATAAAAGTATCTACAAATAAGATAAAATTAAAAAAATCAGCTATTAACAGAACTCCTTGGATCACAAAGGGATTAATAAAGTCCGCGGAAAAAAAACAAAAGTTATACTTATTAATGAA
Organism: Psylliodes chrysocephalus; assembly: GCA_927349885.1. Taxonomy (NCBI): domain Eukaryota; kingdom Metazoa; phylum Arthropoda; class Insecta; order Coleoptera; family Chrysomelidae; genus Psylliodes; species Psylliodes chrysocephalus. The sequence goes on along the minus strand of OV651815.1, from coordinate 32,798,250 downwards.
ACAAAATCCAAGCGAAGATAATAAATTAAACTATAATAGATACAGAAATATTTTCGGAAAATTAGTAAATGAAACAAAAAAACATTATTATAATAGAGAACTATCATCAAACAAAAATAACTCTTCAAGTCTGTGGAAATCGGTTAATGAAATTACCAATAGAAACAAAAATAAAGAAGAAATAACAGAACTAAGAACTGAGAATGGAAACGATATAAATAATGAACAAGAAATAGCTAACACCTTTAATGAATTTTTCACTGGTATTGGTGAAAAAATGGCATCAAAAATATTAAAAAAACAGATCAATAACAATGCAAACTTTAAAAATAAAACCCTATGTAACTCATTCTTTCTGGAAGATATAAATAAAGAGGAAATTATAAAAATTATACATTCCTTAAAAAATAAAAAAGCCCCAGGAATGGATAACATAAGAGCAGAACATATTAAACTCATTGCTGAAGATATTGCTGTTCCTCTAACTTTCTTAATAAATAAAATTTATAGTACGGGTGAATGTCCAATGGCATTTAAAACAGCAGTGGTAATGCCCATTTATAAAAATACGGATAGGCTAAGCGTGACTAACTATAGACCAATATCGCTAACCTCTACATTGACAAATTTTTTTGAAAAATCTCTAGCACGTCGAATAAATAACTATTTAAATAATTATAATATAATGGCTCCCAATCAATTCGGTTTCACTAAAGGTAAAAATACAGAAGACGCAATTTCAGAACTTTTAAGTAAGATAAACTACAATATAGATAATAAAATCCCAACATTGTGCATATTTGTAGATCTAGCAAAAGCTTTTGATACCGTTAGTCACGACCAGCTTCTCGATGTGTTAGAAAAAATTGGCTTTAGAGGACTACCATATTTACTTCTAAAAAACTACTTAAAAGATAGAAGACAGTGCGTTCGGATCCGAAATACTATGAGTGATTTTAAGATAGTTAAATATGGGGTTCCTCAGGGAACGGTGTTAGGTCCAATTTTGTTTAATCTTTATTTGAATGATATTTTTGAAATTGAAAGTAGGGGGGATATAATTAGTTTTGCTGATGACACAGCTATACTATATTCGTCGCATAGTTGGAATGATCTAAAAGTAATTGCGGAAGAAGACTTTTCAAGAATAATAAAATGGATGGATAGTAGGTTGCTTACAATAAATATCAGTAAAACTTTTTATGTTCCTTTTACTTCCTATTCCAGTTACTTACCTGAATACAATCTACTAACGGTTATACAAGAGAACTCTGTTTTCAAAATCGGACAGGCTCTAAAAATAAAATATCTTGGTATATATATAGATGCACACTTAAAATGGGATGTACAAATAAATTTTCTAATAAAGAAGCTAAGATTTGTGGCTTACAGTTTAAAGTGCATCAACAGGTTTTACGATGAAAAACATCTAAGAATCTTGTACCATTCTTTAGTAGAAAGTCATCTAACATATTCTGTTGTTGCTTGGGGAGCTGCACAAAACTCCCATATCAAAATCCTAGAAACTACACAAAGATATATTCTTAAAATATTATTTAAAAAACCCAGATTATTTCCCACCGAACTTTTATATCAAGAAATAGGCGTAAATGATATACGACAATTGTTTTTTCTAAATACCCTTATAAGACAACATTTAAATAAAAGAGAATTAAGAAGTATTAATCATGATTATAATACAAGATATAAAATAAATTCAAACTACTTACCTGCATCTCATAAAAACTTATTACAAAGAAGCTATGGCTATCTTGGTCCAAAATTTTATAATATAATCCCACCTGATTTAAAAACAATAAACTCAAAATCACTATTTAAAAATAAAATTAAAAAATGGATGAAAACAATTCCTAGAAATCAAATACATGCTTACTTTGAAACACTATAAACTATAAAAAAGAGATATTTATTTAAATGTAATATATTATATATAAAATATGTATGATTATTAATGATTTAAAATTGAGTAAACAAATTATTTTATTAATGTTATTTTAATTGTTATTGATATTAGTATTAGTGTTGTTATTGGTGTTGGTAGTTATATAAGTATTGGTATTAGTAGAGGTATTGCATTGATATTGGTATTAATGTTAGTACTATTATTTTTATTATTGTATATTTTGTTATTCATGTTATCGTTAACTATTATTATTATTGTTATAATTATTATTATTATTGATATTATTAGTTTTATTAGTTTTATTACTACTTCGATTATTTTATTATTTATTTTTAATTTTATTATTATAACCCACGCACAGGCTAGACCTTCTGTGGGTTTTATTATTATATTTATTAACAAATTGTAATTTTCTTGTCGAATTTTGTTGTTGTTGATTAATAAATATTATTATTATTATATTATTATTAATATTCGCAAACTGAAGAAAATTGCCGCCAATCTGTAATTGATCTACAGTTGATTTTATATTTTTTGCACTAAAGAGCATTGCTTTAGATTAAGACGGATTTATTTTTAAGTTGTATTAAATATTGAAGATGAAGACTTGAGTTACCCAGCGACTCTTTGTGAGAAAATCTATAAAGCTGCGTATCGTCAGCATAATGGTGAATCGTACAATTTTAAACAAAGCTTTGAAAGTCAGAAATGTACAGAGCAAATAGGAGTGGTCCCATAATTGAACCCTGTGGCACCCCACCCTGTAAGAACCCTTGTATTACTGGTAGGAAATTTAATATGTTGCCATCCAAAATTACTTTATGAGTGCGATCACTAAGATAATTTGATATGAGAGACTGCATTTTTTGTAAAGCCGAAAAAATTTAATTTCTTACAGGGTAAGTCATAATCTAGGGCAGCCATACTCAACCTACGGCCCGAAACACTATTATTAGGAAGGTGTTTTTTAAAACTATTGGTTTCTGTTTTTAAATACTTGAGCAAAACGCGCGAAAACATTCATCGGTCGCTGCGCTAAATGTAACGCTAATTTTAAAATAAACGTTTGGATCTTGGGTTACTGCAAAATCAAGACAGCTTCACTTTCAACATTTTCGAGTTAAGTACACTTTCGTCTCCAAAATTGTTCAAATAATATACTGCATAAACAAGACAAGTGTAAACAAAATCTATTTTCATGATAAACAGATGGTCAAAAAAAACTAACTTCATATTAATACATTCACAATATTATGCACAAACAAGATGAGTGGCATTTATAGCGAAATATAATCATAACATTGTGTTCAATTGCTAATAGCGTATCTAACAAAACCAGATAAGAGACATAACTTATTTTTGGTAAATGTATTTAGTCTAATTCCTAATGTTTCTGCCAAAACAACTTATTTTTGTTGAAATACTTTAACATTTTGCCCAAGCCATTTGTTTTGCCTAGAACCGTCTCTGCCCTTTCTCGAATGGTCTGAAATCAACAAGGTGATTATGTCATCCTTTATTTCCATGATACAGCTAACTTTTAATAATCAATTAATGATAACACGTGGTCAAGCTGTAACGAGTGATTGGTCAAGCCGTAATGAGCGAGATGCTGATACACGTCTCCATATTGTTTGCGGGTTAAAACGACCATTTCTTAAATAGTATAGAAAGCCGATTCCATATATCAAAAATAAAACCATAAGGAGAAAATAGTGTGTCGGAGCTCATGCGTATAACGGTGCTGGCGCGAACAGGACCGGTGCAAGTTTTTTATTGATCGAACAAATAGTTCACACATTTCAATCATACATTTTTAGAGATGATTCTATACAAAAAACGATTAAAAAAATTTCAAGTTAAGGTAAATATGGTTCTGACAGTCTTTATTAAGAACGATATGGCATAAAATATGAATTAGTTAATTTTCGGCAATCATTAGTACAGTATAGTCATGAGATTTTGATTGTGATTTTAAAAATACTTTCCAGAAAAACCACGTGCTCCGGTTTTGACTACGTTTATTATTAAACAGCGAAATTATATACAAAAACTTTAATCCACAATCTAAATTAGGTACTATCACAAGAAAATCACTGTTACAATAATTAATTACTTAACCAAAAACTAAAATACTTTTTAGGTACCTACGTAACCAGAAAGGAGCTGGACCATTTATCCTAATATTGATTTTCTCTCTCCCTACGGTAAAACTTAAAACAATAACAAATTGCCTATCTACTAGGGTCGGTAACTAAACGAATATACATAATGGGCGGATTTTGTTTATACTTAACATTACACTCGCGCATTTAAATATAACTATATGCATATAAATATTTACAAACAAAGATACTTTTCCAAACAGGCAATCATTAGTACTGTAGTCACGAGGTTTTGCTTGTGATTTGACATCTTATTTGATAATATCATTTGCAACAACTAAATTTAATCTGGGGAGTGCAAAATAGGGCCCAGGAATATTATGTTCGATATTTTTTTACATTTTGTCAGCCGAGACTATGAGTCGTTAGACAGAAAACCTTTCATGTTACCATTTTCAATATAAATTAAAAAATTAAAAAATACTACTACATTTACTTGGTACATATTTTATTTTAATTTTGAACCCTTTTAAAAGGGTCTTTCGGTTCCATAATAAAAATTAGTTGCTGCTTACTAGAAACATTCTATATAGCCTAAACCAATTTATAGTTTATTTTCGATCAATTTAATACGAAGATTTAAAGTTTTTAGTCGATGATAACATTCCACACCAGCACATTGCAAACCTATTTTATAAATAATAGGAATAAACTTGTAAATCATTAATTTGGTAGTTATCTCACTCATATGATTTTTTTGTTTATATGACTATTTCGATTTCTAAATATATTTTGGCCTTACAATACGAAGCGTTTTGTATCTACCACTTTTTTAATGAACGATGAATGTTGACAGGCGTGTACCTTTTTCGGAACAAGAGGCGTTTTAACGAAGGAAATGATTTTCGAACTATCTAGTTAGTTTTCGGAAAAATAGAAAACGTTTGAAGAAAGTTGTCAATAACAGTTTGTCGTTCATGTGTTTCATTTTGATTAGCTTTCATACTAAATTGCGTAGAATATTTTTCCGATTCAAAATCGAGATTCTCGATATTTCCACAGTTTATTTATAAAACCTTCTAACCTGGATTTATCTATCATTTTATATACTTTATAATATATGTTCATGCCCTACTTTTCACTTTATTAACAATTTTTTTTTAACATACTTCAAAATGGTAGGATATTCTCAATTCGTTGAAATATTTTTTTAAGTACGTTGAGCGATAATTCTTTACCACGTTGCCCGATTTCTAGGATTCTTTTTGTTAGAAAAGGAAACAGTTTTATATACATTAAGTCAAGATCTGAAGATGGGATCCATAAGAAAATCATTAACATCTTTATTTTTAAAGTAGGTTTTTTTTTAAATTTCTTTAAACCTTACTGGTTCGAACGCGATAAGGAATGAAGAAATGTAAATAACTGTTGTGCCAGCCAAAAAGCGAAGAGGAAGTACCGATTAAAATATCGAGTGACAGAAGAGTTCCTAAGATTGTTGAGATCGGGTTTATGTTTTAAAATGCCTTAAAACCGATATCGATAATGTCTCCCCGTCGCTGGGCAGCCTGTATATAAATATACAGCTCTCTATTTACATAATTATAATTCTTAGGTAGGTTTAGATTTGCAGACATAAATCTTGTAATAAATATAACAGCTGCCTAATACATTGATTACATTTTCATTAGCCAATGTAAAAATGTCTTTTAGTGTACCTAGGATTTGACTAAACACTACACAAAACTAAAAATAAAGTGCCACTTTCATCATGTAATTAATGCCGCTTTTGAGAATCCACATCGGATGCATTTTTTACATCTCTAGCGTTTTTTATCCACATCGGACACATCTGTCCCATTACATTTACGTATACTGAATCACGTGATCAAAGATTTACTACTACTACTACATCTCAGATGCATCCGATGTGGATTCTCAAACGCGGCATAAATAATAAACTACAAACGGTCCTGTAAGGGCAGCGTCATATAGCCTTGAAACACCGGATTTTAGTGCTATTGCCAGGTCAATATTGAATTTGTAGGTGAATCGCTTATTGAACATTAAAAATACGGTATTAATGACATTAATACGGTATTTGTATATATTTTTGGGAATGTAATTACACATAAATATTATTAGTTGATTATTTAAATGTTTATAAGTTATTTTGTGGCGATATTTCGTAGATATAAACTGTTTAAATCATATAATTTAAAAATTAATAATTTAAAATTTTTTTCTGTTAGGTATGTTTAATATATTTGGCAACACTACAGGGACAAGTCTTGCTTATTGCGCAAGCTTCTAGACACACTATTTTGCGATGTCAGGCGCAGAGACGCGTTTTTATGCACAGTAGGTTTCAATTTCTGCTTAAATGTTATGTTTATATTGGTCTTCTATATTAATTCTATGATTGCTTGGCTCTGAAATATTTACATAAAGTGCAAGAAATCAGCAAGGCCCAGAAGAAAGATTTACTAAATCCAATAATGTTAAAGTTCCTGAACTTTCCACAGAAGATAGTGATACAGATATTGAATATTATGACCTGCACAGTGCACATGGATCTTTGTGTGCGAACTCTACACGATACGTATCGAACAAAGAGAGACATAATAATTGAAAAATATAAATTCCGACTTGTTATTAAATATAATTTTCACTAGTTATAAAATTATTTTATTATAACTAATTAAAAAAAAGAAAGAAAGTTTATTAAGCTCAGTCAGGAGGGGTCGGGTTATAATGCAAATAAAATACCAGGCTATATGGAGTATTTGATTCCTTTTATTATCTTTTCTACTATTTATGATAGGGAAGTTGTGAGGTTAGAATGACACATATACAAAAAATAATAAGGGCCTCTTGTGTTATTTACCAAGAAGACAATTCTAAATATGATTAGGGTAGTTGCCCCTCTTGGTTCACAGGTAAGGATTAACCCATAAAACTAATTTATATACAGAAAAGATACCACCGCTATGAGGGCCAAACCCTGTTATATTTACAAGAGATTAGTAGGCTACTAACATTTAAGTAATCTAATGGTTTAAACAAACAACTGATATTCACTATCTAAATTTTAGAGAGACAGTGTATTAACTGGATGGTCCGAATGAAGATTACCTTGGATATATTGTGGGCCTAATATGATGGGAATGTGCTACCTTAGTATTCCTTAAGGATTTTCGGTAAGTCTGGTATTCCTTATTTGAATAACTAACGGGTAATTATGGTTTTTCTTCCAGGATCATCCAGGTATACAATACGTGGGCAGGAATCGGACACTGGCAGCTGTAGTGATGTTATCAAGTGATTTATACGATCTATATAATCCCAAATCACAGAGTTGATATAAGTATGTTCCAGAAAACTAGTTATCGAGAAGTTAGAAGTAAATCTAGCAGTTAACGAGAAGTCAATGTAACGTTGGGTAGAAATTGCCGTTAACGAAAAGTTAACGTGAAACTTTCAAGCCTAAAAGGGTGAAAACTATCTAAGTTTCTGAATATCTAACAATTTTATGTAAGTAAATAACTTAATTAAATATTTAATGTGAAAATAGCATAACAAAAGTGATCGAAGGTTTTAATATTAATCTTCCAATTTCAAAGAGACTTGCCTAAGATGGTGAGTGGTCTTACTGTGATATTCAATATTATCTTAGCAATCCTAATCCCTAGCCAAAAGGTATATTTAATATATATCAAACTAGATATAAATGGTGATTTGCTTGATAATATTTTTGAGTTTCTGATATACCTTGCTAAAAGAATCCTTTTCTACAAAAAGTCAATGCAGAGCTCTCTGTAGTTCAGCAAGTTTAGTGAGAATGCCCAATTCAACCCTTCAAAGGTTGAAAGTCAGAGTTCAAGTGCTTTTTAAAAAAGTTGAACAAAAGTATCTATCTCTTTCTGTCTCTAAACAATAACTAGTATATGCCCATTGTCTTACCTTGTCTAATACATTCTAACTGTACTTTAGTTCACCCAGAGCCAAATCTTGTCAATCTGGTGGACTGAATGACAATGACACAGGGACAAGTGACACAATAACAATAAACAAACCCTATCCATTATTGAAATATATAACTAGAATTATTATTAATTATTTTAGGATAGAAATATCAATTACATGGGAAAAATGTAGAAAAGAATATTATTAACAGAATATTAAAGTGGAAAATCTACTTAAAGTAGGTCAGTATTTTCAGGACTTAGATTTTGGTTCTTCGAATACTGAAGGTATGTTTTATTTTAAATTTCAGGTAATTAGAATCAGGTGGGAGAGAGAAACTACTGAATTAAATGTCTTCAGGCTTTAGATTTATTCTCTTTACAGGACATTTTATATAGATTTTAAATATTATTAATATTAGACGTTTCATTTGCATAAGAGGTGCATTTTTCTCACTAGTTCGGAGAGTAATATATAGTAGAAATTTTGAAACCGTAACAGTCTGTCGAACGAAGATAGTTGTTTTGATACCTGTCATATCGAAAGATGAGAATCCCACTGCTGTATGTAGGTAGCTAAAATAAGCTAAGTTAAATTTTTTCTCTTTTTTTTGTTATATTTTGTAAAGACTATCGAGTTATTGTTTATTAACCAATTTTAGGCTTTTACTGATTTTTTATTCTATTTTAAACTTTTGAAGAGCGTTTTCTCTAAAAATGTGAGTTATCTTGTTTTGCACTAAGACGGTATATAGTTATATTTTGTGTTTTATTTGTTAGAGGTTCCCCACTAACTAATTTTAAATGAATATCCCAATTAAAGGGTCATTATCCAAAAATATTGCAAACATATGTATTGGCCCGTAGGAAAAAAGATTGAGTATGGCTGATCTAGGGTATCAAATGCCTTGCAGTAGTCGAGAAGAACCAAACATATTATTTTCCCTTCATCGGTTGCCTAAAAAAATATCATCGCTAATAGACAGAAGTGCAGTAGTAGTGCTGTGATGGCGTCTAAAACCTGACTGATGTTGAGTTACAATATTTCGTTGATAAGCATACCTAGTAATTTGATCTTTGATAATTACTTAATTTTGATAAAGTGGAATTCTGATTGCCTGATTACAATTAGCAAGAGGAATGATAAGGGCTTGTTTCCATTCAAACTGATATTGGGAGGAGGAGATTATATAATTAAATATTAATGTTATATGATTAAGTAAACAATCGTGAACTAGATGAAGCATACGCAATGAGATATTGTCTAGGCCTACGGCATTGCTTTTAATTCGATCAAGTGATTATTCAACTATGCTTGACATAACGGTTTCAAATTGGAATAAGTTGTGTTATTCTACTTCAGTGTACCGATTCTAGTAGTGTTAATTGATCAGCAGATTTTTAAGTCATGAATAAAGAGTTAAAACGTTCATTTATATCGTTTACATTTTTCTAGAATATCTGAGCTCGTTTTTGTCCGAAGGATTTCTAAAGACCTTAGAGTATTCCAGGAGTGTTTTAAATTTTTTTGTCTAAGAATGAATTCAAGGTATGCTTTTTTCCCGTCGGATAGCTCCGTTCTTGTAGTTTCTAAGTTCATTGTAACTTCTCAACGCAGACATAGTTTTAGTTTGTTCATAATATATATAATACAAATCAGTGTAGTTCTAAGTACAAATAAATTTTGTTAATAAAGTGAATATACATTAAAATAATAAACTGGTTAAAAGAAATAAACGTTACATTATAGAGAATATAGAAAATAAGTTATTATTTTTTAAAATCTAGTTAATTGGACAAACTGTATAAATTTTCTGCAAGAAATTAATAATGTAAGAAAAAATCGATGAATAATGAGGAAAGCACAGTTAGTTAATAACGAAATCGCTCGAGCATTAATAATATAAATAATCGATAATTTCAATTAAGTTATAAATAAGAAAGAAAACAGGTTCCACGGGTAATTTTCAACACGTATAAGTAGGAGAGGTAGCAAGGCAGCAATCCGACAAGCATCTCTGTTCGTGTAAGAACGCCTTAGACCGCTTGCTCTTATTACACGTTACACGGATATAATGCCCATAAATCAGCAGCCATGCGGGAAAGTTTTATATGAAGCAATGCAAAACAGCGTAATAAAACGCGTTAAGCGCATATTTATAGTTCAAGCACTGGGTGTCGTGATTAACTTTGGCTCATTATTCAAACAGAATAAACTGCGTCCTGTTGCTATCGCCCGTAACAAATAGCGACGAGCAGATTAGCAATGCCACTGCGATGCCACGTAAACACCACCTTGGGTGAATAATTACCGAAGATGATCCGCTGAAATATGGCCTAAGCCGAGCACCTAGTTCGTCGGTCGGTGCATTCATTGTGTTTGCGAGCTGAATCATTTTCATACTATGTGTTGTTCTCATGCGATGCGCCAATTTTAATTACAATTCGTTAATTACCTACTAGTCGGTGTTATAGCAGAACAGGTGGCACCACTACCAATGGAACTAACATTCTGCATGTACGTTACCAGTATTTGTATCATACATATACATAGTTTTCAACAGTACCAGGTATCCCACGTCATATTTTCAGTTGGTGAAACAGAAGGTAAGAAATATAAAAATAAAACTCTAAATCTATCCCTGATATCAGAGCAATGAAAAGACCGAAAAGGCTCAGATAAGACCACGACAGGCCCCAAACCCTTCTGTGAAGTTGCTAAGGCATTGTGAGAGGCATTCATCAAACAATGTGTGCAAAAAAAGAATTACAGAGCAACTATCCAGGATTAAGACAGGTCAAACAGTTCATTAAAGATAACAGTATGTCTTCTTACCGGCCCCTGTAGTTTAGGTAGACACATGACTGTCATCAGTCCAGCAGAAGAAGCAATATTCACGTTCTGCGAAAAAGAAAAAAGAAAAAGAACATTAATCCATATCCTGTGCAAGTATAAAGTTTTAGTTATATTGAAGTCTAATACTAGGTGAAGAAAAGCAAGAAGCTTTAAACTTCACTGTCAAAGCTACTAATGGGGACCCTTCACGCTACGATATGGCCTGCAGGCCAAAACGCACAGTTCTGTTCTAAAGGTATGATTTAATCAGAAGTGAATCAAATCGAACACTTCACGTTGAATTTTGGACTGAATCGATGGTGTGTACAGTTGAAATTTTGCAAAAAAAAACGTTGCGGGAAGAGGCTCTTTAAGTCTAATTGTGTAGTGCCAGTCAATCGGAATCATGCTTTCTGTGGGGGCTGAGTGTTACAAGCTAAATTGTTAATTTATTGAAAACTAATATTTTGGAGATTCTAAAACCAGAAGTAATCCAAAATTAGACTGTGCAGAAGGGCAGTGCAGTGTAGGATTGGGATTTATAGGCCATACCTATACATTTGTTTTCATGGTCCGATTCATTGAAGAGCAAAAAGGTCCTCTTTGCATACTGATGCTTTTACCGTGGTTGCTACGTATTACGGGGGTTTCTTTGTTCTTCTCAAGGGCACATTATCTGAATAAAGTCCCACTGCTTGATTGAAGGTCCACTGCTTGAACAAAGGCCTACCTATTAAAACAATAAAATTCAAATAAAATTAAATTTATATTTTTATAAAAAAGGAAATAATTCCAAACTAAAATGTGACTGAGATGTAAAATACATTAAATAAATTCTCAAAGCCATAGTCACAATAATATATGTGCGGCTGTTTCTCTTTCGATAACAACTACTCCTTTGGCTAATACCTTACCAGGTATTGAATTACGTCGAAAGAAAATAGAGATAGAAAATAATTTCAACACTCTACCTTTGATTTTGTCCAATAAAGAGAAAGTCATTCTTGGACCGGTTTCGTCCTTATTAGAACTCTTCAGCAGGAAATAGAAATTCTTTACTCCAGTCTCTAATACCAATAATATTTTTATATTATTTATTTTAAAATTGTGTTTTTATGAAATGTAACTGAGTGTTCACTGTACAAATGAACCACTGGAGAAACCAAGTCTGCCCGCCATGTTCTATTTTTTTTTTCGAAAATAATTTTTATCAACTTTAGCTTTATTATACAAAATGACCCTAAAATTTTATGTTCTGTCGGTATCTGGAAAAAAAGAAGTGGCATACCATTTAAAATGATAAATGTTACATCTACTTCCGTTATAAGCGGAAATGACAAATTTGTCAAAATATTTTATAGAGGATTCGACTGGCTGCATTAATGCGCATTTAGTTCGACTTTTTGAAGTGGTGTCTGTTCGACTGGCAGAACCTAATTAATTAAAAGTCAATTATTGCATTCGACTCAAATTGGTCGGTACCAAGGCATAGTGAAATTTTTGTTCGACTGGCAGGCGCTCTTGCTTAAAGTTCGAATTTTTTGGAACTGTACTTTTTTTCAGTGCCAGTGTCATTTTGGAGGTTAGGAATTATTTATTATTTTTAAATATATTACCATCTTTGTTTTCATTATTAGGGAGAATGGAAAATCTTTGAAATTAATAGAGATTTAATTTTTGGTTTGACAACTATACATAAATATCGTTAAAAATTTGTTAGAAACCTGAAATGTCAAGGGCTAACTGTGCCAGTCGAATAACGATGAAGATGCGCTACACCAATGTCGAACTCTAGCTCGGGCTTGCTGTGTGCACTGCTAGATATAAATTTGAATTATAAAAATGCTGCCCAAAATCAATTCAGAACTTTGTTATCGAGCAAGAGCATTTGAGTAAAATCCGCTATTAAATGAAAAGGTTTACTATCTTTAGCAATTTTAAGCAATTTTTTTTTTGCATTTTTTTTTTGACAATTTTTAAATTTTTTTTAACAATTTTTAACAATTTTTAACAATTTTTAGCAATTTTTAGCAATTTTTAGCAATTTTTAACAATTTTTAGCAATTTTTAGCAATTTTTAACAATTTTTAGCAATTTTTAAACAATTTTTAATAGTTTTTAACAATTTTTAACAATTTTTAGCAATTTTTAGTCATTTTTAGCAATTTTTGGCAATATTTAACAATATTTAGCAATTTCTAGCAATTTTTAACAATTTTTAACAATTTTTAACAATTTTTAACAATTTTTTTTTTTTTTTTTTAGCAATTTTTAACAATTTTTTTTAGCAATTTCTAGAAATGTTTAACAATTTTCAGCGATTTTTGACAATTTTTAGCAACTTTTAGCGATTTTTTTTTTTATACCAATTTTTAACAATGTTTAACAATTTGTAGTTATTTAGCCATTTTTAGCAATTTTTAGCAATTTTTTAACCTTTTTTAAAAATTTTTATCAATTTTTAACAATTTTTATCAATTTTTAACAATTTTTAACAATTTTTAACAATTTTTAACAATTTTTAACAATTTTTAACAATTTTTAACAATTTTTAACAATTTTTAACAATTTTTAACAATTTTTAACAATTTTTAACAATTTTTAACAATTTTTAACAATTTTTAACAATTTTTAACAATTTTTAACAATTTTTAACAATTTTTAACAATTTTTAACAATTTTTAACAATTTTTAACAATTTTTAACAATTTTTAACAATTTTTAACAATTTTTAACAATTTTTAACAATTTTTAACAATTTTTAACAATTTTTAACAATTTTTAACAATTTTTAACAATTTTTAACAATTTTTAACAATTTTTAACACTTTTTAACAATTTTTAAAAATTTTTAACAATTTTTAACAATTTTTAACGATTTTTTAACAATTTTTACCAATTTTTAACAATTTTTAACAATTTTTAACAATTTTTAACAATTTTTAACAATTTTTAACAATTTTTAACAATTTTTAACAATTTTAAACAATTTTTAACAATTTTTAACAATTTTTAACAATTTTTAACAATTTTTAACAATTTTTAACAATTTTTAACAATTTTTAACAATTTTTAACAATTTTTAACAATTTTTAACAATTTTTAACAATTTTTAACAATTTTTAACAATTTTTAACAATTTTTAACAATTTTTAACAATTTTTAACAATTTTTAACAATTTTTAACAATTTTTAACAATTTTTAACAATTTTTAACAATTTTTAACAATTTTTAACAATTTTTAACAATTTTTAACAATTTTTAACAATTTTTAACAATTTTTAACAATTTTTAACAATTTTTAACAATTTTTTACAATTTTTAACAATTTTTAACAATTTTTAACAATTTTTAACAATTTTTAACAATTTTTAACAATTTTTAACAATTTTTAACAGTTTTTAACAATTTTTAACAATTTTTAACAATTTTTAACAATTTTTAACAATTTTTAACAATTTTTAACAATTTTTAACAATTTTTAACAATTTTTAACAATTTTTAACAATTTTTAACAATTTTTAACAATTTTTAACAATTTTTAACAATTTTTAACAATTTTTAACAATTTTTAACAATTTTTAACAATTTTTAACAATTTTTAACAATTTTTAACAATTTTTAACAATTTTTAACAATTTTTAACAATTTTTAACCATTTTTAACAAATTTTAACAATTTTTAACAATTTTTAACAATTTTTAACAATTTTTAACAATTTTTAACAATTTTTAACAATTTTTAACAATTTTTAACAATTTTTAACAATTTTTAACAAATTTTAACAATTTTTAACAATTTTTAACAATTTTTAACAATTTTTAACAATTTTTAACAATTTTTAACAATTTTTAACAATTTTTAACAATTTTTAACAATTTTTAACAATTTTTAACAATTTTTAACAATTTTTAACAATTTTTAACAATTTTTAACAATTTTTACCAATTTTTAACAATTTTTAACAATTTTTAACAATTTTTACCAATTTTTAACAATTTTTAACAATTTTTAACAATTTTTATTAATTTTTAATTATTTTTAATAATTTTTAATAATTTTTAATAATTTTTAATAATTTTTAATAATTTTTAATAATTTTTAATAATTTTTAATAATTTTTAATAATTTTTAATAATTTTTAATAATTTTTAATAATTTTTAATAATTTTTAATAATTTTTAATAATTTTTAATAATTTTTAATAATTTTTAATAATTTTTAATAATTTTTAATAATTTTTAATAATTTTTAATAATTTTTAATAATTTTTAATAATTTTTAATAATTTTTAACAATTTTTAGCAATTTCTAGCAATGTTTAACAATTTGTAGCGATTTTAGACATTTTTACCATTTTTTACAATTTTTAAATTTTTTAATGTTTTTTAGCAATTTTTTAGCAATTTTTAGCAATTTTTAACAAAATCCATTTATTAGTTTGTGAGATTCAGATGCAAATAGTGTTCCCGTCGCTGGCAGTCTATATACAGTGCGTCCATAAAGTAACGCATAAATTCATTATTGGCTAAATGAACAATAAAATTAGGAATTCCCAAAACAGGTCGATTTTTGATTTCAATTTACTATTGTTTCAAATCATAATCTAATATACAGGGTGAACCACTTTCGTGTAATGACGTCATCACCATTTTTTTCAAATGGAACCCCCCCTTTTTTTTCAATTTCCAAATTGCCTTTGCTGAGCTGATTCCAAAAATGTATAATATGTTGCTTCAAATTGGTACAGGGTGGGCAAAAATGCAAAAAAAAAATATGAAAATTGTTTATGGAAAGTAATACGTTACTGAATGTAATAAACAAACTGGTATGTCAAATAAAAAAAACTGGTAAAAGATAATGCCAAACAAAAAGATTTTTATAGTCCAGGGGCTTGGATCACTAATAAAAGCTGTAAGATACAATTATTAAGAATAATGCTGTATGTTCTTGATAGTTTATCAAAGTAGTTGTAATAACAATACGTAATTTCATTTAATGTGTTTATTACGTTTATTCGTTATTTTCATTACTTTGTAAGTAAATTTTTGCATTTTTGCCCACCCTGTACCAATTTGAAGCAACATATTATACATTTTTGGAATCAGCTCAGCAAAGGCAATTTGGAAATTGAAAAAAAAGGGGGGGTTCCATTTGAAAAAAATGGTGATGACGTCATTACACGAAAGTGGTTCACCCTGTATATTAGATTATGATTTGAAACAATAGTAAATTGAAATCAAAAATCGACCTGTTTTGGGAATTCCTAATTTTATTGTTCATTTAGCCAATAATGAATTTATGCGTTACTTTATGGACGCACTGTATAAATAAACAGGTCTTTATTTACATAATCATAGGTAGGTATTCATTTCTAGACGTACTTAAATCTTATCTGGATACCCTTCTTCAGATAACTCTTAAAATCAATAATACAGCTGCTTAATGCATTCATTACATTTTCATCAGACATTATTTATAAACCACAGAGCTGGGCTGCAAGAAAGAATGGAGCCAAGAATCCATCGCGCTTGCAACCGAAAGACGTGCTATTCAGTGGTATACGGACGGTTCCAAAACCATAGAAGGAACTGGAATAGAAGTATATGGGCCGAAAACCAAGCACTCCGAAAGCTTAGGAAAATACCCAAGCATCTTCCAGGTCGAAATTCACGCCATCGAGAACTGTATCCAGTTTAACATCGAGAGAAACTATCATAGACAAGAGATTATCATCATGTCCGATAGTCAAGCAGCCATTAAAGCACTGAGCTCTTACGTAATCAGCTCAAAAATGGTCCGGAGATGCCTAGAACAATTGAATGAGCTAGGCGAGAAAAATAGAGTTACTCTCACTTGGTTCCCGGGACATAACGGGGGATAGTCTTGAAAGGAAAGGGGCTCAAACAACCTTTGTAGGATCTGAGCCGTTCTGCGGTATCAGCAGAAGCATAATATTAGGAGAGATTAAAAAAGAATTGGGCAGTAGAAGAACCGATAATTGGAAAAATCTCTTGGGGCTGAGACAGGCCAAGATACTTTTGGGTGAATAAAACCAGAAAAGATCGGAAGCCTGCATCTGTCTGAGCAAGAACAGGCTACGTATTGTAACAGGGATCCTTACCGGGCATTGCCGACTAAAAAGAAACCTAAGTAAACTAATAGTAATAGAGGATAGTGAGTACAGATTCTGTGAGAAGGAGGATGAAACCTCTATTCACATCCTATCTAATCCTAACTGAATGTGTAGCATTCCTAAATCCAAGGGCACTATATCTAGGGGGATATCAAATAAAAGAGGGAGATTTACCTAACTTGAAGCCACTTCAAATCCTACACTTCCTTGAGAAAATAGGATTGGAAGGGTCGTTATAGGCATTGAGACATTTTCTTAGTGCATTGGCGACAGAAGGGGACACAATAGATCTTTTAGGTCGCAGTGTATTAACACCCCATTCCAAACATAACATAACATCAGACAATATTACAAATAGACGCGTTCTACAAACTGAAAGAGTGTAAATTTGGAAACGGTTCTGTAAAAGTAAGGTAAGTCTTGGAACTTGCGATTTGAGCAGTGTTGCCAAGTTAGTATTAAATCTAGATAATCGCATGGTAAACGTGTCTTTAATATTAAATTTGTGTACATACATATTTTTAATTGATTATTTGAATGTTTATTTATTTTGTTGCGATATTTCATAAATATAAATTATTAATTTAAAAATAAATAAGTTTGAAATTATTTTCTGGTATGTTTAATTAATATAACTGAAAACCCTACAGGGACACGTCCTGCATACTGCGTATGCTATTCTGCGATGTCCTGTGAAGAGACGTGTTTTTGGCCACAGTAGGTTTCAATTTCTGCTGAAATGTTCCATTTACATTGGTCTTCTATATTATTTTTATTGCACCAATGGGTTAAGAGTTAAGTTAGAATAAATTTACTTATTGATCATCTTTGATCAGATTATAATTGTGTAGTGAAATAGAGTAGTTTCTAATCATAAAATATAACAAGAATAGAATAAATATTATTTATTCGATGGGCGTCATTGCATTTATGTCATGGTTCGATAGATTTTTCTGATATTTTTTGGAACTAAAGTGGAATTTAAAGGCAACATTTCAGGAAATCCTTCAAATATAGATAGTAATTATGTAGATGTTACCGTGTACAAATCAAACAAAACTATGGAACTTATTGAAAAAATTGAGGGCAATATGCGTACTATAACATATGTAATAACGAAATTTTATTCTTCCAATTAATGACATGTACGATAATAACATACAATATGTTATATACACCTACATGTAAGTTTATCGATAAAAACCCCAGCCCAGATAAATGACCATTATTATTTACGGTTATAGTTTGATTATATACATATAATTATGAATTTCTGTTGGCAAAGTAATTGGTGTTGGCAGTAAGGCAGCCGTTGAAGCATATCTTAAAGTTTAATGATACGGACTTCTTCAAGCAAAAATAGCATTCACCTTGTCAGAGGAAACTTAAATTACCGACCATAAAAACATGTTGCAAACATAATTTATTTTACTACGCCATAAAATGAAAGAAAATAACTATCAAAATAAGTTATGACCGAGCGATAATTTATTCGATAATAAAAACTATAAAATATATAGACATTTAACCTTTGCTTGAAAATTAACTATAGAAAGTTTTACTATAAATCTCTTCTGTAGTAGCTAAGTAGTTATAGACTAATAGAAATGCCAGCTCGAATAGATATAAATTACCTTAATGTATGGTAAACATTCATATATGTGAGCGCAACAATCATAAATATGTCACTACTGTTGTCAGTTAAATGCCTATTAATGTGTTCTTGAGAAACTTGAAAGAGCCAGGAATGTTTTTTCTACACGTCATCACGTGTATAAGGCTCCCTACCCACTTAACGAGACCGACAGAGACAGCTGTCGACACCGAGAAAAATATACTTGCCATTCGAATTCGTTTGCCGATTATATTTAGCAGCTGTCGCCGTCGAGGATCTATTTCAGTACTAGATGGATAGCTCGGACTCAAATACTTAAAGTTTACTAATTATTTTTGTTTTGTACTTTTGTCAGGAAGTTTAATTACCATTCTGTTCTACAGGGTGATTTCATCTCTTTCTTACAAATATTTTTGGAGAAGAGTGAATGTCCGGCTACGATTTTTTGTGAGCATTTGACAATGTTAAACGTGAAACTGTATTATCTAAATTAAACGATTATGGAATTATGTAATATTAAAATATAATGCTAAAGGTTGTAAAAGAGGAATATAAATACAGAATTGTCGAACATATTTTATCAATGGGTGTCCCACAGGAATCTATTTTGTGTCCAATATTTTTTTATTTTATATGTTAACGACATATCGGATATATTAGATTCTGATACTATCTCCTTCGATAATATTGAAGATTACACATAGAAATAATAGAGAAAACCAATATAAATGAATCACTTAAGCAGAAATTGAAACCTACTGTGCACAAAAACGCATCTTTGCACAGGCATCGCAGAATAGTGTGTCTATAAACATGCGCGGTATAAATGACTTGTCCCTGTAGGTCAGGTATATTAATCAAACCGGCCTTAAAATGATTTCAAATTAAGGTATTTTTAAATAAATGATTTAAGGCCCAACTCAATTTTGTTTGACATATAATCACGATTTTTTTTAGGTTAAGAAACATGCATTATCGATTTTTCATTCGAAGTAATAGAAGATGTCACTTTAAATTTCTATCTCTTTATGTCAACAAATATGTAACACGTTGAATTTAATAGAACGTATTTCATTAATAAACATGTGGCGACAACTAACGGCAACACTGTCAGCTACTAGAGTACATACAGGTCCGGTAAAAGCCATATTAATCGAATTAAATTACGGGTTCTGAGCTTACATTAAATTGTAATTAGATGAAACAAAATGGATTATGTATTTTGAGGTGATCTTTTCGAAAAAAGGCAAAACAAAATGTAGCAGTTTTTAGAAAGTGCCGAAATTTTGGATTTTGACAATTTTTCAATTTTGCGCAGGCGCATGTCGGAAATAAATCAATATTTTTAAAACGCAGTTTACGACATTTGAAAGCTTAGGAAAAATGCTAATTTTTATGTCTCTTGAAAAATTTTGATCCGAAGCACCGTTCTCGCGGTATGGACGATTGAAATTTGTTTAGTATTTTGAGGCGACGAAGGTCGAAAAATTGAATTTGTTAAATGTTCAAACACTAAATTCTTTTTAACATTGGTAAAAATTAAGATATTTGAAGAAACAAAAATGCGTTTTGAACTTAAGGGATGTGACTAGAGAAATCCCAAAATTGGGCATATGGCGGAAGGGCAAAACGCACCGCGGTCCTAATTTCATTGTTTGCCTATAACGGCCAAACTATTTGAATTTTTTTAATACCACTTATAAAGCTTACTCTTAAATGTGAAATCTTATGTGTGTGTGAATTTCACCGACATCGGAGCATAATTGGCTAAGATATCAAACAATTAAATAATTTTTTTTTTTCCAAAAAAAAAAAAAAATTTTTTTCGAAAGTTTGAAGTGGCACAAAAATGCCAAAAATGCACCCAATGGCTCAACACTTTTTTTTTTGAGTACTCTATTGTGTCTAGAATACGATTACATTACGGAAAATTCTGCAAATATATTTTATCTATTTTGTTGACCACTGTTCATTGAGTGACGACCAAAAAACACGGTTTTTGAGAAAAGTTGCCTAAAATTGACAATTTTTAGTTTTTTTGTCTGAAAATTAAACAAACCCAAATTTCATGTCTTCTAAATGTGTATACAAAGTTTAAAGTGTGTATGTTTCTTCTAAGTTGTAGAATTCTCCCGACAAAAGTCCCATTACACGCACTCCGCGGGATCCAAAACTCGTGTATACACTACATTACTGTAATTTGATTTTTTTGCGATTTCCAGTTTTAAATTTCTTGCATATCTAAATTTATTAGGCTTAAAATTTATTAAATTTTATTTTACTGACTTGTTATAAGACGTTTCTTGAGTTTTGTGCAAAATATAGAATTACCAGGTATTAGCGAACAAAAAGCAAGCTTAACACCAAGTTGGAACTTACACTCAGGCTTAGGATTAATTTCCTAACATTTTTAAAGTATACCTTTTTGTGTATTTTTTTGTGCTCTTTTCGATGGCGAAGTTAGTTTTTTCAAATATATTTATTTTGTTAGATGTTTTCGGAAAACCCGGAAAAAATCATATGGGAAAAAAATTAAAAAAAAACTACGCCTCTGGTTTCCTGCGAATTCCCGAAAAATTATGTCAGATTTCGCCGCGGGACTTATTTTATTTGAGAGCCAACAAAAAAATATGCAACTTCTCTCATGGGCACATATGTCTAACATTTATAATTTCGCCACAAATTCATCGCAAATTTCATGTCCCTGGTTCTGATCAAAAAAACGAAAAAACGACTTTTTGGTAAAAGCACTTCTGGCGGCGAGAAATTCGCCATTAAAACTACCTGTGCAATGAATTTCCGAACTATTTTTGCCTCCTCTTTCGAATGGTGCATTTATTTGTACTATCGGAATGATACTTGCCCAGATAATTAGCATTTTTACAATGGAAAATTCCGGAAAACCCGGTTTTTCCTAATTTAAAAAAAATTGAAAAACTGCTACATCTTTTTTTTTGGAAAGATCACATCAAAATACACAAGGTCATTTTTGGTTGATCCAATTACAAATTAATGTAAGCTCGAAGGGGCTTTTTTTCGTTATTTAATTGGACTATATAAATGGTAAATAATAATTAATATGTTTTGATTGAGTTAAATAAAATATCAAAATTAAATATTTTTAAATAAATGACATTTTTAAATGTATGCGTCTTCAATCAAAAATAATCTATGCTAATGCTCAATTGTAAACGAGTGTACTGGACAAGAGATATTATTACATTTTACTTGAGTTTTTTGTATTAAACCATCGATCATTGTAATGAAGCCAGGGGTAAAATAGATTCAATCGAGATTGACATCGAGATAGATGTTAGATAAACAGATGTACTTGAGATGAACTTTGCAGAACCCAGCATCAAATAGGTATAACACATGATATTCTGAAAACCATGCATCATACTTCACTGAATAAAAACGAATGAAAGTGTCAGAAGGAGGCTAAAGTCAAAAAATAGCCGGAACAGAGCTGCATAGATAGATAAGTAATATTTTAGCCAGGAGAGAGTCGATGAATGTTATAAATATGGTAAAGGACCCCGCACTTTTCTTATGAAAAGTGCTTTTGTAGTCAACCTAGTAACCAAAAGTGTCAATGGACCCAACTCAATCCTATGACTAGTTTTCGATATACGGGGTGTTGAAGTTGAAAATTGTCCACTTTTGAGAATTTTTATTTGCACACTTACGAGATAGATTGAATTTCTGATGCATACAAACGTTTACTATGAGTTTTAGTACTATATTGGTACATACGTATAATTAAAAATATGTATAATTAGAGGGTAATTCGCAAATGTATTTTTTTTTTGTAAAATCACACTAATTCTACTGTGCGGTCAGAGAAGCATATTTTCAAAAAGTATTACTCAATATGGTATTTTGACGACAAAATATTGCACAGTACACATTTCTTATACAGGGTGTTTTATAGAGAGAACCACAACATCAAATCATTTTTTTTTTAACGATTAATTTAAAACCCTGTACTTATGGGTTGAATTTTTGGAAAGGTTATATTACTTAAATATATCAACCATTAAGCTTCAAAATATACAAGGCGATTTATTTATTGGAAGATATTCTATATTACGAAAAGTACAAAAACGTCAAATGTAACCATTTTCTTAATATATAATAATTTTAATGTCGTTTTAGAAAGTATGCATTTTAAATCCGATACTATGACTAGTTTTCGAGATACAGAGCCTTAAAGTGGAGAATTTCTGATTTAAGTTATTTTTTCTTCAAACTGAAAAGATAGATTGACTTAATGTATATAAAAGTTTAATATAATTTTTGATCAGATGTTAATAAAAAAGGACATTTTAAAATATATACTGTTACAGGGTGATTCACGAATAAATCACAATATATTTTCGCAAACGCTCAATAATTCTACAGTTGCGCCACATAATTTATTTAATTATCTTAATATCTACCCGTTAACAATTTTGAGGTTAAAATATTTCGCTATTTGTACTTTTTATACAGGCTGAGCCATGCAGCCAACCAACAAAAATAATTATGTTTTGAAGTTATTAAAACAAGAACTTGCATTTCTTTAGAGACTTTTGAGTAAGTTAAATTATGCATGTAACCATAAGATTTTGGAATATAAGTACAGGATAATCTAATTGATTTATAATTACCTACCAAATATATCGGTATACCACATCATTTTCCGATATAAGTGACAAGTTTTTATTCACGGGACAATAATGATGATAATTATCCATTTTATTATGTAATTTAAATACTGGGTACCTATTTGGTATGGTCAGGTACTTCACAGTTATGGTTACCATCTGTCCTTTTTTGAAAATGGCAGTCCTTATTTGAAGCAAAATGTCCTTGTGACTTTTAAAGCTAAAAATGTCCTTTTTACGGCAAATTACCTCTTTTTTTGAGTTTGAGTAGCAGCGCACATAAGTTGAGGACCTTTTTTTCGTTAAGACAAAGAGGAAGATTTTCTTTCGTTCAGCCCGACGACCTTTTTGTTTTTTTAGAAGCTCGTAAGACAAAGATAAAGATTTTCTTTCGCTCAGCCCGACGACCTTTTGTTTTTTAGAAGCTTAGTAAGATGAGGAGAATTTCTTTGGTTCAGCTCGACGAGCTTTTTTTTTAAGAAGTTCACTGAAAGGGTGAGGACTTTTTGTTTACCAGAGCGTCATTGTTATTTTTTGTAGTTTTCAGAGTATGCTAGACATGAGCAAAATATAAAATTACCTTCAACCAAACTTTTAAATTGTATTGACGATTGTGGGCAAAGGGTTCTGCCAGAAGAATTGCACATTGGTCCTGAGGCGATTTAAAATAACGGTTCCTAAAAATTCCTAAATGACTTCTTCTGTTTCAAAACATTTCTTTATATAGAAACACTCGGTACCCATTTTATTTGTATATCTGTTAAATATCAACCTCTATCTAATGTGTATCAGATCTATTCTGCCTTTTAATATCACTTGTTTATTGTAGTTTTTACCTCTTTTATCTATTTGGTTACTGTTCTCATTTGTCTTCACATTTTTATATCTGCTACAAGCATTAAGTTATAACACCACCGGGCATGGTATATATGTTTGTGCTTTCACTTCCAAAAAAAAAAGATTAATTTTAATTACGTGGATTAGGCCTATTGTAGAAACCACTATAAAAAACGCGCCAGGACCTATACATTAGTTTGCGGAGAAAAGTATGTTACCATATCAGATGTTTTAAGTATTAAAGTGGCACTTTTTGACAAATTTTCAAACAACTCTGAAGACAACAGCGCTGTTTTAAAAGACTTTAAAATGCTTTAATGACCGGATTAAATACACGTTTTATAAACAAAATTGAGAAAAGTAATAACTTATATCTAAAGGCCATGGCAGTTGATCCGAGATTTAAAGATATTATATTTTTCTTTGTCACTTTTGAGTTGCATCAAAAAATCGGGAACAGCCACATTTAGACACAGAATACAAGAATGCAGAAGTCGGGGAAGAGGAGAGAGAAAAACATGTGTGTGAAGAAAACATGAAGACAAAAAGCAACAAAAAAGAACTTCAGAAATTATTTGGTACTTTTTAATTATTAATGCAGTTGAATTACCAATTTAATATGTACTTTCGCTTATTTAGGTTCTAGTTCAGAGAGTGAAGAGCAGATACAGGATGATGAGTACGAGCAGTTTCTTGCGGCAAAGAAAATTAAAAGGAGCGACGATCTAATTTCGTGGTGGCAAGTGAATGAAAAGGAATTTCCGGATACAGCTTTTGTAGCCAAATGATATTTGGGAATACCTGCCACTTCAGCTGCGAGTGAGCATCACTTTTCCGCCGCGGTTCGAATCGTTACCAAAAATAGATCTCGTTTAAATCCCGAATTTTCTACAAAACTATTTTTTGTTAACAGGAATCGAGTGTATGCAGAATGCAAATAACATAACTAGGGTACTTCTTACATTCTTACTTCTTAGATTTGTTTGTTTTGTGTATACTGTATAGATGTAGAATATTATATTTACTTTTTTTAAGGTGAAGGGAGAGAAAAAGTCCTTTATATCTCACAAGGAAAGTCAATGTTTAATTATTTAACCAAACATTGAGTGCGACCGGTTTTGAAGTGTCATCACTTCATCTTCAGGCTCGCCTAGTGGAAAGGAGAATAATGTGGTGTAAGGTGTGTTAACTTGGAGCAAACGATATATAAAATAGTAAAAAAGAGAAAACTCACCAGACTCTCCATCCACTAGGGAATACTACAAAACAAGTTTCATCAAATGTGGGGTGCAATAAATTGTAAAATGAACAAAGTTTACAAGTAATAAAAAGTTAAAAATATTTGAAAAAACAAATATTAGTCAATTGAAATAGTAAAAATTTAAAATATTCAAGACCATACAGAACAAATCATATAGGTACATTAAACAGATTAAAAGATAAGGCTTATTTTAAACAACCTTGTTGTTTCTTTAAAAAACTAACATTTTTGAAAGGAGACCTGTCAAGTTAAGGCCTCTACAGGTGGTGGTAAGTATTAACAAAAAAAATTCTTGGGTAAACCCATGACATGGTATAGGTAATAAGATATAAACCATGAGTGAAGAAATATTTATTATTTATTATATAAGATTTGGGCCATGAACCAATCACCAAGTGTATGTGATGTTGTAGGAAGAAGAAAGAAGAAGAAATGACTGGGTTAACTGTTGTGAAGCAACTGAAGAATAAAAGAAGAAAAGAAGAAAATGACGGATGTGAATATCACACAATCTAACCTAATCTTTAAACATGCTCGTTGGTTTCTTGTGGGAAAAAACAATTACTTACTGAAATGTACCCTTTGCAAGAAAATATGTGAATAGAAATAAAGGGGGAGGTTAAAAAGGGTAACTTCTGTTGGCACTAAGTTTGCTAAAATGCGTATGTGTCTGGCCGCTCAACTAACTCGATATGGCGGTAAATTCAAATATAATTTTAGGGCGAAATTTTAATTTTCCGCCAAAGTCGTAAATTTCCAGCAGCGGAATGGCGGGAATTTTTAAATATATTCATTCGGCAATAATTAAGAAGTATATTGCATGTTCGATTAAACGAGTTGTAAATCAAGGCGCTATTTTTATTTTGATAGCTAAAAATAATACTAATTCTTTTATTGTTAGCTATTACAATAAGAGCAGCATTTGGATTAACAACACATTTAAAAGAACATGTAATATACTTTTCAATTTTACCTGAATCACTTATTTTTTACCTATAGAGGTTAGATCTGAAAAAAAATTGGCTCTGGTAAAAAAAACAAAAAATTGCATAAAGTATTATATTTGAAAAGTTATAAAACTTATTTAATTTATTTTAAAGTCTAGGATAACTATATCCATATCCATTTTACTGAAAAAAAAGGAAACTATTAAATGAAATCATTTAGTTATTAAGAGATGTTTGTGATAATACAATGACAGCTATTGAATGTTGTACAATACGTTTTGTTAATGTCCAAGTAAAAACTACAAAGAGTTAGCATTAGTGGGAGAAGGAATAGAATACTATGAACGTAGCCAGCCGGCTACGTGGGGATGCATCGCACGGTGTGCCTGTTCATATTACACACAGGGCTGCCGTTTCAGTACAATTGTACTAAATTTAGTACATTTCTCACAACAAAGTACAAAAGTACATTTTAAGTCAAATCAGGGATAATTTAGTACAATTTGAAATACTGATCGTCTTTGTGGCACCATCTATGATAAAAAGCTAAAGTTTCCGATATATGGGTAAGTATAGTAAATATTGGCGGTATTTTCCCTAAATAAAAGGGATTTTACATAAGGTCTATTCCAATAACGATCAGAAACCCGTCACCGACTCCAGGATTTTGCGCAGTAGATTATTATCTATTGCGCAGAATCCTGTTGTCAGTGACTGATTTATGATCATACAATTTATTTTTACCTACCTTTATAAACATATAAAAACTTGCTTTTAAACTTGATTAAAATAATAAAATTTAAAACAAAACTATATTCATATTAACGTATCGGTATATCACAGTGGTATATTCCAATTCCAAGCAACAAAAACAGCGCCCATCCATTCTACAGTTGACATTCGACAAAATTTGACATGACAACTGGCAATATAAGTGACAGTTTTGACAAATGACAGTCCACCTAAAATTTAGTACAATTTAGTACATTTTCCTCGAATTTTCTAGTACATTTCTAAATATCTCTGCGGCAGCCCTGATTACACAGCACACAAGGCAACATTCATATTATTAGTTTCCTGATCGCCCTAATGCGCTAACTCTTTAGTTTTCACTTCGATGCTAGCCAAGTGTATTGGAAAGTGTTCATTAGCCGATACTGTATATAAATGCTAAAATCAATAAGTGAAATAAAAAATTTTAGTTTAAATGGACACCTACTTCGAAAAAGGAGAAAAACTGAAACGGTAAATTATTATACTTACTTGAATTTTAAAGGCTGTTGCCACTGGAAAACTATTATCTAGGGCTTGGATGACAGCCATAGGACTCCCTCCATAGGAAAGCATAAGATCTTAGTTAAATTATATTAAGAGGGTAGGTATTAACTGAAAAAATATGAAAAATTATTACAAACTTACCTCAAAATTGGCACCTACATTAAAAGAAGTGAAAACGGAAACATAAAATTGTTATACTTGAATTTTAAAGGCTTTTTCCACTGGAAAAGTATTATCTAGGGCGAAGACCCTTCGATGACAGCCATAGCAATCCCTCCTTGATTCTTCTTTTTCTGAGTTTGTTGTACATTTTGTTTCCCATATTAAATAAGTAAGCACTTAATACAACAACACAAATCACAATAAATATCGCTGAAACAAAATTAATATTAATAAACGGTATAGGAGGTGGGTTGGCTCAGTGGTTAGAGTCATGACTTTGAGATCGGAAGGTCTCAGGATCGAATCCCACCGGTGTCAAGGATTTTTATTTAATTAATAAAAAAATTAAATAATAATTCTAATGCATAGGTAGGATTCCTCACTCGACCATTCACTGTTGGGTTCTAATTAACAGTGCTGTTCCTAAAGTGGCGCTGGGAAACAGTAACAAAGCCTTCACAGAACACGAGGCTAATGGCCGTAATAGTCGACGCCGATGACACCAAAATTAAAAAAAAATTAAAAAAAAACAAACGGTATAAATTTCGTAGAAGAAAAAATCAAAAAATTATCACTTGTCAATACTGACACTTCATGCTTCGCTTGTCAAAAACTTCCTCTTCAACCAATGAACGTGCCGATGTTGGACGTGTCAAAATATAAAACGATACTAGCGCCATGAGGCCTGTGTCTGGCCGCAGCGTACCTCAAAGCCATTTCTTCAATCCCAGTAACATTACTATAGGGGATATATTGTGGTTGGCGTCTGTCCATAGAAATCTTGCCGTATATGAGCAGTTGACTTTAAACGTAGCTTTCGGAAAAATATACTTCCTGGCATTAATGTTAATATTTAAAACCATTCATAAAGTGTGTCTAGGGGTTGTAAAAACGTCTTAAGAATCGGAGTTCTTTATTTAAAGTATTTGAAAAATGACTTTTAGTTTTGGTATCTAAACCACATGTAGTCATTGACTTAACCAGAAATTTTTCTGAACAATTTTCATGTTTTCTTTCCATTATGCTACAACTAACCCAGGAAATTAATGAAACACAAGTCACTTCAAATTGTTGTTTAGTTTTTTTGAAAGCAAGTTTTAAAATTACATAGAAATTTTTTTAAGAAAACACAATAACACAATTACATTTTGTATGTGGTATATCATGTGACATAGCGGAACGTTACAAAGTTAAAAACAACAATTTTCCTTCAACAAATTTGTAAAAAAAATGGCGAAATTGTCCAGATAAACAGTAACAGAACCATGTTTATTAACTTTTTTTATATAGAAATACCTCTAAAAATGTATGACTTCTAACCTGAAATATCGTGTATGTTTACTTATGTATTCGATCAATATAAATCTTTAGCCGGTCCTGTCCAAGCCGGCAACATTATGAACATGCGCTCCGACACACTATGGTTTCACTTTTGATACATGATTTCTATACTATTTCTCTGAGATATCAAGAAAATCAAAGCAATACCTAATGTAAGAGTTAGAATCGAAACCATAGAAAGTCAAAACTAGTTCTACAATACAAAACTGCCACAAACACACACATAACGTTTGCAAAAGAGAATCAAGAAGTGTAAAGCACGTAGAAAAACAGCAAGGGAAGGATTTCGGAAAATGTCCAGAACAATAACGGAAGTGTTCCTAATGGAACACCTGCTATCTATAGAGGTTGTGAGGTAGTTACAACCTATTACATAAGGAAGGATAACACCACTAAACCTTTTCCTACCGTCAGAGACTGAATAACATATTCTCAGATAACAAACTCACATGAGCAACCAATTCAAAGGTCACAACCAGCCATGTATCCTATACCGAAAATTGCGCAACCTACTGCACAGTCAGCTAGCCTAGCAGAAAGCTCCACTTATGAATGATTATTATCCTTAATAACCAGAATAAATTCACTCTCTGACGCTGTACAGGACAACAAACTCAAAAAAGTTTAAAAAGCATATAATTGCTCCTTAACCATATCCATGTAAAAATATTTGGTCCCCTTTAATTCTTATGCATGCCCTTGTAAAATTATTTTGTTCGTTTACCAGTTACGCCTTAACCTTTAAGTCTATGTAAACATATTTTTACTAAACAATTTTTCCCTTCATTTACACCTGAAATAAAACTATTTGGGATATTTATTCCTTAAGCCTGTCCATGCAAAAATAATATTTGGGCCATTTAACATTTTATTCCTAACATCAAATTTAGATACGAGTTCCATTGTTGAATTCTTGAAACAAGTAACTTCCCAAGCCACCCCTTGATACGACTATGGACACTGCCAGTCAAAGTTCTAGCTTGTTCAGGAATAACGCGATTCTAGATTTAGGTAGATACACCAATTACTGAGGCCCTTCCTATGGGGCCTCAGTATTGCATTCGTGCAGACGAAAAAATTTTCTGACCCCCATTTCATTCTGAATCCGAAAATCGTCTGGTCATCTGTATTTATGTATGCCGGCACGGTAACTCTAGAAAGAAAGTTCTGATTGACTTGCGGTTTTGATTTTCTTGAATAATTACTTCTAACTTAGAACCCTATTGGTTTTCAGAAATTTTGGTTGATCCTAACTACTTTAATAACAATGTTCTTAAAATTCGCCTATGCATTCGATATGTGAAAAATTTTAGGAATTTCAATTATTTCTAACGTCAAAATTCCTAACATTCCATAAATTGCAAACATTTTCTAACGACCTGTTAAACAACAGCTGTTGATAGTAAAGGTGAAATTTCTAAGGCGGGTTACGACCTTCATACTTGCCACCATATAGCCATTTTGGAGGCTATTTTCATTCGAAATTAGTCACCAAGCCTTCCAGGTTATGAAAAATATATAAGCAGTTTCTTAAAAATGACTTTTTATGGTGGTGCTACTAAGCGTACTACTATTTCGCCCCTAGCCACAAAAACGCCTTCATCAAATTTCTCTGTCGCAACCCCATAGAATTAGGTATTCCAACGACCTGTCCAAATGGCTACCAGTGGGTAATGACAGTTTAGATATGGCAACCCTGTTGTCATGTTGTCATTAACAGGGTCAATGATACATATATAGTTATATAGATTGCTCAAAGCTGGTCGTTTACGAGCGGCCATATTGCCTGGCAATATTTATTAAATTGAATGGGTTTAGAAAAAATGTGTTTTAAAACCAATTTTTAGCCTTTAGATATTTAAAAAAAATAATTGCTTACATTTTTACTTCAAGGCATAAGCTTATGTTTATTTTGAAAAATATGGATGATCAATCTATGTAACTATCTATTTCATTAACCTTGTCAAATCACCAGGCCTACAGGGTTGCCATAATTTTGCCATATCATAACCCGTCAGAACCCACTGGTAGCCATTTAGTTTGGAATGCCTAATAATTAACCGGCCATTTTATTTGGAAAAAATTAAAATAATCCTTGGCTGTGCCTGTGAAGTATCAAGATGTCAACTGTGATATGTGAATGGTCCTTAAATGTCAAATTATTTAAAAATGTATACTTCTTTTGATATTTATTGCAAATAATAAATATCTCAATTCAGGCTTTCCTTAAATAAAAGTACAGCAAGACAGATAATATAATGTTCTTATACAAAGCACTTTTTTATTATATAAAAGAGATGTTCATTTCAAATTTGGATCATTTATGATACCAAGGTATTTTGTTGTGTTTTTCATTTTAATTATAAAGTTGTCATTTATTTGTATGTTGAAAGAAGGCCTTTGTAAATTACATTGCGCTCTATGGATCTACTTTAACACAAAAATAGTTTTGTGGCTATAAGTTGCTATAACCTATCTTCACAAAACTATTAATAACTTAAACATAGTAAGTGATATTAATATAACATCAAGTAATTTTTTAAACAACAATTAATTTTTTAAAATAAAGTCCATGATCTCAAAACAAATAATCTATATTAAATGCGGATAAAACGAGGGGTAAAATAACAATAAATTAAGAGAAATATTAAGAAAGGGCAGGTTTAAAGAGTATTATCACAAGAAAGTATATCCGTTCTGTTTATTTATCAAGTATTGTTTGAGGTTAGTTTTGAATACATTTATTGTTTTTTTTTTTTTAATTTCTGTAGGCAGCCTATTAAATTTTTTAAACCTTTAATAAAAATTGTATTTTGGGAACTTTTAGTGATGGCTTGCCGTACATGAAAGCCAGATTGGTTTCTTGTATTATAGTTGTGATATTACAAATTATATTGAATTTTTTCTAATAGATCTGATGCGATGGTACTATGTCATTTTTATTTTATAAATAAATATTAGTCATGTACTGAACATAATGCTGAACTGAAAGCCAATTTATTTCTTTTAACATAGTTGAAATACTCATCCTTCTGTCCTTTATTAATAGAATATAAAAAGGGGAAGTAAGAAGCCCAAATATTTTATATGAGCAGGCTTAAGAGGTAAAGGGGCCAATTATTATTGAATAAATTGCTCAAACAAGTTTATAAACCCTAATCAAAAGGCGATAGAGAATGGTTTTAAAAATCAAGGCTTGTGAAAATCATCACATGGTTTAACCTAAGTAACGCCAATGCTTCACAAACCAAAAAATTCATCGTGCTAATACTACTATCGGCTTTCTATATTTCGTTCCATGTTAAATCATTTCTCGTTTTTGTTACGCTACGAGTTTACCCTTGTGGTCCTCAGTCTCGATAAGGTGGGAACCACCATTTTAGCGTCTCTCGAATCTTTAAAATGCTGAATATTCTAATCTGTGACCCCAATTTAATTCTTTTGATAAATGTCTAGAACATTTTGAAAGGTCTCGTTTGTATATAAATAAAATTATTTCACTTTTGAGTGGAGATCAAGCTGAGAAATGGTTCAGAACACTTAATTATTTTCCGTATAATTTAGATTAGTAAGTAATATATAAATTAGTACATAAGTATTTGAGTATAAATAAAGTTAATTTAGTGTCGTAGTATAAATAAATTAAATAAATATTCAATTCTGTTTACTAGATGCATTCCACACTAACTAGATACTAATAACCCCCTCGTATATTCCAATGAAATTACTTTAAACGAACTTTTTATTTATAGTTTGGTATTATTTTTAAACTAATTTTTTCGAATCTATCGCCACGATTAAAAATAATATATTTTTTGATAAATACATCCCGTCCGAATGAATATATTTATCGTAAAATCATAAGGCATTAACATATTTTTCTAGGTAGTCGAAACAAGTTGAAAAATGATAGTCATCATTTAATAAATTGAAAAATTAAATAATTTCAACCTGTCCACGCTAAGTAATTTATCATTTTCGTTTTTGTAAACAGCGTATCGGTTTAAGTATGTCAAACTTTTGTGGCACCTTCATGATTACAAATAGAATACAAAAAATGTTTAATAGAAAAGTTACCGTCTTGACTTGTATTGAAATGTACAGGATGATTTAAATAATATTTGTAAAACTTGAGAAATGTAAACTGTCTTGTAACAATCTATAGATCATCAATAAATAATTGTAGTTTATTTTTACTTAAATTCCAACAATTAACTGCCGGGGAACTAACGGCACTTTGTCATGTTGGTTAAATATTGAAAGGCGTTTATATTGTCATGGTTTGCGATTAATTATTAATTTATGTTGGCCTTGCGTTGGGGGACAGTCACTTGTCCATCTCATGTTTGTGATTTTTAAGAGCTCATATACATTTAAATATCCACAAAATATAAATGGGTTTTGGCTAAGAGAAACAAGAAGGTGGGAATTAATCGATAAAAGTGTATACTTTCGAAATAATTTATGTTGTAAATGACTAAATATTCATAAATACGAAATCAATAGAGTACAAAAGAAGAAAACTAAAATATTTTATACATTTTATTTATGAATGTAATTTTGTTGGTACGTACGTGCAAACGGTGTTAGTTTTATCCTTTTTTCTTCAAAATGAGTGTTTTGATGAAATCTCAGGAAAATAGGAAATACCTAAATGTTAAAATAGTTCCCGTTTTGAAGTAGTACAATCAGATTTTAAAATTGACAATTACTGATTATTTTACCAACTTTTGTATTCAGGTTTCATTAAAAAAGATTAATTAATTTCATTATTTATATATTACTTTATTTTCTTGGATTTAAAAATAGAGTAATAGTCCGTCAGTAGTTCAAATAATTATATCGGAATGTCATAAATATGTATACACATTTTTGATGTACAAGAGGGCATTTTTTAGGCGACAAAAAAGACAAAAATAAATACTTAAGTTAAATAATGTTCATTTTTGAAAGAAAAGTTTTTTATTAAAATATTTTGACAGTATTATATGTACCTTATATTAGATCCTATGTATCTATCTATCTGAAGCTCTAGGTTTATTGTACCCCTCACAGTTTTTATCCCATCAGATTGATTTTTGCGATTTCTTCAGGTTCTGGATATTGTACCCCGAAGTACCATTTTCGTTCCTTTTTAAGGTTCCGACAGTGGCATAGTATGTGAATATGAGTTTTCACATAATCTACATAGGGAGTCATCAGATATCCCTAAGAGATTTTGGTGTTTTCTAAAGCCGCAGTGTCCCGTAAGGAGTCCTATTACGGCCTTGAGTTTGCTTCTGATAAGGTTTAGCAGTTGATTTTATATGCTCGTGGATGGCCCCTCTATAAATCTTTTAGACTTAGTCCAGGAAGTTTCAATCAAAGCTCCCTTCCTTGCTAGGAGGTCTGCTTTCACGTTTACAAATACTCCCTCATGTCCCGGCACCCATTCAAGGATGACCTTGTTATGTTCTGCCAGGGCCTGGAGGGACTGTTGGCAATCAAGTATTGATTTAGATTGTACTTCTACCCTTTTCAGTGCTTTAAGGGCTGCCTGACTGTCATGATAAAGACCCTCTTATTTCTAACAGAGTCATTTACCATGACTTTGGCACAGGCATTTATTGCTGTTACTTCAGCCTGGAAGACTGGTCAGTGACTCCAGGTTTAGACTAATGGTCCTCCCAAGGGGTACAATAAGCCTAGAGCTTCAGTACAAGTGGGCTTTGAACCGCGCCCTAATTCAGATGAATGGTCCTCCCTGAGTTCACATGGTAGATCCCAGCTTCTGTGCGGTTTTTCATTTTCGAACTGTCTGTATACCAGACTGATTCGTTTTTAGGGGCTTATCGGGGTTATGATTGAAAAGTTATGTTATTTTTAATAGGAACGTTATTTGTGAACAGGTTGTTATTTCTGTGTGTTTATAAAATAAAATAACACTGGGTTATGTCACTTCGTTTGTTCTCTTTTAATTGTTAGATTGTTCAAAATTGTCTCATTTTTTTAACTTTTGACTAAGAAGTCTTACTCAGCTTTTATTTTTACACATATTTATAGATTGTAAGTTTACATCAACAATTTTTGTAGATAAGCATTGATGATGGCATCATGCCGAAAGCGCTTTGCATTAAATAATTAAAATTTTGCACGAAATACAAGTCTTTCCATTTTAAACTAAACTACGTGCACACAGCCGTCAACCCTTTTTTGGTTATTTTAATGATTCGTTTTGTTCTGCCCTATTTCCCGGCTTTTGGCCTTTTCTGGTATTTGAATATCGAAAGTCTTCCTGAAGTCGTGAATGATGGGCGTTCTATTTGATGGCATTCTTAGTACCGGATTTTGTTTTAATTTCTCTAATATCATTGTGTGGTGTCCTTTTCTCGAAAGTTCCCATCCAAATCAATTAGTAAATAGCCTGTATGCCACTGCCATAGCCTCCTTCTCCACCACAAGGTGTTGGAGGAAGACCTAGCAGTAGCTCCATTGCTGCTGTGGGCGTGGTTCTAAATGCCCCTGTTATTATTAGAGAGGCTAGTTTTTGTACCTTGTATAATTGTCTGTTAGCTGTTATGCTTTTAGTCTTGTGCCACCATATGACTGATGAGTAAGTTATAACAGGTACTACAACCATAGTGTAAAGCCAGTGCATCATACTTGGTTTAAGCCCCCATATGTACCCTGCCATCCGTATACAGGCTCATAGTATTCTTACAGCTTTTTCTGTTTTTTTTTTTTATATGGCTGCAGAAGCTAAGTTAATTAGATTCCAAGATATTTAACCTCTTTTTTCTACGATCACTATAGAAAGTATACAAATAGACATGGCTTACTTGCGTTCAAAGTTAATAATTTTCTACACTGTGCGAAAAGTCGTGCAGAATTTCCTGTACCGCACACTACACATGCGTGGAGAACAGTAGAGAACTATTACACTAGATCTCCCACGCATCTATCGTAGGAGGCTGCATTTGCTGACAGTTCGTGATTCGTAATATCATATTTTGACATTTGTTATATTTAAAATAAGATTTGAATTATTTTCATACAAAAATAATACATAATAGTTACCTACCTATTAATTTTTAATTTAAATATTTGATAACACGACGTATCATATTATACAATATAGGTATAATTCGACATGGAAGGAATTGACAATAATAATTCAGATTCAGAAGTTGAATATATGGAAAACACACCTCCTGAAATTGTTGAAATTGCATTGAATGCAACTTTAAACCTTTTGCCTCAAAAATCAAGAGAAAAGTATGAATGTGCTTATCAAAAATTTATGGAATGGAGGAAAAATAAGAAAATACCATCATTTTCTGAGAATGTAATTCTCGCCTATTTTTTGAAGAACAACACTATGGTCACAATATTCAATGTTGCGAAGTACATTAAGTATAAAAACAATGTGGACTTTTCGAAATACGTAAAATTAAGAGCATTTTTAAAGAGACAAAATGATAATTACAAGCCCAAAAAATCAAAAACCTTAACATCTGAAGAAATCCAAAAGTTTTTGAAGGAAGCACCCGATTATAAATATTTATTAACGAAGGTAAATAAACGTTACATTCAAAATAAGGTAACACACTGATTTGATTTTTAAAATTTAGTTTAATAACTTAGTTATAATATAAAATATTTAAGAAGAACGAATTTTAAAATATGTTTTTTAACTAACTATAATGTTTTCGCGAAATACAGTTACAAGCCTACGTAGCGCAGAGAGTAGAGTGTTGGGCTGAGATAAAAACGGTCGGGCTTCAGATCCCACAGTGTCTGCCAGCTTTTTTTTATAATAATTAAAATTCCTATTAAAATTCTTCTTAAAAAAAAAACAAAAAAACATATCTAAAATTAATGTATTTTAAACTTGTAGACTGTCCTTGCGATCGGTTTAACTGGTGCCTGTCGAAGAGAAGAATTGTGGAATATAAAATTAGATGACGTGAAGATCTAAAGACTGCCCTATTGGTTACGATTCGAAGCACGAAAACCAAAATTAAAAGAACGTTCACGGTAACTGGAAAATTTTATAATATATACAAAAAGTACGCTTGTCTTCGCCCTGATAACGTCATTGACAGACGTCTTTTTGTGAATTATCAAGGGGGTAAATGCACAAGGCAAATTGTCGGAATTAACAAAATTGGCAATATGCCTAAACAAGTGGCACAATTTTTACAATTGCCAAACTCTAATCTTTATACTGGCCATTCTTTTCGACGCTCATTTGCCACTATTTTAGCCAATGCAGGAGGAGATTTATTAACTCTTAAACGCCATGATGGATGGCGATCAAGGAATATTGCAGAAAGCTATGTTGACGACGCCATCTCAAATAAAATAGAGATAGCCAATAAAATTGTAAACTCAGTAGACTCCTCATCTAACCAACAAGAAAAGCCTTCGACATCATCAGCAAATGTTTCGATAGTTACTGAGAATTTGGTAAAAAATAGAGAGACACCTGAAGTAACACTTCAAAATTGCTCAAATTTTACCATAAATTATAATTTCAAATGTGTTTCTTTTGTATCAAATAATGTTAAATATAATTAATTAAATTAAATTAAGTGTTAAATTAAGTTAATTAAAAGTTAAATTTATAATTTTTAAATTACATTCCCATAATATATTATTAATAAAAATGGTTACAAATTATTTCAAATAAGTTTCTTGATTTTAATTCTTAAAATCGTGATCGTAGAAAAAGTATTGTGTGCAACATGTGCGCAAAGTACTTTTCCCAGTTGCTCGATTTGCGAACACTCGCCTGGCGGCTCGTGTTCGCAAACTTCTTCGCTCGTAGGAAAAGTATCACTTTGCGCACTTGTTGCACAAACTACTATTGCCGTTTTAAGAATTTGTCCTCACATATAAAGCTCCTTCATTCCTTAAAGGTTCCGTTTTGTTGTGAATGCAACAACAGAGGTTTTTGTTGGGTTTGTGGCACCATCTTTCGACGATATTTAGTACCCGCTGAATCCTTTGGGATACAACAGACCCAAATTTACCGTTTACTACGTTGCTTATGTCGTCTGCAAATGCTTGCGTGTATAAGTTCCATTATGAGGTCGTCAACATATGAGGAGATAACACTCCTCCCTGTGGGCATTCCTTGTTAACTGAGACCTCTCTTGTTGTGTTAAGAAAATTACTGGTAATGGTTATATGATTAAGCATGAACTCAACCCACTTCGTAATGCGGTGGGCTACACCACGCCTGTGAATAGATCCCAGTATTGAATTGTATCAAGCCGAATCAAAGGCTCCTTTTATATCTAGGAAGACTCCTAGTGCTATTTCTTTGCTTTCCAATGTTTGTTCAGCCTGTTGAGCTAGCCTATATATATATGGCTGCATCGCAAGACTTTTCAAATTGGTGGCAAACTGGTATCGATGTATCGGTTTATCCCGTAGAACATCGTCCCGTTAGATCCTAAATAATTAACCATGTCAATTAATAACAATTAATAATCATGTCTTAAAT
The DNA here is from genome assembly GCA_927349885.1 of Psylliodes chrysocephalus. NCBI lineage: Eukaryota > Metazoa > Arthropoda > Insecta > Coleoptera > Chrysomelidae > Psylliodes > Psylliodes chrysocephalus. Next base: position 32,759,703 of record OV651815.1, on the reverse strand, counting down.
CCATCTGTATAGTTGAATGTGAAGTTTGTGGTAAAATGAAGGTCTAATTTAAGGACCCCAGTTTCAATTGCCAATGTTTCAATGATTTATTTAATTATAATCATCATTGAAGTCACCAGCAATTCACACATTATTTTTCTTAAATTAAAAACTAAACCATTATTTTCCAATAAATTACTGAAATATTAAAAACGGTGAAGTCGAATTGGATGCCGTCTAATTACCTAAGTATTGGAAGGATCCGAGTTGAATGCTGCTGGGATTAACTGGATTTTCGCAAAATAATATAAAAAATTTAATAAATTACTACCATTGTTGTCATACCTATAAACATAAAAATTACTGATTGAGATTAAATCTTATTTTTAACTGCCTGATTTTATTTTCTAAATAGGTAAATTACCTAACGTTATTAATTATGAAATTTATTCCCCTGCAAGGTACAAGTGTTCTAATTTCTAAGTTATTTGAGTGGTCACAACATTTTTTGTTCATATTTGGTATTTGCTGTGAGAGTTTGAAGTATTAATTTAAAATTAAAGTAAAATCGATGTTAAATGAAGAAGGGAAACAACTTTTATTTGTTAACGGTGAAAAGTTTTATTTTCAAAAAATGGGCGTGTACTTCCAGAAAAACTGCATGTCAAGACTGAAGAAACACAACCACGAAAGAAGTGAAAAACCCCTTAAACTGATTCATAAGGAATTGAAGAATCAAGACAGATTCACATAACATAAAGAGAGTAAGAAAAATATTTACCAAGCTAGAACTTCAGTTCATTCTAAATTGCTCCAGAATATTAATGATTTTCATAATTTTTTTGTTAATCATACTATTGAAACAAATGAAATTTTTTTGTTGACAAATGAATGTCATACCAATATAATAATATTTTCTTATATAAGTAGTTTACAATGTTTATTCCAGTTTACTTGATTTATATGTAGATGAAACCTTTCAATATTGCCGAAGTATTTTTTAGAATTATTCACAAAACATGGTTTACAAAATGGACATTACATTCTTTTGGTTTTTTACTGCCCGATAAATGAAACACTACGTATAAGTTAGTTTTTGAACATATAAAAGAAGAATGTCTAAAATGCAATTTGGGTTTTTTACCTAAAACCATCACCGCAGATTTTGAACTTGCAATTGTAACAACATACTATCTAAATGACCATCGCTCGTCACCAAATGTAACAACCGACTAGCCTAAAGACCATTTGTAACTACTGATAGGTCTTTAGCTACTGTTGTTAATATACTATTAAGGATTAAGGCAGCACTGTCACCAGCCAAAGGGTCGAGCGGTTCTTGGCAACTAGTTTTACTCTTTTAGTCCTAAGGGAATAGAAACACCAAGGCTTCTGAAATGCTCGGAATATTTGCCTGGTTTTGAAAAGGGGAGGAGAGATTAATAATAAGTATTAAAAATTTAACAAATGTATATTTAAAATAAGTACAAAAATGACTAGTATTCTAAAGAATAAATTACTCAAATTATAATTAGGGAATAAAGCACTATTTGATAATATACCCAAACTTTAAATAAAGATTAATGACACGAGATGAACACTTAATTAAACTATACAGTTTGGACTTATTAACAATTATAAATAGAACTGGAAAACTTTAACTACATAATAATATAAAAGGACGTATGTAAACTGGGCCCGCGGTCAAGAGATTATAAAGGGTACGGATTAAATGTCGTTAATCTCTTTGTAAATTGGGCCCACGGCTACATTTTATTTCTAAGAAAATGTTTCAGGTATAAAAACAAATATATTTATTATAATATTTATCAAATACAATACAACAAAAGTCATAATTACAATAAACATAAACACATACTTAAACCTATATATACATCATTTATTAAATTTACCACACAATTTTTTAACCATATCAAATTTACATAATACTTGGTTTTTACAATCATCAATTGTCTTTTCAATATAAATTTGTTTTCTTCTAATGCAAGTTCTGTTTAGTTTTTGGCCCCTGATGCTACTATGTATTTTGCATTCAGCTAGGGATTGGAATTCAATAAGCACTTCACAAAAACTAAAAATATTCGGGTGACTTTTATAAAAACTATTGGCAAAATGATTGCATTTGTAGTACGAGACATTGAAGAGGTTGCCTGTGCCCAAATATATGGTGGGTAAATTGAATCTTCTGCTATATATGTTTCCACAATGTAGTCTGCAAATTGTAATATGTTCTCTTGGTTAGGAATAATTGCCATGAAATCTTCATTAAAACAATTTCCCACGTCTTCCGGATTTAAATAGAGCAATCCAAATATGTAATGAAGCCATTTACTTTCTTCAGATTGAACATCCTCATAAACTGAAGACAGACCTAAATTTACTATTTTCCTGTACCATGCTTGTGTTAAATGAAACAAGCAACCTTTTACAGTGGAATTGGGAAACACTGTATTTAAAGATGTATGAATGGCTTTTTCATAATCAATTATAAACATGGAAGGCTTAAAAAATAAAGAAAATGATGAACATTGTTCTAAAATGGTTTGGAACAAAATATTATAAGTTTCCAAACGTTTGTTGGGCAATAAAGAATAAATAACAGGAACATAATAATTATTAACAAAGCAATGTATAGTCACAAGCTGATATGAGAATTGGGGACAATACTGAAAAGTTCCGTGGAGATAAAGGGGATTCACTAAAGATGCTTGGCACATAAATGATAAATTCGAATCATTCGAAAAAATAATAATGTTTGACGCTCGGTCATTCTTTAATAAAAAGTTTTAGCCCTTTAAAGTGTATCACATAACAATTTTATATTACATAACCTACTGAATTTTTAAAATTCAAATACATTTTTGAAATATTTAGCAACATAACTAATATATTTATTACAAAATAATCGTCTCTTTTATTTTTGAAACCCTTCCTTTCCTATGTTGATCTGTATTTCCACCAAAGGTTAAATAAAAATTTATGTAAATTAGGTAGGTATATATTAGGTAAATTTTGCTCTAATAATTATATATAGTTTCTAATGCACGGCTAAAAAGTTAATTTTTCTATTTTTACAGAACTGGTTTCATTATGAACAATATATAAAGTTCAGTTATCCTTGGTAAATCTGGAAATTTGACATTTAATACATGCAAAACATTCTTGTATTTCGACTTTAACTGAACTTTATTTTTTTATAGAAAAAACTGCCTAAGAGCTGAAGAAATTAACTGTATAATCATTCAAATCTACTTTTTAAAGGTTTCTTTTAAACCACTACACACTACTTTTTAATCACTAAAAACAATTTTTTAAAGGTAAAAATTAATTTTTTATCAATTAGAACTACCATTTAAAGGTAAAAAATAATATTTTTTATTGCAAAGAAAGTAATTTCTTAATCAGTACCTAATTTTTAACCAATAAAAACTACTTTTAATTAATAAAAACTATTTTTTAACCACTAAAGTCTAATTTTTAATCAGTAAAATTTATTTTTAAGAAATAAAACATAATTCTTTAACAATTAAAACTGCCTGTTCAAGGTAACAAAATACTTTTTAACTGCAAGAAAAATACAGTTTAACCACTAAAAACCTACTTTTTAAACATAAAAATCTACTTTTTAGTGAGTAAAATTTTACTTTCTAACCACTAAAATTAATAAAAACTAAAAAGTAAGTTTTTAGGGACTAAAAAGTAATTCCAAAAAAGTGAACTTATTAACCGTAGCAAAGTACTTTGGCTGTCGCCTATTTTAATAGAGTTTTTTTTCTAAGGATTAATACATTTTTTGTTACCATAGCAAAAAATTTCCCTCGGTGTAGGCTAAATAATATTTAATAAGTGGGAAATATAACTTACCGCATTTTAAAACTCGAGCTTTTTTAAATTTTGCCCCACATACCGCATACATTTCAGTATTACGTTCACTTAAAACTTTTTCTGCATTCATCTTTCAAAGATTCAGTACAAACTAAAGACAACAGGATTTCGCCTATTTAAATATAAATAAAATTGCGGATTATACAAACAGGTCAATTAAAGAAAAATAAATATTTTTGAGGTAAACAAATCACAATCATTAAATTGACTGTTAGTACCGAGAATTTTCCTTAAGCCCCCATACCCAACTTACCCTTTTTTAATCCGTAGGGTCAGGTAAATAATCCCTGACCGCGGGCCCAATTTACAAACGCCCATATAAAATATGTATTAGATAAATATGATAATCGGGACGAAAATGTAAAATTTGCATTTATATGTAAATCAATTAATTATTATCAAACAAAACACTTTAAAAATAAGTTAAAGATATTTACCCATAATTCACAAATCGCTGCACAAAAACTTTGCACATTACTTTGTTTTGAGACTTAAGAGTCCCAAAAAAACGAGAGCTCTCGCCCTCGGCAAAAGTTCTGGACCTTAGTCCGCACTCGAGAGAGTCCTTTCTTTCTGTCTCGTCTCTCTATATATACCAAAATTTACGTGATAGTTGTATTTTTAAAAATATCACGCTCTACCTTGAATTTTCTAGTTCAATTTAAATCATTAACTAGAGTGATAACATGATTATTTGTTTTATTTATTTATTTGTTATAAATACTTTTTTAGAATTTTTAGTAAATTCTTTATATTTACCAATAATAATGCCAAATATTACACAATTCATAAAGGAATAAAGTTAGTCTTTCCTGAATGTCCGGTAAAAGGATGTCGTTTATATTTAAGCCAATCTTGGTACAGAAAAATTTAAGAGTTAGGACTGTCACCTGACTACCATTTAAAAAATGATTCAGAAACAGAAAATACTGTATTTCTGAAATCTGTTTCTGGGTTACCATTTTTACATCCGGAAAATGTAGGCGAATATCTTTCCATTGATTTCAGTGAAAATAAACTAGAAAACGAGAAGATTACCCAATTTTGTGATTACTATATATCCGAAAATCAAAATTCATGCCTCATATTTGGGCAGAACATTCTTCCGACCTATACAGGGATCTCATTTCAAAACTAGCCACCCAAAATAACTTTTAAAATATCTTTAAAACAAAAAACACATTAATTTATATTTACGGGGGAACACATTTTACAAGTATCTGTAACCGTGCAGTGTTCATCCCCTAAGCGGTGGTGAATATCACTTCTAAAATTTTAAACAGAAAGGGGTATCATGTGATAGCTCTTCTTAAAGGTCTCTTTTTTTCAATCTTTTGACACATTATTTTTTTAAATCGAATTAATTTTTCACCAAGTTATAACCTAGAAATCGAAAAATATTGAATTAAAATGCATGAGTATAAATACCGAGATAAACAAGTTAGCAAAAAGCCTTAAATGTTTTTTGCGTAAGATATTTTTGACCGTAAATTAAAACAATTTATTATTAGTAGATTATTGGTTTCGTTGTGTACTGACAATTTAATTTTGACAATGGTTTATTCCTTACAAGAAAGAATTGAAATAATCTTTATTTATGGTGAAGAACAACGCTGTGCACGCAGAAATGCTTGTGTTTTTAATCAGAGACATCCCGATAAAAATGTTGGGCATCAGTATGTGTTGGATTTAGTTCATAAATTTCAAGAAACTGGAAGTGTGAGCAATAAAACTGTAAGGAATCGTAGAGTTTTAACTGAAGCTGCACAAGTTGAGATTTTAGGTCATTTTGCCATGGAACCTCAAACATCAATACCAAAAGTTCAGATTAACAAATATTTCCGTTGGCTCTGTGCATAAAACGTTACGGCTAAATAAATTATTTCCTTACAAAATACAGCTTTTACAACAGCTTGCTGAGGATGATTATGACAGAAGATTAGAATTTTGCGAATTAATGACTCAAAGGGCAAATGAAGACCATAATTTTATTAAAAATATTTGTTTTACTGACGAGGCAGGTTTCTTTTTAAATGGATTTGTCAATAAACATAATTGTATGTACTGGGACAATACAAATCCACATGTTTTTCGGGAAGAGCACAGCCAATATCCTCAGCAAATCAAGGTGTGGGCCGAAATTCTTGGTAATAAAATTATTGGTCCTATTTTCATGGAGGAAAATTTAATTGGGGAATTGTATTTGAACTTATTAGAAAATCTGATAAATCCTCTTATAACCGAATCATTAGAAAACCAAATAGATCAAGATGGAAATTTGTTACTAGACGAAGAAAACCTATTTTTTTAACAGGACGGAACACCTCCACATTATACCTTGCCTGTACGAAATTGGCTTAATGAGACATTTCCAGATAAATGGATCGGAAGAAGGGGCGCCATAGAATGGCCAGCGAGATCACCCGACCTAACGCCCCTGGACTTTTTTTTATGGGGACATCTAAAAACTGTGGTGCATAAAACTCAACCTCGCGATATTCCTGAACTTAGACGTAGAATAGTGGAGGAGTGTGAGCGGATTACACCAGAGACGCTTCAAAAAGTGCGGGATGAATTCGAGCTGCGACTTTACCATTGCCTTCCCAACAATGGCGGACATTTTGAACATCTTATTTAAGTACAATGTAACTCTTACGCAAATAAAATATTAATAATGTAAATACAATGTAAATAATAATTATTTTAATTTAAAAGTTTAAAATGGCATAACTTGGTGAAAAATTAATCCGATTTAAAAAAATAATGTGTCAGAAGATTGGAAAAAAAGAGACCTTCAAGAAGAGCTATAACATGATACCTCTTTCTATTTAATATTTTAGAAGTGATATTCACCACCGCTCAGGGGATGAAACTGCACGGTTACAGATACTTGTAAAATGTGTTCCCCCGTAAATATAAATTAACGTATTTTTTTTGTTTTAAAGATATTTTAAAAGTTATTTTGAGTGGCTAGTTTTGAAATGAAATCCCTGTATAGAACAACAGATGCATGTGAATCATCATCAGCCATTATAATAAGTCTTTTTATAATTCTTATTCAAACATACACCAATTTTTAACAGTACTTTTAGAGTTTCAAATTAGTACTTATATTTAAATAAGAAGCAGTAATATTTATTAGCAAAACTTATAAAAATATTTTAAGAAGAAAATTTGTAAATCTAAAAATGAATAAACGTTCTAAAAATAAAATAACAAAATTTGAATTCATTCAACAAGTGTCTAATTATTTTAAAATTATTTAATTTACTTTTAGTTTTACCTTCTTAATTTGTATTAGTCTTAGTAATTTAATGTAATATATAAAGTTTCTAAATAAATGTTTTTGATGTTTCTGTGTTTTCTTTATATTCCTGGTCATATAGCAACAACGGCGGATATTTGTATGGATTTAAATTAATTTTGAAGAAAATATTTCTTATCCAACTCGTACCTTCCCTTTTTGGATTTTAGGTGGTACAGGTCAAACGCCATCCAACTCGGTTCTGCCCATTAAAAATGGACAATATTGGTCCTGCAGTCAGCCATCGAAGTTTTAACAATAAAAATAGTATAGGACTGTTAAAGGCCATTTAACTGTATGACTTTGTGACTTTGGGATGATAAAAGTCCTTTAACTGTTTGCTGACTGTCAGCTATAGTGACCAGGTAAAAGTTAAAAGGCCACATAATTGAAGGCAGACAGTTATTGGGCCATTATTTCCCCATACCAAAATGTTCGTTGGGCTGCTTGACTCGTGTTTTATAACGACTAAGTAGATTAGATTCTCACATTTCTCATGGTAATCCAAGCGATTAGGATATTTATTAAACAAATTGATATCTCGATTGGTAAAAAATTGAGAAACACTTCCAGCCTCAAATCAACACCCTCTAAAAACAAATTTTAAAAATTTTCTTTACATGTTTGGAAAGGGTACTGTTTTCAATGTTTTTCCATAGATAATTTTATTAAATAATATAATTTTGGAGTTATCTTTTTTGAAAAATTGAAATTGTCACTTTCTTGAATTACCCTGTAACATGATAACACGACAAATGTTTCCCGAAACCTGTATTAAATACGGATACTCTAGGGTTCAATAATTAGGTACAATAAATGAAAAGAAATTTGTGAATTAAATATTTTAATATACTTTTTAAGACATAAAACAATAATTACATCAAAAATTTAACAATATAAAATATAAACTTTTAACTAAAATTACATAGTTTTTTGAAGAACTGGATTTCGAGGTATAAACAAAAGAGAAATTATTTCAAACTTGAAAATATGGATCGAATTTCTTCCATTATAATTTTTTATAATTACAAAAATACACAAAATCATGTGATCTGATAGTATATAAGTAACAGTAGAAGTACAAATTTGAGAGTTAAATACTGACCAATTTATTCATTCCTGCTAAAAATATAATTATCTATTTTAATTTCCAGTGTTATCTTTCATACATTTAACAAAAACAGAATTTCTGGACAAAATAAATAAAAAATAACCATCAGAAGCTCAAAATTTCGAGCACAAAATCATTTCTTGACTGAGATCTGTACACAAATATATACATATATCAGTTTTGGAACTTACCTACTGTTAAATTGTAGGTTTAATTAACAATATAATATTTACAAATAAAGTTAAGATCAATATCGAGTTGGTGTCGCCAATTTTTTTGCCAAATACAATCAGAAAAATTATATCCAAAAAATAAATACATTTTAAAATTGTGCACTTGCATCTAAAAATAGTAAAAGTTATGAAAATTGTAATAGTTGTCTTGTTTTACGTAGTTACTAGAACATTTTTTTAATACTTTTGGAAATAAGTTGATAATCTTCTTTCATCACGAAGAAAAACTTCATTTATGAGAAAACCAGAATTAAAATAAATATGGATTGGTAAAAGAACGAGAACATAAAGATTGGACGCAGCATTGACCTCACCTGTTTTGTATAGCTATTAATTTTTTAATTTCTGTCTGTATTTCTGCATTCATCTGTTTTTAAACATAGTTAATTATTGATAAAAAAAATACCGTTTTGCAAAGTTGCCTATGAATATGTAACCGCAAGTGCTTTTACTTTATTAAGTACTTTATTTTCTGCTTTAAGGTATATTTCTGTTATTTATGATTATAGAAGAAAATTCTTCCAACAAGAGTTGGCTGTGAAGTTATTCTCTATAATTTTGGTAATTTACATGATTTCTCTAAAATGAACCGTAATGGAGAAATTGGAGAAAACGTGCAAATTTTAATTTTTTCGTTATTTTCGCTGGCAATAAAATAATATACTAATCAAAAAGTTTTCAGAACCTGATTTACAAATAAAAATTATTCAAAAAATTTCATAACTTCAATGCCAATGAATATACTTAAAAAATAAAATTTTACAGATTTCTTCAAATCTCTCCATTACGGTACATTTAAAAAAATCTTGTATATGACCAAAACTATAGAAAATAACATGACCGACAACTCTTGTTCGAATATTTGTCTTCTATAATCATAAATAACAGATACATACCTTAAAGTAGAAAATAAAGTACTATCAATAATTATCTATAAAAATTGTATTTTGATTAAAAAAAAGATTAGTGCAAAAATTGTACGGACGGATCTACTACTATTATGAACAAAAAAAAAATGAGTAATAAATATTAAAAAGGAATATTGAGTGATTTTTTATTACAATTTTTTGTCTAAGCATTAGAGATTGAAGAAATAACTTTATTATTTAAATAATTTAAATGTGTTTTTATTAAACAATATTTAAAACATTTTTGTTTGATTTTTCATGAAACTATTTTATAAAAATAATGTTTTTTTTGTCATTGCTGAATAACAGCGTTGTAGGTATTTATTCAATACAAGGCAAACTGGTTAGAAATTAATATAGATAGAAAAAGAAATTTTTAACATTTATGATGTTTTATTACAACTTAATTTTATTCTTGTAAAACAAGAAGCAAAGATTAATGTAAAAAATGATTATGGAAATTAAACGACACGTTAAAGGCACGAAATGCTTTAAAAAGTTTGTAGAAAAGAGGTTAATCACGTTAATAAATGGCGTAGAATTTTTTTTATAAAAAAATACAGAAAAAAACACAAAGACTAATCAGTCAAAAATTGCCTTCCAGAAAAAAATTCTATATAAAGTCTACCTTAGATTAAAATTTTAGCAGTTTTTGGTGTATTTTGTGCTTTCATATTAATTTAAAATGTTTTTCTATTATGTGTAATACTTCTCACCTCTAACGTCTTTCGTTCCAATCAATTGCTTTTTCAATTCAAGAACCTTATTATTTTTCTACCTCATTATATTATTATACCAGATAGCAGTAGACTAAGTAGAAATGCTATCACTTATAGAACTGTTCATATTTATTATTTATTAATAATCTTAAATCGTATATTTCCTTCAATCATGTGTAACTGCTAATTTACATGGCAACCAATTGACAACACCAACTCGCTACAGACAAACATCTTGTCACTCGGAAAATGTACATACAAGTATTATAAATAATATCACACTGTCACGTCCACACAATAATACACCGGGTGAAACAAAAGTGAGTCGAAAGTCTTTTTAGGTAAACTTGTAAGACTAGTCCTTGTTAACACAGCAACATATTTGGTTTAGTTCGTTCCTATTGCGGCCTTGGACCGTATATCGAATATGGAGACAGATATGGTGATAAACCGGGATGGCCAAACTGGAATCCCGCTAACGAAGCTGAACTCAAAGACGGGGGTAACAAGGACGGTTTACTGTAAGGATGATATCTCGCCGTCGCTAAAGGACTGAGCGGCGGCGTAGGATATGTTCTATGTAACAAAGGATGCGTCGGAGGCAGTCCTGGTGAGCCCAGCATGGATAGAGCTGAGCCGCTATCGGATATAGCACCGCTAGTATGAGTCCTTAAATGACCGAGCAGCTCTTCCGAACTGGAAAACCTTTTGCCGCAATAAGCGGCGTCGCCTGATATCCAATTGCACACGTACGGTAAATGGGAAGCGGCAGCCAAGGCTGCTAACTGCGCGTGAGCGTACGCCGCTGCTGCCGGACTGTGGCTCAAGTACCCAACGCTCGTGGGGGGTTTAGGATGATCACACTGCGTACAGCCAGCCGGGCACGACTTGAGAGCACTTGAGGCACCTAACAGATGAGAACTAACACTACATCCTGTACAATAAGGATCTCGACACACTGATGAAATAGTATCTTGAGCTTTTAATCTCGAGTAACCGATGTAAGGAACTAGACCGCTGCCTTTCAGAGCGTGGTGTTGGTTCATTAACGTGCTGGTCATCAAGTCCATTCCTAGGGTGAACGAGGGGGTTGGGTATCCTGTTAAATACGGAGAACTCGTGTGCGGAACTCCTGGTTTGAAAGTACCCAAAGGTAGGTCCTTTATTGCTGGGTCTGAAGATGATGTCAAAATATTTGGAGTAAAAGCCGTTTTGGAAGCTGATGATGACGGCGTTTGAGGACTTCTCCTATCACCGCATTTATCAGGAGTACTTATTCGTTCAGAACTGCTTTCCGTGGCTGGAGTTTTTCTTTCATTTGGAGAAGCTCTTGGAGAACTGAGATTACTAGAACACCGACCGTTCGGTATACTTTTAGATATTACAGGTGTTCTCACTCTGTTGGAACGTTCTTCTGGCGATTTAGATTTTTCTCTAAAACTATTCCCGTCGTTTTTCAACGCACTTTTGTGGGCTTGTTCGTTTTTGTCTTTGTGGATGTCACTTTTAGACGATTTGCTTGCTTTTTCTGAACTCTGTATCAACTTAGCGTTGGGCGCGTCCGCTCCTATTTGGCTGCAAGTTTGCGCCAGCAGAGCCAATGGGCTCTTTTTTGCGTCCAACTGAAACAAAATGATCAAAATTAGTTCTATGAAATAGTAAAATTAAAAAAAGTATTAATTATTTTTATACAGTCAACAAGTTTTGTTTACAACTATAAATAACTTTAATAAATTGTTAAATACTAATGAAAAACAAGTCTATTACGATATTAAAATTGAAAGTAATATTAATAATTCATAAATAATTTTACGATCGATATTTTACGTGTAAAGTAAAGACAAGACCATGGATAAGAATAAGACAAACAAAGGAAAACTACCAGCCACCTAGATGGTAGTTCTTGAAAGAAGATGTAGAAGATCAAGGTTAGAAGTGGTTTAAAACAAATTAGATGAAATATCGATAGAGATGATATGCATAAAGTTGGGCATCTTCTTTTTACTCACATTTTCAAAGTAATACTTTATTTGATATGCAAAAAAATTGTTAGTAAAAAGTCGAACTTGTAAGTGTTTAATCTTTACGGAAGGAGCTACTTCCCAACCACCGAGTACTCTCAAAAATGCGAGAAACCTGAAACCGCGTATGGGATGACAGAATTTAAGCCTGTGTATCAGCCTACCAAGGTGTATAAGGTTCGTAGTAAATCACATTAATAGGGGTATTGTGCTTTATATCGTTTAAGAAAAGCTTAATCATTTTCATGGAAGAAGAGCAAACAATAGGAGTAGCTTTGAGTAACGAAGAACGAATAAGGATTTTTTATGTTTTAGCGATTCAGGATTCTAAACGGGTTTAGAAGAGGATATTTGTGACTAAAATTTGACAATATACTTTTTTATTGCCATTGTTATGGCGCGTATTGTATATACATCCATTGTTTGAAGAAAATGTCCATCCTTTATGAAGATATTGTACACATGTACCTATATTTAAATCATCTATTAATTGAGATTAATACGTTATCAAGTAATTTTACTAGTATCAACGTGAAAACAATTTGCAATTCAATCACAGAGTTCTAGAGCATATATACTTCTTGGCCAGGATCAGTACACGACTTAAGGATATGGAAAAACGTTACGCAATAAAACAATACCAGTGCTCTCTTATTAAGAGACTCTAATTATGCTATAACTCCGTGAATTTGTTGGTTACACCAGAACGACTTAAATAATTTTCCTATTCCATACTACATCTTGTACAACTTGATTATGCACATCAATGATGAAGACTGATTTCGACGAACAAGAAGGAATTAAAGACCACAATGTAACTGACTACAGATATGCAATACTACGTCAATTTAAAAGAGAGGATATATCAAGAATATTCCACGATTTTCGCAACTAAGTTGAGTCAAAAAATATCTAGGCACTCTAAAATCCCGAGTGGTGTCTTAATTTTTCGTCAGATATTTTATGCTTACTAAAACGGAGTACATAATTATTAGAATAAGTCGCTGCTAGCTACAATATGGAGTAACAATTTTATGCATATCACCCGCTGATGAAATTTTGGTACACAAAATAAACAAGAAGTGCCAAGAAAAATGGAGCATACCATGCCGAAGTTAGAAGTACAACGTTAAAAGGTGACGACACCGGTAGACATTCAGTGACTGTAATGTTTTAAATGTTAGTAACATTTCAAATTTACTTAGACGTTTTTCTTCCATTCATTTCATATCGGATATTAATATTAGTAAAATAATCAATAGCACTTCATTGAGAAAACATACATTTAGTTACAGTTTATTGTCAATTCTCAAAGCTCATTAATCATAGTATGTCAGCTTTCAATTCGATAAACCCAGTGCTTTTTGCGAAGCGTGCAAAAAGTGATTCTGTACAAATGTAAATGAGTACAGCTGTAAACAGAGGTCGATAAAAAAATATTAGTTAATTATCAAACTTTAAAAACAAAACGTTAAAATATTTATTTGTATAATTTCTGTTCTATTTCCGCTAAAATCTTAATTTCTGGTTAAATAACGTTAATTTTGAAACTCACCGTAGTGGGTAGTGGTGTAAGATACTCCGGTCTCAAGTATTGATTAGAAGAAGTCAACATAATGTCGCAATATGTTCCATAAAAGCCGACAGACACAACAAGAACCACACACACAACACAACAACTGATTCGTTTGTCACTCGCGATATTACTCGGATTCTGTCGATGTGCACTGAACGGTTGGCATGACTGAACTGAAAGCGCTGACGTTGGCTTTGGCCATGCGACAAGCGCTCTCTGCTGTCGGTGACGTCACGTATTGTTCCATCCCCACCGATTCTGAGCTTTGACACCCTCGACCGCAGATCGGCGTGTTATTGCTTCTTCTATTTAGTTGTCGACACTTCTTGCATGCTTCGTAATTTAGACGGGAACATATGTGTAATGCAAGTTTTGTGCTTGTGGATTATCGCTGATTGCTTTTCCGCTGTATAGTCCGAAATAGAATATGATATACAGGGAAAAGTTATTAATTTTTAAAAATGACTTTTCGAAACTATATAAATATAAAGTAACTAACTGATTTCAAAAACTACTCACTGTCTTTTTTGAAGATTTTTCTGCAGAAATGGAATACACACGCTGCAATAGTTTGTAACAGAGGCGGCTCGTGGCCTAGTCTACGAGGAGGCTGGCACACCCTATATATCTAATAAAAATATATATATTTCTATTAGAATGCAATGTAATATTTCTGCTTTTTGTATTCTAATGGAAATATATATTTAAAGTATATAGGGTGTGCCTTTCAAAATTAGCCTCCATAGCCTCCTTGTAGACTAGGCAACGAGCTGCCTCTGCTTTGAAACATGATTCAATTAGATTAGATATGAAAGGAGTTGGACATTATTTGTCTTTGTTTCCTCGTCCTTTTAGATCTGTTGCGGGACTATTTATTTAAAGTGTGTCATCGTAGCTGGACAGTAGCTCCTGCATAGAGTTACATGCTTCTAGCTTTTTTTCACACAGTACTTTTTAAAAGAGGTAACAAAATCTTCAAAAATACATTAGTCGCCTAATAGTGCCGGTTTTTTACCTGCTAAAAAACTTCTACTCTTCTTCACAGGACGGTCTTCTCGAGATTGTCAATATGCATTACTTCGAGAAGACGTGTTGAATATGTTGTTGTATGTTGCCTTATGCTATCTCTCGTCTATTGTCCGCACTTTTTTTCTTCCATAATGATTTCATCATTTCGTTCCAGTTTTCTTTGCTCTCAATCATTTTTGAATTAATATTACCTGTAGTTAATTTAATTTGTGGTGATTTCTCTATTTTCTCTTTTCTTCGTTAATTTTTCATTGTATCTCTCTTTCATTGCAAAAAACATACATTGACCCATCGCTCTTAAGGCCCCCATTTACATGACTCCAAATGGAATGAATCCGTTTGGTTGGCATCAATATGGATTTTACGTTTAAAAGCTGTTCATTCTCGGTCAATCCGAATTGATGCGTGAATAATGTAGTTCTTTGTATTGTGTAGTGTACAACCAACTTGGGGTTTACATTCATATAGCATCCACGCCGCAGACTGCTAGCATAGCTCGTTGGATATTTTGGACGTTTAGCTATCTAGCAAAACTACCCCGCCACGCCTATACATTCAGTTTTCAACATTCACGGAATGATTTAGGAATGTTGCCACTCCATTTAGACATTTTCCGTGCTGATGAATGGGACCTTCATACCGATTCTGTGATGATAATTCATAAAACAGCCATGATCAGTTATCATTAGTTCGTGTTTGCTTATTTACAACTCATTCATTTCATTATATCCGCAATGAGGGTAAAAGTCCATCTACCTTTTTACTTTGCTCCCATTCTCTCTTGTGCTACCTAGCTTTGTGTCTTATTCTTCCCTTCAGTTTTGCTTTTCTTCTTTATCAATAGCTCCAAAGGTATAATCCTGGAAATAACTAAGCTATTTTTCTTATAAATTAGCGTACACTGATATCCACCAAAACTAACAATTTATGTATATTAAAAAAAGTTTTAATAGTTAGATTTTTAGTAAACAATACATATTGTGACAATAATTGGGACAGATCAGTGGGGCTAACTGCATTTCTTGTCAAAATATAATTGATATATGTAAATATGAAACATGGAACACAAAAGTGTCCAAACATTTTAAAAAATTTATAACTCAGACAAATGAATAGAAAAAAAAATTAAAATGTAGCCTTATTTTGAACTGTATTATTCATAAAAAAAATTTCAAAATTTTTGAACGTCCCCCATTACACTGTAACGGCCCTTCCCCCGCGCACCCTATTTGTTCGCTGGTTTTACTTTCTAAACTGTTATTATTTACCTCACAAGTATATTTTACTTTAAATTCTATACTTACTATAATTCGCCTTTTTCCTGTAGTAGTAAAAGTGATCGTCTAGTTAATTAATTAATAATTTATATACTTTTTGTGCCCTCTGTGTGTCTTTAGTTCCCAGCGAAATACTAATGTGGGTGCAAAGGGGGTGGCTTATTTATTATGTGCCTTGAGAGCTTTGTGTATCGAAATAGTGTCGAAATTGGTCTTAACATTAAAATTAGAAAGATAAGCGAGTTAAGTGTTTTAATGATGATTAATTCGTGAAAAGAAATATCTTTTATGATCTAGGTTCCCAGACACGTGCACGAAATTTGGATCTTTGACGGACGTGGTTATAGATATTATTTATTAGGTGTCATAAATAAGATTTAATTATTTGGAAGATTTTTCGTTAAATGAAGGATTTTGGATTTAATAAGAATGCAATATTATATTTATTAAATGGAATTAATAAATTATTAAGGTACCTGGGTGCGGTAGGTTACACTTATCAAAGTCCGGCTAATAATTTGTTTCTCGTCTAAATAGTGATGTGTTGTTATTTAACTATCTGTTACTTTTAAGCTGTTATTTGAATCATAACGGTTACAACTGTTAATCTTGTTTAAAAGTAACAGGTACAAAATAACACCACAACATAAAACGGCTGGCGATGGTTGATGTCATTCATTGCTGTCGATCGCCGATTGCGCCATCAAATTTGCAATAACATGCGTTAAAAGCGTTATTTTAATAACGCTACTAGTAATCGTTATTTAGGTATTATTTACTACTGTTGTTTCAGTGTCGCATGCGTTCAAGTTTCTGGGCATACTGGCGCTTTGGACTCTGGATCATTCCAAGTCTACTGACATTGATGAATGGGCCTGGGGTATTGTTATTTAGTTTTAAGTAGGCGCACGGCGTTTACTATGTACTTTCCTAGTTCAACCACTAGATGTTAAAAATAACAACATTTTATGCTGTTATTTAAAAATAACAATAATAGTTGTAACTGTTAAATAAAAATACCTCTTTTTCCCATCACTACGTCTAAATGAGTTTATTCGACTGATCTATATCGCTAATAAACAAGACATCTAAAGCCCACCGCGTCGTAGTCTCGTTGACAGACAGCTAACTGGTGCGATCCATATTGTTTGGCTAAAATATTAATAATCCAACGTCGTCATATTTGTAATTCTTACATACATTTAAAAAGAAGAATGAAGAAGGCAAAATCTCGAACGGGCGCCGCTGCCGTTAAAGAAAATAATACGGCATCAGTTTCTTTCACGTTTTCGAACGTGAATATCGGGAATGTTTCCGAAATCCATTTTCGTCTAGTCAAAATATATTATGGCGTTCGCTTTTGTGAAACAGCCGCCGGTTCACGGGCCCATTCAATACACATAAATCACGATTGATTACCCAAACTGACGTGTTGAGATGTATTATCCATTCCACGAGTGTAGCTACGGCTCCTTCTTCTTAAATGACGACGGTCAACAATTCGACTCTAAGATGCCAGAATGGATTTTTCTTTCTTTCTACTATATACCGAATCACATGGTTTTGTTGAAAGAAGCCTTAACGCTATAATCATAAAAAACTTTTAACACGTCCACTGCCAAAAAATTTTTGCTATAACTTTTGAGAATAATGTTTTCGGATATCAATTTAGAACGAAGTATAATAATCAATTTTGTGTAAGAAACAATCAACACCTACAACGAAATTGTGCTGATATGCAGTTTTATAAGTTCGTTATCGTTCACACCCATATCCAAAAGTTTACAACTAGTATCTATTCCTTTACATTTGGTTTAGGTATTTTATATTTTAACAATATTGGTATCTAAAATATATTTTGTTTCAGTAAATTTAAAAGACTACAAATCTCTTATTCTCAGGGTTGAATCCATGGTTCTTATTTTGCAAGGTATCGCAGATTTAAACGGACATAGTTTAATGTGAGGTAGAGTTCAAAACACCCCGTACTTAGGCTCTAATCTAAAATTAGAGTTGACCATTATTTTGAAAGGCTACAAATATTAAGAGAAAAAATTTGTAGAAAAGTTGCACTGTCTTAGGTTAATTAAAGCCATATTTTAATTTGGAAACACTCCAGGACCGAACTCCTTTTTTGTCTATTAAAAATATCACTCTTTGCATCGTTACTAAATGTTAATGGCCATTTTAAATAGTGAATGGATTAATCCAGCCATACTCAACCTGCAGACCGCGGGCCGCTCTAGGCTTTTTTTTGCGGCCCGATATACTACTAAGAAGGTGCTTTTTAAAACTGTAAGTTTCTATATTTAAAATCTTGAGCGGAATGCGCAAAAACATTAATCGATCACTGTGCTAAATATCACGCTAATTTTTAAATAAACATTTGGAATCCGTCGGGTTACTGCAAAAATAAGATAACTCACATTTTTTTTAGAGTTTCGAGAAAACGCCCTTCAAAAGAATAAAATTGAATAAAAAATCAGAAAAAGCTTCAAACTGTTTAATAAACAATAATTCCAATGAAAAAATAGTTATTTATGCAACAAGTGTGTAAAGTTACTCATGTAATGTGATTGTCGGCACTCGCCTACGGCTCGTGCGACAACATTCACATTCGTAAAAAAAGGGACTTTACACACGAGTGGCATACAATATTTTTTCTACTACCGTACACATAATCCACTAATATTAGAAATATAAAAGTTACTTTTTTTCACTAGTTACTTTACGCACTAGTGAAAAAAAGTAAAATGTGCCAAAAATTGTACACAGCAACAAAAATAAATTTATTGGAACTTTACAAATTTATAATTCTTACAGAACAAAATGACTAACAAATGAAGAAATATTTAAAAAAATAGGTTTTTAACTCTTATGAATATTAATATTGAATGTGCAATTATTGCAATTACCAAAACTTAAGGTTTTGGCCTTTTCCAGCACAGAGTTTGAAAAATGTTGTGATATTACTTCTGTAACCCTATTTTGAGCTTCGAGTGGTATGGATTTGGCCTTTTCAAGTAAAGAAGTTGAAATATTTTGTGTAACTCTAGTTTCACTGTCGAGTGGTTCCACTAATTCTTCATTAGAGTTGTCAACGGTAAAATTATAGCTTTGTTTGGAAGTGGATGGCATACTGTCATACATCAAAATTTTATTAGAAATTTTGTTTTTTTGTGTTATTGTGCTGTCTACGTAGCCTTCTGCAACATCAGATGATTTCCATCCTCCATGTTTTTTGACCGTTAGAAGGTCTCCTCCAGAATTTGCCAGCATAGTAGCTGAAGATCTCCTAAAGCAGTGTCCTGTAATAGCCGTTGGAATGGGCGAGTTTAGATACGTTGCTATAACACTTGGCATTTTACCAAAAGTATTTATCCCTAAAGGCTGTTTAGAATATTTTCCATTAGCGAATTTAAAAAAAAATCTGTTACAATTTATATGTGATGGTCTTAATGAGGTATATTTTTTTATGAAAGATAAATAATCAACTGCAGAATTATTTGGATTTAAAATCGTAAAAATGCGTTCTATTCCATTTTTGGTTTCTGATACTTTGACAATATACACTGTTTGTTTATCTTCCACATCGTTAATTGTCATTTTACATCATTCTTCCCGGCGACAAGCTCCCGCAATTCCAATTATAAAAGTTACCTAAAAAATAACATATTGTAATGTTACAAATAATTAATTAAACATTAGGAAATATCTTGACGTTGCGCATGTAAAACTCCAAATAAATGCTATTGTAAAAAATATAAAAGTTTTAGGTATAATGTGCTGCCTAACAACCCCGGTGGCCTGTTAGGACAGCAACTGATTTTGTTGGGCAACACACCATACGAACACATCTCGTTGCAAAACTTTACAGAATATTTTAATTTTATACTGAGCATTCAAGCATTTACTGAGGCATTTACTTACTTTAATCATTAAAAACTTGGAATCTGGAGCTTTTAACAGAAAATTAATTAGATCTTCTCGTTTAAAAATTTTGGATTTTTTTGGTTTAGAACTTTTATTTTTTTGTTTGAGAAACGCTATTAACTTGTTGAATTTCGAAATATCAACGTTGTTTTTATATTTTAAGGTGCTGTTAAGCATAGAATAAATCGACCATAGGGTAGAAGCTTTGCTATTCTTCAATTCATCAGAGAAATATGCTAAAATAACGTTTTCCAAATATTTTGTCACCTTATTCTTCCTACACCATTCTATAAATGCATTGTATTTTTGCTGATAAATATATGCAGATTTTTCTGGCAATAAATTTTCAGTGGCCTTTTGTGCACTGC
The DNA here is from genome assembly GCA_927349885.1 of Psylliodes chrysocephalus. Lineage (NCBI taxonomy): Eukaryota > Metazoa > Arthropoda > Insecta > Coleoptera > Chrysomelidae > Psylliodes > Psylliodes chrysocephalus. The sequence continues at coordinate 32,739,339 of OV651815.1, read as the reverse complement.
ATAATATATCTGGGGGAGTATTATCAAATTCGCTATCGCTAGATAAATTTGAATCCATATCGATTATGACAGATATAATATACTGCAAATAAAATTTGAATTTACGTAAACAAATATTAAAAAGTAAAACTTTTTACCTTCTCAAACTTGATTGAGTTTAAAAAAATGCTAAACTGGCTTTAGAATCTAACCTTGAACTTAAGTATACTTTTTTCGTGTTCTGTTATAAGGTAGGTACTAATTAAAAGTTTAGAGATTGACAGTCCTTCTAATCCACACAGCCACGGCCAACTTACTTTTACCAAAATCGATATCCACTGTATGTTTACTTTTAATTAAATCAATGACATTTAGAGAAAATTGTAATTAAAATAAACTGTTGATAATTTGTTGGACACTAAATAGATATAAGCAAAAATAATTTATTTATTTGTCTTAGAAGGAGATAGCAAAAAATGTTAATATAAAATAAAACGTTATATTTTGTTGTTATGTAGAAATTTTACTTTTTTTAACTAGTGCGTAAAGAGTTTTATTTTACGCACTAGTGAAAAAAAGTACAACTTTACACACTTCGTGGAGTGCGTAAAGTACGTACTTTACGAACGGTAGTAGAAAAAGGTATTCAAAACATAATTAGTCTTCACAAAGTATATAAGAATCCATCGATTGATAAAAAAAGTCACTTAGCTTATTTTAGCTGTCTATATACAGGTCATAATATTCAATGTATGTGTCATTATCTTCACTGGAAGATTTAGGTACCGTGTTAGATGCAGGTAGATTGTGATAATAACGGGGAACACGTGTAGCACCTGATTTGCAAAGTTTTAATAAATCTTTCTTCTTGCACTGTTTGTATTTTCAAAGCTATTGTTTTCACCCTTTCAGGCTTCCCTCTATTGGTTTTTGAAGATTAGCTGTATCGCGGAAAGAAAGGGTGACGTAATCACCTTGTCGTTTTCGAAACAATCGAGAAAGGCCAGAGACGGCTCTAGTCATAACAAAACAAATGGCTTGGACACAATGTTACAGTATTTCAACAAACACATTCAACAAAAATAAGTGTTGTGGACTCAATCTTAGTTTAGCAAAAATATATACTATTAGGAATCATACTAAATACATAATAAGTTATTTGTCTCTTATCTAGACACACTATTACCAATTGAACACAATGTTATGATCATGTTTCGGCATAAAAGTCACTCATCTTATTTGTGCATATTTTAAATGTATTAATATGGAATTAGTTTTTATTGGCCATCTGTTTATCATAGATATAGACTTCGTTCCATTTGTCTTGTTTATACTGTATTTTTATTTGAACTATTTTGTAGAAGAAAGTGTACTTCACTCGAAAACTCCAAAAGTGGAGTTATCTTATTTTTGGAGTATCCCATCAATATATTGTTCTGTGTTTTATTTATTAGAGATCCCCACTAACTAATTTTAAATGGATGGCCTGAAAAAGGGTCATTATCCAAAAATATTTTGGCCCGTGTAACATAGCAAACATACGAATGTGGCCCGAATGAAAATAGGTTGAGTATGGCTGGAATAATCAATAAAATAGTTTAACAATGTTTGGTAGCACGTTTATAATTTACTTAAACTTACTTATATTTTTAAATACAGCCAGATAGGCAGTCTTCAAGCATTTTAAACTTACATACCTATACTCTGTTTGTAAACTACTCTTTTGGCTAATACCTCAACAGGCATTGAAGAATACCCAAAGGAAAGACAGCAGAAATAGAAATTAAATTTCAACACTCTACGTTTGATTTTGCTAAATAAGGAGAACCTTATTCTTGGACCGCTTTCGTCCTTATTAGGACTCTTCAGTCCAGTCTCGAATGGAATTAACGAAGGCAACACACTCACTATCACTATAGTTTATTTAAAAATGCATGATAGCACAGCTTTTATGGTAAAGGTCTGTATACAGGATTGTTCAAAGCAGCAAAAAGTAAATATTGATACTTTCTTATCTGAATTTTCACTAGAATTTAGTATGACCATCCCGAAAAATCTCAAATACAATACATCATAAAACGAAAATGAGCAAACCCCAAGGGCTTACTCAATAATTCTATATATGAGGGACAGGGAACACGAAATTACTTTAATGTAAAAAATATTTGACTGTCAATATTAAATACCCACATTTATTTTTATAAAAATAGTAAACTAGATATTTGGTTAGGACATTTTCTTAAAATTTAATAATTAAACGAAAACTGAAAACGGGAGCATCCGGCCCTGATAATTTTGTAAGTAAACTTGTTTGGAATAATATATAGGGCATTTTAGTAATAATGAAAAATCTATTAACTAAAAATACTACCCCGAACATTTCTTATTCAAATGTTTATGGAATACAGGGCATTGAAAGCTAAAATTTTATTTTTGTTTTCGTAATTATTATGAAATTATTGGAAATTGGCAACTTGATGTTCCTTGACATTAAAAATTTTTGACTTTACTCATACAGGGCATAAATAAATAGAGCCATAACATTTTACCATATCCATTTAATGTCAAATGGGTTCAATAATCTAAATCTCGATTACATAAAAAAGTTTTCTTGTTTTATTTTGATATTTCAATCCATTTTGAAGAAATAACGATATATTAATTTAATTTATTAAAAAAAATATTTACTTTTTAAACTGTAACGGCCCACCCCCGGTACCCCCTATTTGTTCATTGTTCTACACTCTGAAACGTTATTATTTACTTTGCAAGTTTTATTTTAATTTCTATACTTACTGTATTTGGCTTTTTTCCTCTAGTAGTAAAAGTGATCGTCTAGTTAGTTAATTGATAATTTATATACCCACGTTGTGATAATGTTAATTGAGGTAAACCATGATTCGATGAAAAATTTGGTGCAAATTCATAAATAAAACCAGACAACTTTATATTTCAACTCTTTTATTTTTCATACTTTAAATGTGATGCAATAATTAGCAAAGTATATTACAATTGGTACTATTTACTGAGATCTCACTTGAGTCCCGTTCAAACGCAGACCACGTTCATTTGCTATCAAGATAAATTTTATTTAGGTTGATAACCAACGGAGTTAAATAACAGCGTCAATTCGCCAGTTGGTTTACTACTGTGTTGATGTTTATATTCTTATTTAGGTTGATGACTAACGGAGTTAACGAACAGCGTCAATTCGCCAGTTGGTTAACTATTGTGTTGATGTTTATGTTCTTATTTAGGTTGATGACCGACGGAGTTAACGAACTGCGTCAATTTGCAAGTTGGTTAACTACTGTGTTAATGTTGATTTGATTCTATTCTAGATATTCACAGGTTGCACCTACTTTCGACTAATATAGAGATGATGACCAACGGAAGTAAAGAACAGCGCCAATTCGTCAGTTGGTTACTTTACTATGTTGATTTCATATATACTTTGTTTCAAATATTTTAGGATGGGTGGCTTAGCATCTATGTGTCCCCTTTTAAGCTTACGAACAGTAAATTCACCAGTTGGTTTACTAACTATTAAATTTTACCATCTTGGTTTGTACAATTTATCCAAGATATTTCTAAACATTGATTTTTATAATTTCTATTAAAATTACTTAATACAACCCTGTATATTTTTTAATATTGATTTTTACAATTTCTATTAAAATACTCAAAATTTACCCAGATGTCTATCCTGAAGGCCATGTAGTTTATTGTTTACATGGATAATATTTTACAAAAAATGTTAAGCCCTCCTTTAAAAGAAAACTTGGTGGTATCTCAAAGAAAGTTATATACATCTTTTGACATTAAAAATACAGACATTAGATTATGTACTAATTTCATCTGGCGTTGTGACGGCGTCGATTTAGGTACGTCGCAAAGTTGAGCGTCGCCTTGCGTCGAGGCGCCTATTGTCGTGGTGGAAAGAAAAGTATTTAATACGGTACTGCATTGGGACAAAGATACAGTAGAAATATTTAAGTGGTGTGGAACGTGACGAAGGGTATCGACAAGGATATTATAAAGGAAATATTTAGAGGCGGCAAGCGGATTGAGAAGTAGAGCGATGAGACGTTGGGCGTCGGAATAAATGTAAGGTAGGAAATACTTAGGTGGTGCGGAATATGACAGCGTTCGAGACGTAGGGCGTAGGACGGCAGGACGTTGGGCGTTGAGAGGTTGACACCTTCGGGGATAGGAGGTATTGTAGGATAGACGTCATTTAGGAAGAACGTTTTAGGAAAGGTACTGACTATTGAACTTGAAATATAACAGGATACAAATAATAAATGAATGCTTGCACCTCAAATAATAAAAATTGAATGAATCCTTTGGGTCAGACTTCTTATACTAAGTTTATGTTGCCTCTATGTGTCTTAGTTCCCAGAGAAATACGAATGTGGGTTCAAAGGGGGTGGCTGATTTGGTACTTGCCTTGAAAGCTTTGTGTATCGAAATATTGTCGAAATTGGTCTTAACATCGAAACTAGAAAGATAAGCGAGTTAAATGTTTTAATGATAATTACTTCGTGAAAAGAAATATGTTTTATAGTGGTTTCTTGATCTAAGTTCCCAAACACATGCACGAAATTTGATTTTTTACGGATGTGGTTATAGTTATTATTTATAAGGTGTCGTAATTAAGATTTAATTATATGGGAGATTTTCGTTAAATGAAGGATTTTGAATTTAATAAGAATGCACTATTATATTTAGTAAATGAAATTAATAAATTATTAAGGTACCTGGGTGCGGTATGTTACAAAACCATATTTTTAATTTCAAAAATATAAAGTATTTACGTAAAATGGTTTTAAATCTTTTGTTGTATCAATAATAATAATAATTCTTTTCGTACAACATTTTTGTCCAACACTGTACAATATCCACTTAAACGAGGTCACGAAGCGGCTCATTTTTAGACACGCTGTATAGGTATTTACATATTATATCCTTGCTTTGGACATGTGTAATTTCCCACACCTTATCTTGTTGCGATAGGTACCGAATTAACTTTGAATAACGTATTATTCTAATCATTTCCAATTTGTTATGACCTTCTTTAGCTATTTGGCAACTTTATCTGTCTTCGTATCGCATCCAATTGTCACTTATTAATGCAAATGGACGTGTTGTGTTATTTTTATGTATTATTTGGTCGAAGAGTTAACGGGAATGAATATTTATGTGTGAATTATGTTAATGTCGTCGAGATAATAGTTAATTAAGACAACATAAATTATCATTTTTTAAAAAGAAATATATTAACGTTTCGTTAATGTTGTTGATTGCCTGTATGTTTATTGGTATGGATGTTACGTTGTCAGAACGTCAGCAGATGGTGATAGATAAATATTAAGTAGGATACGCGGGTCTTCTAAAAGTTGGTCATTATGTTTAATGGCCGGTAATGAGTTACATACAAGATTTTTTCTAATTTTGACTAAATTATTTATATTTTTAGGCGAGATTTTAATTTAATTGGATAAATTAAAGTATAATTCTAATGCATCGATAGGATTCCCCACTCCAGCATTCACTGTTGGGTTCTAATTAAAAGTGATATCCCTGAAGTAGCACTGGGAAACAATAACAAAGCCTACACAGAACACGAGGGTAATAACCTCTGTAGTAGATGCCGTTGACACCAAATTAAAAAAAAAGTTGTAGCTGATAAAAAATGACTAACTATTAATTGTACTTTCAATCAATGACAAGCTCTCTGCACTTCAGCTGCTTTGGCTGCTGCTTCACTTCGTTTAGCAGTCAACTAGGCAACTTCAGCATAAAAGCATTACTTTTTGCTTCAAATGATCTAAACTGTTAATATATGTATAATACACTATTTTTTCTACAAACATTTTTTATAATCATTTAACGTTCTTAAAAGTTTCAAATTGAAATGTATGAGTGACAGTTTACTTTTAATACTAGTTATGTTATGTTATGTTGAGAATGGGGTGTTAATACACTGCGACCTAAAAGATCTATTGTGCCCCCTTCTGTCGCCACTGCACTAAGGAAATGTCTCAATGCCTATAGTGACCCTTCCAATCCTATTTTCTCAAGGAAGTGTAGGATTTGAAGTGGCTTCAAGTTAGGTAAATCTCCCTCTTCTATTTGATATCCTCCTAGATATAGTCCCCTTGGATTTTGGAGTGCTACACATTCAGTTAGGATGTGAATGGAGGTTTCGTCCTCCTCCTCACAGAATCTGCACTCACTATCCTCTACTACTCTCAGTTTACTTAGGTGTCCTTTTAGTCGGCAATGCCCGGTAAGGATCCCTGTTACAATACGTAGCCTGTTCTTGCTTAGGCAGATGCAAGCTTCCGATCTTTTTTGGTTATATTCACCCAGAAGTATCTTGGCCTGTCTCAGCCCCAAGAGATTGTTCCAATTATCGGTTCTTCTACTACCCAATTCTTTTTTAATCTCTCCTAATATTATGTTACTGCTGATACCGCAGAACGGCTCAGGTCCCACAAAGGGTGCTTGAGCCCCTTTCCTTGCAAGACTATCTGCAATCTCGTTACCCTGTACCCCGTTATGTCCCGGGACCCAAGTGAGAGTAATTCTATTTTTTTCGCCTAGCTCATTCAGTTGTTCTAGGCATCTCCAGACCATTTTTGAGCTGATTACGTAAGAACTCAGCGCTTTGATGGCTGCTTGACTATCGGACATGATGATAATCTCTTGTCTATGATAGTTTCTCTCGATGTTAAACTGGATACACTTCTCGATGGCGAGAATTTCCGCCTGGAAGATGCTTGGGTATTTTCCCAAGCTTTCGGAGTGCTTGGTTCTCGGCCCATACACTCCTATTCCAGTTCCTTCTATGGTTTTGGAACCTTCCGTATACCACTGAATAGTACGTCTTTTGGTTGCAAGCGCGATGGATTCTTGGCTCTATTCTTTCTTGCAGACCAGCTCTGTGGTTTTGAAGTTTTTTACAAAACTGTTCATCTTTTGCATTTCATCCTGGGGCATGTCCCAGGTATCTTTAGTCCTAAAGCAAGTAGACTTTCGTCTGATTACTCCGTTCCTGACCTTTTTGCCACATTCTCTATCATCAAATGTAGAGGGGTGAGGTTTAAGATCACCTCCATTGCGGCCGAAGGACAGGTTCTCATTGCACCAGTAATGCAAACACAGGCTAGTCTTTGTACTTTTGAGATATTAGCTCTCGTAGTAGCTAAACTAATTCTGTTACTCCAGGCTATAGCCCCGTAAGTGATGATTGGTCTCATTATTGCAGTATACATCCATCGCAGTATGTTTGGGTTACATCCCCATCGTTTACCTGCAATGTTTCTGCGACACTGTGTACGGCCCAGCATTACTACAATCTGACTCTTTGCGTTTACAAAAAATTCAAAACAGCTGTTTACGGTTTGCTTAAGGTATCCGAAAATTCGAACATATTTCACATAAAATGAAGGAGTCAGGTTGGCTAACACTGTCTAACTACCGGTCGTTACACTTGCTGGTATTAGTTCACAAAGTTTTAAAATTACGAAAACCGGAATACCTTTTCACAAAATTAACTTCTTTTTCCAATATTAATAACTATCCCACTAGAAACAGAACTACATTAGTAGTACCCATGCGTAGTACCACATTATTCGAAAGATCATTCTCGTACATTGCTAGTAAAAAATATAATGATATAACGGCGGAATATAGATCCTACAGTATTCTTAATTTTAAGAAACGTCTCAAAGAAAACCTTTTAGCTAATCAATCTGCATTATAAAACGAAAACATGAACTGTCAAGAAATAGGTTTACTCCCTTGAAAAATAATTTTTGTATATATAATTTAAGCTGTTTTCATCAATATTCATTTTGTGTATGAAATAGAATGTATTTATTTGCGTTGCTGGTTAAGTTGAAAAACAGCCTTGTGCAGAACTTCGCCTTTTCATCACTTTCCTTCTTTTTTTTGTTGTTGTAGGTGTGTAGCTATGATGAATAAAGACCATTTATTATTATTATTATTATTAGGGCTTTTGTGGCCTTATTTACTACTTCCTTCTCATGCGTGTTCCAGAGAAGTTTATTGTCTAGGGTTAGGCCTAGATATTTGACTTCATTTTTCCATTCTATATCTATCCCGTCTAATTTAACGGTTTTGAGATTAAGTTCTCTTTTTCTTGAAAAGGCTACTAGTGTTGTTTTTGTAGGGTTTATACTAAGTCCCACTTCACGGCACCATCTTTTGGTATGTTCTAGTCCTCGTTGGACTATATCACACAGGATATTACTAAACTTGCCACTAGCAAATATGACTATGTCGTCGGCATAACCTTGACAGGGTATGCCGAGGTCAGTCAATCTGCATAAAAGTTCGTCTACAATTAAGCTCCACATTAGTGGGGATAGAACTTCTCCTTGTGGACATCCTCTGGTTGTGCAGATGGACATGGTGTCCTGCCCTATCTGTGTCTCTGCAGTTCTTGTAGATAACAGCTGAGCCATCCATCTGGATGTTATGTCATCTATCCTGGATTACATCAGTCAACTGTACCAGGGCAGTTTCTGTAGATCTTCCTGCTCGGTACGCGTGTTGGCTGTGGTGGAGTGGCACCCTCTGCAGGACTTCTGATATAATTATCAACTGCCTTCTCCATTGTTTTTAATACAAAGGATGTGAGGCTGATTGGACGGAAAGATTTAGGATGTGTGGTATCCTTTTTCCCTACTTTTGGAATAAAGGTGACTCTGGCCCTTCTCCATGCTTCTGGTATATATCCCAGCTCCAGACTGCTCCGGGATAGCCGGATAATGTGTGGTAGTAATTCCTCCTGTACCTGCTGAAGCAGGGCAGGAAATATTCCATCCACACCTGGAGACTTAAACGGTTGAAAAGTGTTTAAGGCCCACCTTAACCGATTTCTGCTGCATATGTGTTTGGCCACTATAGCGGCCTCTCTTGGGGGTCTGCTTACCTTAGTTGTGTCCCTTATTAGAAAAGGTGTGCTTTCAGGAAAATGAGTTTCGAGTAAGAGGCGAGCTCTTTCCTCCTCACTCTCCGTTAAGCTTCCATTTGGTTTCTTTAATGCCATAAGTGTATCAACTCTCCCTTTTACCAGGGTCCTGTGCAGTCTCGCTGCCGCAGGTGTAGAGTTAATATCCTCGCAGAATTTTCTAAAGCTGTTACGTTTAGCTTTCTTGATTTCTTTGTTGTAGGTAGTAAGCGCCTCGGTGTAGCTCTGCCAATCTCCGCTGTGCTTGGCCCTATTATAGAGCTTCCGCACTTCGGATCGTAAGTTTGACAGATGACAGTTCCACCAAGGAGCATCCCTACTGGTTCTATTTCTTTGAATGAGGCAGCTTGATTCATATGCCTCAAGTATTACCCCATTTAGTTCTTCAAAATCGCTTTCCAGAGCAAGTGGTTGCCCCGGTCCCTTTTTTGTCTGGATACGTGCTAAATTTTGTTTTAGAATGGTGTTGTATTTGTCCCAGTCTGTTTTTCTAGGATTCCTCCTGAGGATCGTCTCAGGAATGTCGCTCTCTAACGTAAACACAATTATCTTGTGATCAGATAGAGATGGTTCACTCGATACCCTCCAGTTTTTAACTAGATCTTTAATGCTCGGTAAGCTTAATGTGATGTCTAATACCTCACTTCTTGTCCTTGTTACAAATGTTGGAGTATTCCCAATATTTTGCACAATAAGGTTCTTATTAAAAATATATTCTAAAAGTTGTTCACCTCTTTGATTGGTGTCGTTGCTTCCCCATACAGTGCTGGGCGCGTTGGCGTCGCATCCAAGGAGTAATGGCAGATGTCTTCTCTGGCAGTACTCTACTAGCCTCGATACTTCCGGGGGTGGTACATGCGTAAATGAGACTGCAAATGCAAATTACTTAGAATGCATGAAAGACCACCAAACCGCATTTTATACCTGAAAAATTTTAAAAGAAAAGATACATTTGAGCGTAAAGGCATTGCGAACCAGTTGTTTCTCCGAAAACATTTCCAAGATATCAGTTAATATGCAGCTTTTGCAAGAAAATTGGTCACAAGAAATCTGAATGCCGTAAATTAAGGAGAAAACAGGAAGCCAGAAATTTCAACCTCTCCCAATCCTGTGAGGAAGATATAACTTTCATTGTAACTGCAGATGAAAATTTTGACGAAAATAAAGAAAAGCTATATTTCTATCTAGATTCTGGCGCTACAAATCACATGATCAGTGACCACTATAAACATTTATTAAAAAACGTGCGTTCGTTAAATGCACCAATTACAATAAAAGTAGCAAAGTAGCATGAATACTTACAGCTGTGCTTACAGGCACTTGAAGTTGGAGATTTAAATTATTACATCAATGGTCAAGGCGACATTTCCAGATCAGTCAATGTGACAAGAATTCTAATTGTCCCCGATATAAGATTTAATTTATTATCCGTTAATAGATTGGATTCTAACAGAATAAAAGTTGTCTTCACCAAAGGCAGAGCTGTTATCTACAAGGATAATACTCATTTAGCTCTTGCCACAAAAGTAAATAATATGTACGTCTTAAAAGTTAAACCCAATTATTCAGAACAAGTCAACATTTGTAGTTCTCACAATGAAGCTGAATTATGGCATAGACGTTTAGGACAAATCGGTAAAAATAGCCTATTGTAACTTTTTTCATTGATAGATGGCCTGAAAGCACTGATCTGTATTATTTGATCCCACCATAATTTGCCCAAATCGGCCAGCAGTGTTGCACTTCCGGTCTCCTTGGTGGAACGGATTTTTAGTATGTTAAATATAGCCTATATCCTATCCAGTAAAATAATACAGATCAATGCCTGAAAGTCTCAGATATAGATTTTGATACAATCTGTAAATATTGCCTTCAAGGAAAAGAGACCCACATTACACATATTAAAACACGTTCTAGAGATGTACGTCCCTTATAAGTGATACATAGTGAGTCATGGATCCTTTGAATCCAACTTCTTACGAAGGCAAACGATATATTTTAACAATAATTGATGACTACTTACATTTTACAGTTTGTTATCCAATGAATACTAAGTCTGAAGCATATGCCTATTTTATTTTAATATCAAAGTTGTCTTCTAAGTTGTCTTCTAAGATGCGACAATGGAGAAGAATATGTTACTAGGCCATTTAAAGAGTATGCAGCTGAAGAAGGTATTCAAATTTAGTATACCATAACCCATACTCCACAGCAGAATGAGGTCGTAGAACGTATGAACCGTACTATTTTAGAAAAATCTCGTTGTATGTTAGCCGACTTAAAATTATCCAACGAGTTATGGTCAGAAGTTGTCGTTACACAGCAGTATATTATAAAATCAATAGAAGTCCTACAGCTGTTCTTAAGAATAAATTACCTGCTGAATTGTGGTATGACAGAAAACCTAATCTCCAAAAGTTAAGAATATTTGGATGCAAAGCACACGTTCGACTACCTGATGCACAATTAAAAACTAAATTCTCTCCACAATCTAAAAGTTGCATCATGTTAGGTTATTGTCCAAACGGTTACAGATTGTGGTGTCTACAACAAAGGAAAGTAATCAGATCGTGCGATGTTGTTTTCGATGAGTATTCTTTACTCAGGACAACCCAAATTACAGATCCAGAAAAACCCTCGACATCATTAGAAAATGAATCTCAAAAAATTCTAAAATATGAATGTGCCTACGCCTATAGTCTAGCCCTTGCTGGATAAGCATATGTTGAAGATGTACCTCAAGATTTTGAAGAAATTTATGAACGCGAGGACAAGGATGAATGGTTAAAAGCTGCTCAAGAAGAAAATGACGCAATTCATCAAAATCAAACGTGGATACTAACAGAGTTACCTTCCAATCGAAAAACCATCAATTGCAAGAGGATTTTCAATGTAGATGGTAATATAGAAAGATATAAAGCGGGTTTAGTCGTTAAAGGTAGCTCACAGAAAAAAGGTTTTGATTACCTAACTACTGTTAGGATTATGCTAGCAGTAATCAACAACTATAATCTGTATTATATTCAACTAGATGTTAAAAATGCTTTTCTACATGGTGAGCTAACAGAAGAAGTATACATGAAGCAACCTCCTGGTTTTGCGTTTGATACTGGTCTTGTTTGTAAACTGAAAAAAGTTTATACGGACTCAAACAGGCACCGAGAACTTGGAACAAGTGGCTAGATTCTTACTTAAAATCTATCAAGTTTAGTCAATACGAGAATAACAAATGCCTGTACTTTCTTATTGACGAGATAGTAAGAACTTATCTGCTGATTTATGTCGATGATTTGATACTCTCTTCTACGGTCTAGGACAGCTCGCCGCCGTCGACTCGCCACCGTCATCTCGCCGCCGCCATCTCGCCGCGGGGACAACTCGCCATCGCCGACTTGCCGCCGGGATAACTCGCCGCCCGCTCCATAAAGTATTTAAAAAAAATCTATCAAAACTTTATTCTATTGTTATGTTAAAATTAATTAAAATGTGCTAAACCAGACTAATCAACTGCTAATGTTGGAATTTCAAATTAAAGCCCTTGGTGAGCTACATTCCTTTCTTAAGATAAAGATTGAAAGACAACCAAACAAAATGTCAACCAAACTATATTAGGAATGAAAATTGTAAGTCTGCAGACTCCAGTGGAAATCAAAGTATCAAATAATGTTAGTAGTCAAAGCAATGAAGCAAAAAGTTCCTGGGTTTTTCCGTGCAAGTCGGATCAAAATGCGGTTTTTTGCATTCGCTTGCAAAAATTATTTGTATCATTCCCTCGTAATTTCCGGGTCGTACAAACCGGAAATTGCATTGCTGCAGCCAAAAATGCATTCAAAAAATGCATTATTTGAGAGGCCTCTTGGATGATTTCAAAACTTGTTAAATAAGTGTCAGAACTAGCCCAGATCGGGTGCTCGGAAGTATTCGAGGTCGCTGATCACGATTATGATATCTAAATTGACCCACAGCCGGCGTGGAGCTCAGGAACGTCGACGAACGTCATCTTCGTGGGACTCTCCCAAAATTCACGCAGGGAAGGAGGGCAACTAGGCGATCAGGGTTTTTATGGGTCGCTGAATCCCAATATGGTATCGGCGAATACCCCCCGGACACCTGGTGCGCCCAAACCTCGACCTGGACGTCAACCCGAAAATGATTGAGCGGAGTTTTTTGGAACGCTGAATCTAAATTTCACGTCAAAAACGACCCCCTGAACACCTGGTGCACCGGAACTTGGCCCTGAATGTCATCCCCGAGGGGTTTCCAGACCCAGTTGAAAAAGACGAACCGAAAATCGTTCCGAGGGTTTTTTGGGGCGTTGAATCCGAATTTTACGTGGAAAACGACCTCCCGAATACCTGATGCGCCCTAACTTGGCCCTGAACGTTTTCACCGTGGTTTTTCCAGACCCAATTGAAAAAAACGAACCGAAAATCGTTAGAGGGGGGGTTCTGGGTCGCTGAATTCAAATATGGCATCGGCGAACACGGCATGGACACCTGGTGCGTCTGAACCTAGACCTGGACGTCATCTCCGAGGCGTCAATACTGCAATAGCTGTGTGCAATTGTTGATTCTAGATTATGTGAGGAGGAAAGAAAGAGAATGAATAGAAACGCAATATTTATGTTATTTACGGTAAAACAATTTTTATTGGCCTCAAATCGAATACAATGAACCTGTAAGTTTGTCATTACTTAATTAATTAATAACTCAAATGTGTCTGATCATTTTCTTCGTCATCGACTGATGTATTCATACGGAGAACATCTTTCTCATCTGAGGCTTCTGTCTCTGGCACATTAACGTTTTCATCTGAATATCTTTCAGTGTTAAGGCAAGTTGAACCTTTACAAATTTTACAGGCAAGATTGCAAGGTAGGCCGTGCTTCCTGCAACTACAAGTGTTCAGATTACAATCTCCTTTGCATCCACAGAATATAGGTTCCATAATATTCTTGAGCGCAGGTTTTCTTCCATCTGTACAAGCACTAGTGTGTCGCCTTCCTTTCTCCACCCCCATTTTGTTGGCTCCATGGTCAGCTGGTCTCCGTGCAGCCATTGTTGTACTTAAAAATAGACCCTCTTTAGATGTTGTTGAATGGCGTCTACTGTAGGGAGAATTTTGGCCAAATTTACTCTCCCCGTCGCAGCGGTTCTCCTGTACATTTCGCACCTGTACGTTTGGAGTAACTGGTCTCATTTTGGCTTGTCAGGAATATTTGGTTTCCTGAATGACATTGGAGCACTGTACGTTGCCAGGATTAGCTGCGCTCCGTTCTCAAAAATTGTTTCCCTGGACAAACCAGAATGGATGAACTTTTCCTCGGGCCCCAGGGGAGAGTTGCACATAAATGAATGTATAAAATTATGTTTTGGGGAGTTTTTTTGTGATCGCGACTGTAAAACCCTCAGAGATTGTAATTCAGCGCCCCTTCACGATTTTCGGTTCGTCTTTTTAGATTGTGTCAGGAAATTTCTCAAAGATGACCTCCAGGTCCAGATGCGGACGCAACAGGTGTCCGTGGGGTGTTAGGTGTCTGTGGGGTGTTCGCCAATGCCATATTTGAATTCGTCGACCCAAAAACCCCCCTTTAACGATTTTCGGTTCGTCTTATTCAATTGGGGCTGGAAAACCTCGGTGAAGAAGTTCAGGGCCAGGTTAGGGCGCACCACGGGTTTGGGGGGTCGTTTTCCACGTGAAATTCGGATTCAACGCCCCAAAAAACCCTCGGAACGATTTTCGGTTCGTCTTTTTCAATTGTGTCTGGAAACCCCTCGGGGATGACGTTCAGGGCTAAGTTCCGGTGCAACAGGTGTTCAGGGGGTCGTTTTAGACGTGAAATTTAGATTCAGTGCCCCAAAAAACTCCGCTCAATCATTTTCGGGTTGTTCTTGTCGATATTGTGAGAAAAATTCTCGGAGATGACATCCAGGTCAAAGTTTGGGCGCACCAGGTGTCTGGGGGATATTCGCCGATGCCATATTTGGATTCAGCGACCCAAAAAAACTCCGATCGCCTAGTTGCCCTCCTTCCCCGCGTGAATTTTGGGAGAGTCCCACGAAGATGACGTTTGTCGATGTTCCTGAGCTCCAGGTCGGCTGTGGGTCAATTTAGACATCATAATCGTGATTAGCTACCTCGAAAACCCCCGAGCACCCGATCTGGGCTAGTTTTGACACTTATTTAACAAGTTTTGAAATCATCCAAGAGGCCT
This sequence comes from Psylliodes chrysocephalus, assembly GCA_927349885.1. Classification (NCBI taxonomy): domain Eukaryota; kingdom Metazoa; phylum Arthropoda; class Insecta; order Coleoptera; family Chrysomelidae; genus Psylliodes; species Psylliodes chrysocephalus. The sequence goes on along the minus strand of OV651815.1, from coordinate 32,724,142 downwards.
CTCAAATAATGCATTTTTTGAATGCATTTTTGGCTGCAGCAATGCAATTTTTGGTTTGTATGACCCGGAAATTATGGGGGAATGATACAAATAATTTTTGCAAGTGAATGCAAAAAACCGCATTTCGATCCGACTTGCACGGAAAAACCCAGGAACTTTGGCCTTTTTAGTGCTTCATTGCCTCGACTATAAAGAATCTGATTGTATTGTAGAAGAAAAACCATACAAGGAGCTAATAGGCAGCTTAATGTATCTAATGCTAAATTCACGTCCCGATTTAAGTTTTTCTATAAGCTACTTCAGCCGATTTCAAAGTTGTGCTACAAATGAGCATTCGAGAGGCTTTAAACGAATTCTTAGATATCTAAAAGGTACTCAAACTCTATGTTTGGTTTACCAAAAGACAACTGAATGTTACCAAGATACATTTGCTGATGTTAATTGGGAAACAAGTCAAGTCAGCAAGTCAACATCCGGGTATACGCTAAAATTACTCGAGGCAACAGTTTCATGGAACACACGAAAGCAGACAACAATTGCTTTGTCGTCAACCGAAGCTGAGTTTCTTGCCCTTGCTACTGCTGCGACTGAGGTGATCTGGGTATCCATTCTGATAAAAAAAAATTGATGTCAATCTTAATCACATTCCTACCGTCTACGAGGATAATCTGTCCTGTATTTTCTCCGTGAAGCGTTGGGAACATAAAAAATTGAATCACATGGATGTTAAATATAATTTTGTTCGTGATTTGTACAAAGAAGCTGTTATAGATATTAAATATACAGAGTCCAGTGAACAGCGGGCAGATCTTTTTATAAAAAGTTTGTCGACTTAGTAGTTTGAGAAGTTTTGCAGTTATTTAGGTTTAGAAGTATGAAATTGAGGCGGAGTGTTAACAAAAGCTATTACTGTTAAATATCAATTTCAAAGCTAGCACACTCTGTATACAATATTTTTCAGATATTTTAGTTTTATGTTGTTTAATGAGATACTGTTAATATACAGGGTGTCTGTAAAAGGTTTTTACAAAAACATACCACATATTCCTTCGACCAAAATAAGTCGATTTAAGTAAAATTACCTTAGTACAAAGTTGCTTCGTTTGGGGTCCAGAGGGCCTTGAAGTTACAATTTTTAAATGGTTTTTTCCATATAAATTTAAAACAACATATGCGATTTTGCTGAAATTTGGTATATTGGTAGAGTTTTATGTGGCAAAAAAAATGTATTAAAATTTTGTCCGATAATATACATAGGCGTAGAACTTGATTTTTTAAATAATTGCACCTTTAAAAATTCTACGCCAATAGAAGAAAAGGAGTTTGAGTATAAAATTTAGATTGCGCAACTCATTTACTTTAAAAAAGGTACTCTTGATAAGACTCGATTACTCTCATGGTTTTGACGAAATTTGCATTTTAGTAATTTTAGAACATAAACAATAATTATTAAAATACAAACTTTGTCAAAACCATGAGAGTAAATCGAGTGTTATCAAGGGTACTTTTTTGTAGTAAATGAGTACCCAATCCAAATTTCATACTCAAACCCTTTTTTTGCCATTGGCGTAGAATTTTTAAAGATGCAATTATTTAAAAAATCAAGTTCTACGCCTATGTATTATTATCGGACAAAATTTTATACAATGAAAAACATAAAAATGTACTTTTTTCATATATTCTTCAACACCTCTATTCGAGACTATTAACAAAAATACTCGATCCTTGCCATGTACGATTTTTTGAGGAATATTAATTATTTGCCTGCAATACGTATACAAAAACATTTATTGTTGGTTTCCATAGTTTCATCTAAATAAAAATATTGTCAAGTTTTAACACCTAATCTCTTGTTAACGATTGAAAGTGTTCTATCTGACTCAATAATTAAAAAACAAATGCGTGGTTTATTAATATGGCTGTACAATATACCAATGCAGAATATACCGATATGTTACTGACATTAGGATTTTGTGAAGGAAATGCTCGAGAGAGTGTCAGGGTGTACTCTGAAAGGTTTCCAAATCGTCGTGTACCTAGCCACCCAACATTTGCTGCTGTTGAGAGACGTCTTCGGGGGACCGGTTCCTTTGCTCCCAACACTGTTGATAATGAAAGAGAACGTTTTGTAAGGATTCCTGAAGTTGAAGAAGACATTTTAGAACGTGTTGAAAGAGATCCAGAATTAAGCATCAGACGAATTGGAAGGGAACTAGGAGTAAGTAAAGATGTCGTTCATAAAGTGCTTAGCTATATCCATACCATAAGAAGCCAGTACAAGAATTATTAGTTCATGATCCTCAAATTTGTTTGGGTTTTTGTCGATTTGTTAATATGCAAAGAGAAAGAGATCCAAACTTTGTCAAGAAGGTTCTCTTTACCGATGAAGCGGGTTTTACAAGAAGAGGTATAACTAATACCCATAATGAATATGTTTATGCCGTTGAAAATCCGCATGCAATAAATGTAAACCATTTTCAGCACGAATTCAAAATTAATGTGTGGGCTGGAATAATTGGTAATTTCATTGTTGGTCCTGTCATACTTCCACGAAGATTAACTGGAGAAAATTATTTGGATTTTCTACAAAATACGTTGCCAGAATTGTTAGAAGATTTACCTCTCCAACTTCGAAGAGATAGGTGGTTTATGCAAGATGGAGTTCCACCACATTTTTCTTTAAACGTTAGAAACCACTTGAATGAACAATATCCAAATGGACAGGCAGAGGTAATGACGCACCTGTAAACTGGCCACCACGTTCCCCAGACCTAACACCGATGGATTACTTTTTATGGGGACATCTGAAATCCACAGTTTACAGGGAACCTGTAGAAAATGAGGAACAACTCTGGCAACGTATTCAAGATGCAATAAACAATCTTAGAGGTGATGAAGAAGTTATGGAAAGGATACATTTTAATTTTCTTCGACGTATAAATCTTTGTATGCGTGAAAATGGTGAACATTTTGAAAAATTTTTGTAAAATCTCTATTTTGATTATGTTATATTATGTAAATAAATATTTTTATGAAACCTATACACTCTAAATTATTAAAACAGAAATTTAGCGAAAACCATGGGAGTAATCGAGTCTTATCAAGAGTACCTTTTTTAAAGTAAATGAGTTGCGCAATCTAAATTTCATACTCAAACTCCTTTTCTTCTATTGGCGTAGAATTTTTAAAGGTGCAATTATTTAAAAAATCAAGTTCTACGCCTATGTATATTATCGGACAAAATTTTAATACCATTTTTTTTGCCACATAAAACTCTACCAATATACCAAATTTCAGCAAAATCGCATATGCTGTTTTAAATTTATATGGGAAAAACGATTTAAAAATTGTAACATCAAGGCCCTCTGGAGCCCAAACGAAGCAACTTTGTATTAAGGTAATTTTACTTAAATCGACTTATTTTGGACCCTGTATATTAAAAAACTTCAACTGTAGAAATTTATGCTGACGCCGCCGTAACTTTAGACAGATTGCCAAAATAATAATTTACAGTTTTCTTTTTTATTTTATTAGTTGTTATGTAAACTTATAGATTGCGCAAAGATCTTCCAATGACCTTGCAACTTCAAGATGTCTTCCGTTGAAATCATCTATTAATACACAATAGACGGAAAAATATGTACAGGTAATTTTACATAAAATGCGTAGATACAAAAACCAATATGTTTTGTTTATATAGCTAAACTTGCGCTTTTTAATATGCACCAGGGGTACGATTTGCTAATTATTATTGCTTCATGACACATATAAGATGGATGCAAAATAAATGACGCAACCGCACCAAATAAACTATTTCTAGTAAATTGAGTATAAACTTAACTAGCTACAATAAAATCTGCAAACAAGTTAGGTTTGTAGTTTTTGTGGGGGAGATTTGTTCAGGGAATACTACTTATAAGGATCGTAAAAAAGATGAAAATAGAAAATCTTACAAAAAAAAAAGGAAAAAATTTACTGGTACCCTTTGTACCGCGACATATTTCAGAACAATTTAAACTTCAAAAAATCACTATAGTTTCACACAATGGCAAATATTTTACTACATATTTTTGTAATCAGAGTCAAAAATTACGGTACTATCATCCATATTGCAATCTGATTCTGTTAAAGCTGTTGCATTATTGGGGCTCTCGGCTTGTGAGTTTTATTCAGATTTTTTTCAAAATCAATATTCCTCCTTCCCTTTGATTTTTTGATTTTTGTTAAACATTTCAAATTGATATTATTTTTTGTTTTTGAGTTTGGATTTTTTTAATATTTCAACCCCCCTTAACTACCTATTTTTATTCAGATTTTTTTTCAGAATCAATAGGCTTTATTTCTAATAAAGCTTAATTTTACTACAAATTTTTTGTTGAATCGTTTTTCGTTTTTGATTTATGAGTTTTCTAAATTTCAACCCCCGAATTTCTTCATAGGCTCCTTCCCTAATAATAATAATAATCTTTATTTGCAACAATTATTACAATTAAACTTAAATTTAACATTTTAATTTTTCCAAAAATACAAAATTAACACAAACAAAGAAAACAATTTCCACAAATCCAAAGCTGTCTGTGGGCTGGGTTTATTTGTTTATTTTATATTTACATTTTTAAGTGCATCTTACTTTCTAACATTTTATATTTCCACATTGTTTAATTTGTTTTCACAAATCAAAAAATGTATAAATATCTTTCCTTGGTATATTTATTAAAAAGGATTTAATTTTTTTCCTAAAATAAAATACCGAATAAGTTGAGAAACATATTTCCTTTGGTAAAAAATTTAAAAATCTAGGTCCCGAAAATATACGACTTTTATTCCCTATTGTTTTTTTTTTTTGGCAATTGGTATCATTCATTTTCCGGAATCCTTACTTCTAGTTTTATGACAATGATATATGTATTTTAAATTCAACGAATATTTTTCTTTAGTTAATAAACATACCCCCCCCCCCCCCTTAACAAAAATGTTTGCTTTAATTTTAGGATCTCTGCCTCTTTATAAAGAGTATTCGAAGAATAAGTTTTATTTTTCTGAAGTATTTTTTTTGTGTGTCATCGGCTTCAACTACCAGGGTTATTTCGCCTCGTGTTCTGTGTAGGCTTTGTTACTGTTTCCCAGCGCCACTTTAGGAACAGCACTGTTAATTAGAACCCAACAGTGAATGGTCGAGTGGGGAATCCTACCAGGGCATCAGAATTAATTTTAAATAATTAAATTAAATGGAAAAATCCCGGCCAACGGTGGGATTCGAACCTGGGACCCTTGGATCCACAGGCAGAGACTCTACCACTGAGCCAGCCACCCCTTTTTTCTGAAGTATTAATTTTAAAAATAATTTTTGGAGTACTTCTAGCTTTTTTAGATGAGTATATCCTACAATTCCATAGGATAGGTAAGAAGATGTAAGTCCAAAATGTTTGCTAAAAATTTAAATTTATCAAGTAATGACCTAAGAGTTTTTGTAACACTAGTAATATGATAGTCTCAACGAAGATGGTTGTCAATTGTTATTCCTAAATACTTTACTTTATCTGTTTGTTTAATATTTATTAAGTTACCGTGATTGTTGATTTCTAGCCTGTTGTAATTAGGAAGATTATTTTTATAGCTTGTTATAGGTAGAAACATAGTTTTATTGAAGTTTATTGTAAGCAATTTGTAATTAAACCAATCTACAATATTACTTATATCTTTTTCAATTTTTTGTTTCATGTCATTCCAGGTGTTTGCAGTATAAAAGATGACAGTATCATCAGCAAAGCTTGTTATCTCTCCAGAAGTTGTAATTGTAAGTGTAAGTAGATTATTAATGTATATTGTAAAGAAAATGGAACCAAGAACTGTCCCTTGAAGAACGCCACATTGAACAATCCTTTCCGAGCTTATATTATTATCTATTTTAACACATTGTTTTCTTCCTATTAAATAAGATTCGAACAGTTTTTGTGCAACTCCTCGTATTCCCACATCCTGCAAAGAATCCAACAGCTGCGAGTGGTCCACAGTATCGAAAGCCTTTGCAAGATCGAGGAATACCCCTATGGCCGTACAGCTGCAGTCAACAGCCTTATATAATTTTGTTTTTAAGTCTAATATTGCATGTTCTGTACAAAACCCAAATTGTTTTTTAGAAATAATATTATTGTTGTTTAAAAATGATTCTAATCTTATCTCTATTACTTTTTCAAAAATTTTTGAGAAATTGTTTATTATAGAAACAGGTCTGTAGTTAGTAAAGGTTTGTTTATTACCCTTTTTATGAAGATGTTTTATAACTGCAGACGTGAATTCTATCGGTCAAATATCATTTTCTATAATTAGATTAATAATAAAGCAGAGTGGCGAAGAAAGTTCTATACGAATTTCTCTTAAAGTTTCGGCAGTTATATTGTGTATACCAGGACTTTTATTATTTTTTAAATTTTGTATAATTGTGGGTTTTAGGAATATGGTGTTATTATTTACTTTCCGAGGTGGAAGATGTGTTGGTGGTTTTGTAATAAGTCCAGCAAGGTCAGGTCCTACTTCCAAGAAGAATTCATTGAATGCCGTTTTTTGTTATTACTTCTTTTATATCAGTTATAATATTATTAGAGTTTGTTGTATTTTTTATTGGTTTCCTTAATTTTTGAGAGTTATTTTTATTTGATTCTATCTGCGCTTTCTGATAATTAAGTTTAGTAACTTGAATAAGACAGTTTAAAGAATTTCTGTAATTAATAAATTGGTCTTTTAACACTTTGTTTTCTATGTCTTTTTGATATGCTTTATATAATTTATCCCTTGTGATTATGATTTCATGAGACCTACCGTTATCAACGCTTTCTTATTAATTAATGACCTTTTTTTGTTTAAGTACAGTTGTATTTTTAGAAATAAGGGTTTTAAGAGTATTAACAAAGTAAATTTTTGCTTCTTGTACATATGTCATACCGTATAAAGCATTCCAATTATAAGAAGTTAAATCAGCTTTGAGATTATTTTTATTTAATTTATTGATAAATTTAATTTTATTCACAGGTTCCTAATTATTAAATATATGTTTAAAATTGTAGCTCTATGATCAGTAACAAGGGTATCTAGAACATAGCTAGAACAACAATCTTTGACTTGTCCATTTTTTATATTTAAACATGTGATCTATGCAAGTTTTCGATAAACATTGTATCCTAGTAGGAGCATTTATGAACTCACTTAAAACATCTAAATACTCATTTGAATAAACTTCATCGTCTCGAAGTATATCCATATTTATATCACCCGGAATTACATGCATATCACAATTCTTTTTAGATTCACTTAAGTAGCGGTGCAAAATTAAATAACATATTATACCCTGTTCTTTGATTTTTCCTGAAAATTTCAAATTGATGTTTTTCGTTATAATTTATGTTTTTTTTTAATCTCAACCTCCAACCCCCCTTTTTTAATTAGATAGACATCATCCACTTATAGAGCTTGATCTTTGTTAAAAACGTCAAGTTGATTTTTAAATTTAAATTTGGATCAGTATTAAAAATTGTGCTTTCTCGAAAATAAACCTATAATACTCTTCACAGACTACTTTATGAAGAGTAGGTATAATAAATATCCACAAAACATAATACATAAGAATCATAGGCGAGAATGTGAGAATATCCCAGAACTGGCTAATAATATCTAAAGATAACTACAATGCTATTCACATGCCTTTTTTTAGTACCTACACAATAAATTGCGTTTCGAGTTAAAAAATTCGTTTGGGTCCTTTATATTCTAACACATATTTATATCTAGTTTTCGCAATTGGTTACATCTAACTTTAACAAAAAAAAAGTACTTGCAACCTTTATATTCTAACCCCTTCAATAGTTGTCATGGATTTCATGGATAAACAAATACAATAGTTATGTATCAGTGTAGTTGCGCTATATATTTTGCTTTCATCTTGTACCTTTTACATAAATACACGACTTTAAAGTTAATTAATGTTGATGGAAAAAAATCTGATGTGTCCAACACATAACTTTCCTATCTAGTTAACCTATTGCAGCATCTCTAAAAATGTTTAGAGGATAAACTAAATATATACATTTTCCACATACATCCACCTCCAAACATATTTCTATAGATATTCATTGAAAACGAAAATACTGAAAAATTTAAATTTAACACTTTTCCTCCAATTTTTCCATTACGGTCCATTTTAGAAAAGTCATTTAAAAACAAAAATTATAAAGATCGATATCGCAAACAACTTTTAGTTTAACAATTTTCTTAAAAAACAGAATTTTGCACATTTTGTCAAATTTCTCGAATACGGACCATTTCAGGAAAATTTGACATAAAACAAAAATTATAGATAATAATATTGTAAGTAACTTTTATTTGAAGAATTTTCTTCCCCAAACGTAAATAACGAATATATTCCATAAAATATAAAAATGACCACCAATAAAGTACCCCCCCCCCCCGAATGTGCCGACTCTGTCCAAACCCTAATCAGTTCACCTCAGGTCGAAATAAAACTTAAGTTTAAAATTTAATGTTTTTTCCTTTATCCGTTTTTGAGTTTTCTTCAAAATTCGAAATTTACACATTTTCTCAAATATCTCGAATACGGTCCATTTTAGAGAAATTATGTATAGAATAAAAATTATAAAGAATTATATTACAAACAACTTTTATTTGAACAATTTTTATAAAAAATTATTTTTTTTACATTTTGTCAAATTTCTCGAATACGGACCATTTTAGGAAAATTTTGCATCAAACAAAAATTATAGATAATTATATTAGAAGTAACTTTTATTTGAAGAATTTTCTTCTCCAAACGTAAATAACAGATATATTCCATAAAATATAAAAATGACCACCTATAAAGTACCCCCCAGATGTTCCGACTCTGCCCAAAATCTAATCAGCTCATTGGACGCTAGAACAAAGCTTAAGTTTAAAATTTGGTGTTTTTCTGTGTATCGGTTCATGAGTTATGCGTTATACAGACACACACACACAGACACACACACACACACAGACAGACATCATCGCGAAAATAGTCAAAACGGATTCAGAGGACCTCAAAACGTAAAAATCCGTCGAAAACTCGAGGTCGAAAAAAATCATGATTCCTATACTTTCCTTATATCTGTATACAGATAGGAAAGTAAAAATGAACTCAGAAAATTTTATCTGATAGATGTTCTCCTATCAATTCCACTTTGCGCGTTGGCTACATTGAAAAATCTAATTCTACCATAACTGTTTGTTATTAACTTGATTATTTTCATTCTATGGCCCTCTTCTCCTACAGAATAACTGAATAAATGATCATTATATTCATTCGAAAAATTATTTTCAAACAGGACAATACTAAGACGTCTGTTAAAAATTTCAATAAGATTTGGTTCCGAAGGCATCATGTATTGGTAAGGGACAAGGTCTTACGTATTTTATTATTGATAAAAGTGCATGTTTTTATTATAATTTTTGATGGCATTTTTTAAAGTTTCGGCGACAAAATCAGATATAATATAATAATAATGTCGAAAACAGACTTTTTATTCCTTGAAAATCATCACTATCAACAAATATGGCATTGATGTCCGTATCATATTATTTGTTTATCAATCCATTGTCGTCGACTCAAGGAGGTTGACAAAATGTGTCGAGCTTGTTCACTCTACATAAAAATTGTATTGCTCTTTTTTGCAGACAAAAAGTAGTATTGACTAACAGAGCTGGGACGAATCCTCAAAAAATTAATTCGAAACACGAATTTGAATCACGAGATGTGGTTCGAATCACGGATCCTGTATCCGAATCCTTCTTGCAATAAAAAAGGAATTGAATCAAGTGATTCGAATTCATATTTTCGGATCACGAATACGAATAACTGTCAGTGTCATACCATGGTATTATCCGAGAATACCGATCAAGGAGAAGCGACAGTAGCTGTCGGTGCCTTTGATATCGGATGGACCTTTTTCACAGCATGACTTTGATTGATACACAACTTAGCACGCTGAGAAAACATGCTTATTTTCTACACTGAGCGAAATAGTTTGGCAAATTATCTGAAATCATTGCTATAGTCCATGCGCAAATGTTGTAATGTGATTTAATTACATTGAAGTAGTTAGGGTTAATAGCAATTAATAATCATAATATTTACTGTTCGTAGTCCTTTGAAAAAGTAAATAAACTTAATCCTTGGCCTGTTTTGGACGAACAAGAACGGTATGCACAAAAATATCCAGATACAGACATTCTATTACAACATAAAGAAACACCAAAAAATATCACTCAACAGCTCACAGACTAAACACAACTTGGACTGACTTTGACAGATTATATGATTTTGAGTGATACACAACTTAGTTTCGCACATGCGCGTATCAAAACGGTACCCTGAAAACACCAAGCTGTCGCTTCTCCATGATCGGTATTCTCGGGTATTATGTATGCTTCCGAATCTAATATCAATATCAACTATGTGTCTATTACGGACTTGCAGTAGAAAGACAATGACTTGCATACAATTGGTTGATACAAGATGTTGAAAAAAATAAACATTTTTTTTTTTCTATAAATATGAACCACCGATTATACCTGCAAACAAAAATAATCGTTAGACTACACCAGTCGAAGGAAAGCAAGTGTTAAATTTTAGGATTTTTTTATGTTGGATATTCATTAGTAATTTGTAATGTCAAAGAAAGCAGCAGATCAACTAGGCAATTTTGAGTTGAAACCTATGCCATATGTTTAGGCTATTTTAAAGCTATTTTGATGCTACTCGTTTTTTGCAAAAATCAAGGTGCTCTGCTAGCTTCGAATAAAGTCAATAGAGCACCCCAGTTTTTTAAGTTTTTTACAAAAACAACGACACAATATTTTTAGGCTATTTTTAGAATATTAAAATATTATTCTTAAAAACAAAGCACCCTGTATTATTTATAAAAAGCAATTTTTTAGTAAAGTTTTATAATATTTCAAGAGCCTAAAAATAGCCTATAAGTAGCCTAAAAATTGTAACGGTTGGAACCGTTATTAGTTATTTTGACACATTCACCTCTACTCAAATGTCATTTGTCGTTTATGCTTTATGTCCAAAGTTCGTATTTCATTTGATTTGAATTTGTTAACGAATCAAGTTGATTTTAATTTTTAATATATCTTGGTCATCCGATGTACTAATTGATTTTTAATATTCTTATAATCAGTCTGATTTTATAAGGTAAGTTTTAATAATGATATATTGTTGAAAATATATATTTTGTACAAGAATTTCTTAAATGAAATGTCAAGTTTTGAACGTATCCTCAACAATGGATAACACGTTTTATATAATTTTATATATTATTTTGTTTGGAATAAGATATTATGCTTTACCATGTTTGAATGTATTAAATAAGATATTTCCTTTTCATATTAATTTTAGTCTCTGTGAAATTATTCACTTAATAGTTTTAAATTGTTCATTTATTAGTTCAAAGCATTTTATTTAAATCCTGTTCCAATTTTCCATTTCCTTTCTTAACATTTTAACCCTTCTTTTTAGCATTGGCTATATCTAGACGGTTTATGGAGATTTATATTTTATGAAGATTTATATCTAGACGGTTTATTTGGATCTATATCTAGACAGTTTATTTCTATTTATATCTAGAAGTTTTATGGTTTTTATACCTAGAAGTTTGGTACAATCTGAAGACCGTGGTTTGGTTCATCGATAGAATATCCAGTATTAAGAATAAGGATACCGAATCCCTTTGAAAAAGGCCTGAAGAATACCATGAAATAACATTCCCTATATTACCTAATTTAAACAAAAGATAAGTGTGCTTTTAAATAAATCATCTAAATTTAAATTAAGTAAAACTATGTGAATTAGAATTTGCTGCTGCCTTATCTAAGACTTGGTTTAAATATAATTTGTTAGTGGTTAGTGATTTTCTATATTTTTATCACTAATCTAAAGTCAAGTATAGTAAGTTTTAAATATAGTGGGTCCCAACTTCTTTTTTAAAGTAATTCGAGTTATTTAATAATCTGACCCACTCCCAAAATCAATTGAGCTTAAACACACTATAACAAATAGATAAAATATCAAGTATCACATTACAAAATGCAGTTTTAAAAAAAGCTTTAAAAAGCCGAGGTGCTCTGCTGGCTTCGTTCGAAGCTAGCAAATAACCTTGATTTTTGCAAAAAACAAGGAGCATAAAATTTTTAAATATGGTATAAAAATAACCTTAAAATAGCCTAAAAGTATGGCATAGGTTTCAACTCAAAATTTTCTTGGTGCTCTGCTGCCTTCTTTGACATTAATTTGTAGATTGTTACGTTTATCTTCTAAATGTCAACAATCGGTCTTCAGTCTCAGTCTCTTTCAGTTTACACTTCGCGACAATTCAAAGCGTGAGTTGACCGTTCTCGCCGGCGTAGTTTGGTCTTTAAAAGGATCCGAGACTAATATTGGTGATTCGAATACGAATCCTTAAGGATTTCTTCGGCGAATCCGGATCACGGATCCTTTTTTCTTAAGTATTCGAATAGAGCTCGCGGATATTAAAAAAGGATTCGAATCCCGGGATTCGAATCCTCCCCAGCTCTGTTGACTAACTCACGGCTACAACCTCCCCAAAATGCAATTCCATATATCTTAAATAGGACGCAACTAGAGCGTAATATACACTTAAAACAAACTATTTTTTATCCACAGTTCTGACGGTAAAAAATCCAGGAGAAAGTATTTGTTTAGCAATTTTATAGGGTTTTTACATTTCTAATATGTATGGTCTGAATTAACGCCCTGAATTTTTTTTGTATTAGTTCATTCAATGTTAAGACTCTATAGGTGTCATTTCTGCAACATAAAATCGTAGTGTCATCAGCAATTAAAGTGAAAGTACTTACATGTTACATGTATATAAAGAAGAAATAAAATGGGACTCAACACAGAACCCTGAGGGATTCTCTAACCTATATCTAAAACTTGAAAGCACATAATAACTTTTACAATTTGCTTGCGTTCTGAAAGATAATATTTTATCAGCGCTTTGTTTCGATTTCGTAAACTAGAAATTTTTGCAACAATACTGTATGATTGACACAATAAAACACCTTAGTCAAATGCCAGAATATCTCACTCGCGTATCGGGGACAACACTAATCATTTGTAATTGCTGTGGTGGGAGGTGTTTGTGTGAATACGTCTTGTTTGTTTTCATTTACGCCGTGACTAGCAGTAGTATTTTATAAACCTTAGAAGCAAATTGCACATACATGAACAAATAATAATAATGCTGTGACAAAAAGAAGACGAAGCAACGACTTTTAATCCATACCTGGCTACGCCGACCGGCATAAACACCAACGGCCTGAACACAGCTCACCTACTCTGTCAAAAAGAGACCGATGTACAAATAAAACGCGTACGACATGCGCACTACAAATGAATAGTGTTGTTCCCGATACGCGAGTGAATATCTCCGCTACAGCTTCGTTTAAATTAATTTTAGAGTAAGCAAGTTCAAAATAAGCAAATATCGTAATAAAAAAACAGGCGGACGGAGCAGGCGATCTAGTCCTGATAATTGATTTGAAGCCTATGTGTAATTTTTATTGTATTTTCTCCAAAAACTACGTAATTAGGTCGGCAGGATAGTGTAGCGTTCCATAGGTGGTGAGTTTAGTGCTTTTGACGTGTTCTCATAAAATGACATTATCAACACCGAAAACAAACATTATAAAAAAGATTTGTAGAAAAAATAGATAATAACTAATTTATTCACCAATGTATCACAAAATAATAATGTACAATTAATAGAAATTCTGTATTTTTAGGACAATCTGTATAATGAGAATGTATAACATACTAAACAATGCAAACCATATAATTAGAAGTGATTGATGACTTTTTGTCGAATATAAATATAAAATATTCCAAATGATAAGATATAACTAATTAGTACTAAAACAATATTATTATTTAAAAATATTCTGTTTTAATTATTTCTTTTTAGTTTGTTTATCATCATAAGGCTTCTCAATAACAATTTTTATATTTATATATTTTAATTTAGAAAACAAAGTGAAAATAAAATCCTTACTAAGGATTCAATGAGTGATATTTAAAGTTAATTTTATATTTATACTTCTTCTATTCTTTCATACGGAAACCTACACGGGGCGGGGACACTCAAAGCCAAATCTATTTGAGGCGAGTGACGAGTGTAAGTAAGAGTAAAGCCTTGGTTTCTTTGAACATTCCGTCGCGGTGAACGGACAGTCTGTCGACCGTCGCATTTTGACGATTGTTTCCATTCAGAGTATTTAAATGGGAATGGTTTTCTTGAATCCGTTTAGCTAAGCAGGACGGCGTCATGTCGACTAGTCGATCCATATCTGTTGAGTTTGATATCAGTGGAATCGTCGGCGTGTGCGGAAATAGTTTATGAATACAAATAATTATATTATTTTTAAAACAATGAGTGACAAATTCACACATATAAATGACTTTATGACTATTTGTAGGTTTCTTGGAAATGTCGCCCTTTATAAAACTAAACACGAATTCAAAAAGATGTGTAAAATACTTCCTAAATTTGGTTTCTTTTCCAAAACACCTCCGCTGCACAGTAATATTAAAGGCACCTTCTGTATCGTGACACAAAAACAACTTATCCACTGGCCTATTGCAATTTTTGACGGTTGCAATAGCCAATTCCTCGTATTCTTCCTCTTCCAACAATAACAACGCAAACAATTTATTTGCGTTCATTTTAGTACATTTCGTTTACATTCATAATACATAAACAGAACATACAGACATAGAGAAGGTCTCATTTTCTATATTTAACAAACCACCTCGGGCGAAAATCGCTGTCCTCAGCGATCGACGGACTGTCCGCTCACCGCGACAGAGTGTTCAAAGAAACCAAACCTTAAGGTGGAAGTCGTATGTATCGTGCGCCAGGCGTTCCATTGTGATCAGTGGATTTTGTTTGTTTCACGCATGTTCCTATTATATAATTTCCCATTCATTGTTAAATAGATGGTCTGCGTTTAAATTTTTATACCTGTATATGTTTCTATTAAATTCTTCTATTATCTTTTCACTCTTTTACATAATTATTTATTTCTGTACAACTTTCTTCTAATGTTCATAAACTAATAAAAGAAACATTTGTTAATTTAATTTTTGTTTTAAATTTTAAACTACCTACTTTTTGTCTTCATTATTTTATTTTATTTTCTTCCCAAATTTATGTCTGTCGTTTGCTAATTTATTTTCAAAATCGTTCTTTAATTCGTTTCTACATTCTTTTTACCTATCTTTTTCTCTTCATTATTTTCTTCTACTACTATTTTTAATTTCTTCAATTCGTTTCTAATTTCTTATTTTGTTCCTTAGTTATGATTGTACTTACTTCATTTCTTTTTTAAAGTAATATTCTCAATCATTTTCATATTGTTTTCAAACATTTTATTTAAAAATGTTATACTTTTCTTTTATCCACCTGACAATTATCAAATTTGGGTGCCAATTTTTACGGAAAATTAAAAAAAACTCTAAATAAAACAAATTATAATATTTAATTCAGATAAACATGCCATTTTCTTTTTAACTAGATTTTTAATTATTATATAGTTACTATTGAATTTAAAACACTGGCCAACAAAATTACACTTTTTAACTGATGAATGACTTATGTCACATGATGTTTTCTAATTTTAAGTCGCTGATTCTAAATATACCCCCACTTTTTTTCTGACATCTCTTGTTTACGAGTTATAGCTTTCACTAAAAATTCACTATATTATAATGTTTATTTGTAGTTTATTTAATAATAATTAGTGAATTATTATACATAATTTTATTTGGAAATACCATTAATTTATAATCCTTTTTAACGACCCCTCTGTTGTACGACCGCGGACACCCCCTGTAGTTTCTTAGAACATAGGTACTTATAAAGGTAAAAGTACCTCTCTTTAATGACCGGTAAAACCCAATTTCAGAATTCTTAAGAAATGATCTTTTGTTAGTTTAGGGAAAGGTTTAGTAAGACAATAGTGAAATTATCTTTCTTGTTTGAATTATTGTTTTGTATTGTAATTTGATATGGCATCGTCAAGAAAAGTATGTGTGAATGATTCAAACAATTTTTGTTTCATTTGCGGAGAGTATGTATTTAAAGAATACCGTTTAAATGAGACAACGTTCGTAAATGAGGCTTACAAAAATTACTTTGGGCACCCGCTGGAAATAAAGAATAAGCCTTGGATTCCGGAAAAGGTATGCAAAACATGCGTTGAGTTCCTACATTTATGGACAAATAAGAAAAGACATAGCTTCAGGTACAAAACCGCTATGATTTGGAATGAACCCATGAACCATCATGATGATTGTTATTTTTGTTTGGTGAACATAACTGGTATTAACCAAAAAAATCGAGCCAAATTGGAATATCCTTCCATACAATCGGCACATAGACTTGTTCTGAGCCCTAAGTCTACACCTGAACCTCAATCTGGTACTTTACAGGAAGAGCCAAGAGATTCTGAGAGGAAAAACGACAGTAGTGATAGTGACTTTAAATGCGACCTGGGAACGCCAAAACCATTCAATCAAGATGATTTAAACGACTTAATTAGAGATCTGGGACTGTCAGTCAGCTTCAGAAATTTTGGCTTCAAGACTAAAAGAAAGAAATTTAAATTTCTTAATACCGCTTACCGCACAAGATAACAGAAATTCCTCAAATATTTTGCTGAAGAAGACAATTTCGTATTTTGTAAAGATGTACCTGGATTGATGGCTGCAATGGGATTACAAAATTATGTTTCTAGTGAGTGGCGCTTTTTCATAGACTCGTCAAAATGGAGTCTAAAATGTGTTCTCTTACACAATACACAAAATATATTGCCTCTTCCTCAGTATTATTAGTCATGGTATTCTAACACGTAATACAAAATTTCATGAAAAAATGTCATACGGTTTAAGAGCAACGTTAAAAAAATTCATTTAAACTTTTATCTTATACACCCTGTAACTATTTTTGGGTGCACTTTTGTATATAGGTAAGTACGGTTTAATCGAGCTATTTTTGACCCAAGAATATGTGATATAATTTATGACCAACCTTTTTGAAACACCCTGTATAATATCTGCTCGAATATCTGTAGTCACTCCTATCAGTAAGTAAGAATTGGATAAGGAGGTGTTAAAGTAAAAATACAGTTCACGAGTACCGTCTATCTAGCCGATGATTAAATGCAGGGGCAGAACCTCAACGTAAATATAAATAATATTTTTTGCTTTGCGTACAAAAACGACTCTATTGTAGGTTATGCATTATATTTAAACCGGACTACAGTTAACTTATAGGTAGCTATTTTGATTTTATCACTGTTTAAATCATAATTTTGGCAAATATAAAATTTAAATGACACAGACGACTTTAATTTTTATGATTATGACAAAATAAATGTCACAGATGATCCTGAGGAAAAAAGGTAGTGGTTCTAAGATACTAAAACTAAAATGAAAACAGAACTACTTCTTAAAACGCATTTCCCAGATTACACTACATACTCGAATGCAGAAAACCAAACCTACATGAACTGGAATTCTCAAAAAAGAGTGGGAAACTGCTAAACGGGTAGTCACAACAGAGAAAGTAACATGGGCAATACGTACCTTCAATCCATACAAATCACCCGGACCAGATAGGGTACTGCCTTTGCTTTTGCAATAGGCAATAGAAACGCTGACCCCGCATATTTGTAGGCTCTACAGGGCAAGTATGGTGCTTAAATATGTACCAAATATCTGATAACGAAGCCGCTCGCAAACACCGTCTGCTGGTGGATAGAAGACATATTACGTGGACGGCAAATACAGGCACAAATGTTTAGTGAAACCATGCAGGTGAACATCCACAGGGAATGCCCACAGGGTGGAGTCCTTTCTCGTCTACTGTGGAACCAGTAGCTAATGAACTGCTGAAAACACTGAATAATCAAGGACTGTATGCCCAAGGATATGCCGATGACATAATCATCCTTCCTTATCCAAGGGAAACACCAAACCACAGTCTTCGAACTCATGCAAAGAGCTCTTAGGCTGACAAAAATGTGGTGCGTTAGGGAAAATCTCTTGGTTAACCCTAACAAGGCACAACTCATAACCTTTACTCGAAAGACAAGATTGGAGGTCTCAGAAACTCCGACTCTATTTGGAGGAAAGTTAAACAAAACGAACAAAGAAAAATATCTGGGTCTAATCCTTACATACTTAGCAAACTTAATTGGAATCGACACTTAACAAAAATATAAAATGTCTCTCATTGTAGGGAGATGGGCATTTGGAAAAACATGGGGATTAAAATTAAAAATTGTCCACTGGCTATATTTGACAATAACAAGATCCATGATAACTTATGGAGCGGTTGTTTGGTGGCCAAAAATAAACCAGAAAATAGCCCTCAATACCCTCTCAGGAGTTCAGAGGCTGGCATGCCTTTGTATTACAGGAGCACTGAGAAGTACACCGACAGCCTCTATGGAAATCATTATAAACCTCCCACCCCTTGACCTAGTCATAAAACGGGAGGCCAGAATGAGTGAGTGCATAAATACTGGAAATCTCCAACAACTGGAACCCACTGGGACACATAAAATATACCAGAATAACACTTGTAAAGTAAATGATTCTATAATAAACATCAGATTATATGACACGCCTCCTATCCTTCAACAGACTCTTCCAGGTCAACTGCAACTGGAACGAGGTCTCGTATGGTATACGGACGGATCTAAAACTAACAAAGAATTAGGCTCTGGCATACATGGAGTTAAACCCAAATGCGACATCATTGTCTCACTGCGAAAACATATCACTGTATTTCAGGATGAAATACATGCAATCGATTTATGTGTACGAGAGAATTTAAGAAGGAAGTACAAAAAACAAACCATCCTAATTCTCTCAGATAGCCTTAGAGACTCTTGATTCAAACAGAATGAAATCAAAGCTTGTCTAGAACTGTCTTGGAATACTAAATATTCTAGCAACCCTCAAGGTAAAACAAGCGTGGGTACCAGGGCACAAATGTATCCAAAGAAATGAAGAGGCTGATGAACTCGCAAAAGAGGGATCAGACCTACCATTTACAGGACCCGAACCTGTATATGGGATAAGCAAAACCTCTGCTCGACAGGCAGTGAACCACAAAACACCAAATTCACTGGCAATAGATAAGAGGGCACAGAATCAGTAAGCTCATGCTAAGGAGACCAAACCCACGCATGGCTACTGAGACACTACAACTCGCAAGTCTTCAGATATTCACCATTGTGGGATTACTAACGGTACACTGCTTGCTGAAACACCTTCATGTGATGAGATTAGATAATGACCCCACTACTTATACACTCTGAATGGAAGAAGAAGAAACCTCATACCATGTGATCTTCAAATGCGAAGCTTTTACTAGGCGACGTTTCATCCTTTTCGGCCTAGAACCGGAAAGTACGCCCCAGGAACACTTGATAGGGAACTATTCCAAAGATAGTACCTGAATACGGGGACAGCAGAGGAATATAATAGACCCAAGAGGCCGCAGTGTTCTGGGCCAAACCTAACCCTATCTGCTTATAACCGACAAAGATAAAGTTATAGATACTGAAAAATGTTTTAAAGGGTGCAGAAACACTCTCGCACCTTCATTAGTATTGTAGTGTGCGAAAAGAGGGTTTTGGCTCCCCTGGCACTTAATAAGTTTGGAAATATATATGAAAACTGGACAGGTGGCGGCCCTCCTGTAACAAAATATGAGAGCAGCTCCTCTGGCCGGTTCGATATGAATTAGTTCCAGACATGATATTTTAAAATACTAATCCGGCGCACATAACGGAAACCTGAAAAATAGATGTGGCTCAGTTTTTTTGGCATGCAGTAATTCAGTCTGGAGCATAACATTTATAAATATTACTCCATTCCCTGCAAATGTCACCCACATATTGTGGCTTTGTTTGGACCAAAGGCAGATCTAGACTAGATGTTTGGGAGGGGAACTTTTAGACAAAGTAAGACTACTGGAAGTATGTTCACAAAGTTTAAATTTTTTTTGGACGGGGGAACATTTACCCAGTCCTTCCTCTGTGGATACGCGCCTTTTTTGGACCCATGAAAATTTTTTGACAAGAGTACTTTCTTTAATGTCATCTGTGTTACTCGCGAGCAGTACTAGAGCTGTTTTTGACTTTAACTCTTTTTAAAAGGGACTCGTTGATCTGGAGCAACTCCCACATGTTCTTTCTTTTTCTTGTCCGATAGTAGGTGCACAGAGAGATCTTTTCTTTTCAATTATAGACCGCTATCAGTTATTCTAATTTGACGTCATAGGGATCATACATAAAGAGCATTAAGCCTTTATAAAGAAAGCCTATATCCAGGAAAGCTTCCCAAATGTGATCTCTAAGTTTTAGATTGTGATCTGGATTTAGAGCTACGGATGGATTATTAACAACCGATCAAGAGGGTGTTGAAGTAACGAAGAAAATTTAGTTATAGGTGTGCCTCAAGGAACTGTATTAGGTCCTCTATTCTTTTTGTTCTACATTAATGGTTTACTGCAACAGGATATTAATGGAAAGGTATACTTTTTAGCTGACCACACGGTAATTTTATGGTCGTCTGATACTTAGGAAGGACTTAAAGACCTTGTGGAGAGAGACATACTAAAACCTTTTTTATCCCCTTCACAAGTTATGAAAACCACTTATCCGTGTATAATTCTTTAACCATAAAAACACCAGATGGTATTTTAATTATAAAGTCTATAAATTCTGTAAAATACCTAGGTATTATGATAGACTCACACTTAAGTTGGAACCATCATATTTAACAAGTTATAAAAACTTTAAGTATATTATTGTTTAAATTTAGGTATTTAAGAAACATACCGCCAACCAATTAAGAATCCTATATTATTCTCTAGTGGAGTCACGTATCCGTTATATTATGTTATGTTGGGAATGGGGTGTTAAGCCACTGCGACCTTAAAGATATATTGTGTTCCCTTCTGTCGCTAATGTACCAAGGAAATGTCTCAATGCCTATAATGACCCTTCCAATCTTCTCAAGGAAGTGTAGGATTTTGAGTAGCTTCAAGTTAGGTAAATCTCCCTCTACTATTTGATATACTCCTAGCTATAGTTCCCTTGGATTCAGTTAGAATGTGAATGGAGGTTTCGTCCTCCTCCTCACATAATGTGCACTCACTATCCTCTACTACTCTCAGTTTACTAAGATGTCCTTTTAGTCTTCGCCTGGTAAGGATCCCCGTTACAATATGTAGCCTCTTGTTCTTGCTCAGGCAGATTCAGGCTTCCGATATTTTCTAATTATATTCACCCAGAAGTATCTTAGCCTGTCTCAGTCCCAAGAGATTGTTTTACTTATCGGTTCTTCTACTGCACAATTCTTTTTTAATCTCTTCTAATATTATGTTACGGCTGATACCGCAGAACGGCTAAGGTACCACAAAGGGTGTTTGAGCCCCTTTCCTTGCAAGACTATCTGCAATCTCGTTACCCTGTACTCCGTTATGTCGTAGGCATCTCCAAACCATTTTTGAGCTAATTACGTAAAAGCTCAGCGCTTTGATGGCTGTTTGGCTATAGGACATGATCATAATCTCTTGTCTATGGTAGTTTCTCTCGATGTTAAACTGGATACACTTCTCGATGGCGTGAATTTTCGACTAGAAGATGCTTGGATATTTTCTCAAGCTTTCGGATTGCTTGGTGCTCGGTCCATATACTCCTATTCCAAATCCTTCTATGGTTTTGGAACCGTCCGTATACCACTGAATAGCATGTCTTTCGGTTGCAAGCGCGATGGATTCTTGGCCCCATTCTTTTTTGCAGCCCAGCTTTGTGGTTTTTAAGTTTTTTACAAAACTGTACTTCTTTAGCATTTCATCCTGGGGCATATCCCAGGTATCTTTAGTCCTGAAGCAAGTATACTTTCGTCTGATTACTCCGTTCCTGATTATTCTATATCGTGTCCTTTTTGCCACATTCTATATCATCAAATGTGGAGAGGTGAGGTTTAAAATCACCTTCATTGCCTCGTATCAGTTACTGCAATATATGTATGTTGGGGAACTCCTTATTTTCTTATTTGAAACCACTCGAAGTGCTGCAAAAGAGATTTATTAAAATAATTTACAATAAAATTTTTATTATATCCTACCGATCTACTGTTTATTGAAAGTAGATTATTTAATATTGGGCAATTGTTTGTGTTCAGTACTATTATATTTATATACAAAAATAAATATATCCTAAATTATATATCTCACGAATATAATACTAGATTAAATGGTAGGAATTGTGTTTTAGTTGATTACTCAAAAAAATCAATTGGCTAGAGCAGTTTTTCTTACTTATCAGGTAAAATAATGAATAGCCTACCTGATACTTACAAATTGTATCTATACAACTTAAATAATGTTAGCCTGATTAAAAAATATTTTAAAAATTACCTGGTGAACGAAACATCCTTGATATATGAACTTTAAAAAAAATCCCTAATATATGAATTTGATAAACAAAAGTTTAGAATTTAAAATAAATAAAAAAATAAAATCAAAAGAAAAAATGAAAATGTAATAAATATTCTTGTATTGATATACTTTTTTGAATATATTATAAAAAGATACTTACCATTCCATTTTACCTGTGCGAGCAAAAAAAAGTGAATGTTTTACTTCTACATTTAAAACGACAACCTTTACACAACCTCCGGGTTCTTAGGGTTCTGTTGCTCTATTTATTTCAGCTAGTTATTAGTGACTCTACATAAAAGTGTTTGTTAACAAGAGAACACAGATTAATTGGCAGTGACGCAAATCTGAAAAAGGAAAAGCTTCAACCCGGTAAAAACTAAGCAATAGATGAAGCTAATGGAGTTGTTTCTGCAGATGTCAGAATACCAGATATCACAATACCTTCTGTAACTGTCCTTGTAGATCATGTGTACCCTAATGAACTGATTAAGTCTTCCAAAACTAAACTCTTAAAACTACAAGGTGCTAGGGTCTTCTGGTGTAGTCGGAGAAACACAAATAATGCAAAAAAGCGGGCCGAGAAAAAATGAAAGACAAAAGAAATTTGAAACAAATGCATATTGTGTCATTTGTCGTTATAATTGGGAAAACTTTATGAGTTTGGATGTCAAATATTTCCTCGATGTTCTTCGGCAAACAGCTGAATTTTTCTACGAGCGTTATAAACATTTCTTCTGACATAAGTAAAATCAGATGTTGTAACACTTGATGGCAGATTTTCTTAGAATATCCTATAAATAATTCTTGAAGGGTTTTGGGGTTAAATCCTCTAGAGTTTCTTATTTGTATCATTATTTACATCATGACAATGCTCTTGTATATGTTTTGTTACTATTATATTGTTTTCACCTTTGTCCGAATTAAAATTTTTTTGTGCATCTCGCTTCTCACCACTCTTCAGAGACATTTAAAAACCACACAAAAGTTGGTGGTTCGATTACGTGACTCCCTTTTAATAATTACAATATTTAATTAGTTCAAATATTCTAATATATTCTAATACTTTTTGAGCGCCCCTCGTATTTGGAAATATAGATATTATGTTAAAACGGGAATTTGTCTCTGTCTGGGATATTCTACCAATGATGCGCTTTCTCTAAAAATCAATAATTACGGTCAGATGTTGTGCGCACGCCTGGCTTACTTATGGATGGGGAATATTCACGTTTTCACACATTCGGTCAGCTGTTGGCTTTTAAAAATTCTTTTCAATTTGGCTGCGAAATAAACCGGTTGGGTTTAGTGTTGTTAAGTGTGTCCGAACAACTAAGGTAATCAAATCACCTTTTTTCTTATAATGAATGATAGAAATTGGTTTTATTGTGTGTGTATATTCTGCTGAAATTATCTTTGAGATATTTCATTCATTAATAGTGAGCTTTTCGCGTAATATAAATTCCAAAATGTACAAAATGGCTGCCATTAATTTTATATTTTTTTTTTCTCAGTTATTTAAAAAATCTTTCCAGTCTTCATGTATTTTAATTTAAATACTGTTGCAAATCTCTAGTATTGTTGTAAACTTGAAATGTTCAATTTAAAAATGTTTAATTTAAATAGTAAGCTTTTATGGCTAACCACATGTGTTGTTGTTTTTTTTTGAAGCAATGGAAAGATACGGTTTTTTTTGTTGTAACTGACACGTTTTTTCTTTCTCAAAATTAAGGAACTGGATCTGTAACAAACTAAGGAATTGGCCTTTATAATCTAGAACTGCAGAATCTCCTAAGCTTGTCAGCTGAGTTGCCTCTAGAGCTGCGGAATCTCTGAAGTCATTGTGAGCTGTGTTGCGTCATCGTAGGCTCACCTACCATTAAGACACGGACCAGACCAGTTCGACCGTTGAAATCCGGAAACACAAGATAAGTGTCGGCCAGGACCACACACACAATTTTTGAGTCATAGTCATACTAGTCAATTTTAATTTTAAACTCATCATCAGTCAAACGTAAACCGTAAAATTTGTTAAAATCAATTAATTTTATTTTTTTTTATATGTAATATTAGTCATCAATCAAATTCGAAATTAAAGCCGATTAATTGTTTTGAAATTTAAGTTCTTTATTTTTTCCTTACTTTCAACTGACAAGTTAATGACAAATTTACTTTTATTGTACATCTAAAAGTATGGCGCCCAAATTAATTTAATTGAATTCTTTTAACTCTTTTTAATTAAAGACCTTGTCATTGATTTAAAGGTAAATTCTAAACGAATCCCACTGACCTATTTTGATCTGCGCTAGGCCTGAGGCTTGTAAGAATTCTTATTATAAGGATATTTTACAATGAGACCCAGGTAAGGGTTAGAAACGTATCATCTGGTGCAAAATATGTTTTTATAACGTAACTTTGTAAACGTAACATTTTTTATAAAACGTTTTTTTATAAAAACGTAACATTATCGAGTACCATCGTAATATAGGAGATTATCATTTTTAAAATTTTCAAATAGATTATAGACTGTGATCGTGCTTATCCCATATTTGCAATTCGAGTTCGTCCATTATACTGATTAACGAGCACTTTACATCGAATGATTTATTTATTCAGAGAAGCAGCAACAGCAACCTTGTTTGCTCGTTTGCCGCGTTTGGTTGCACATGAGAAGGCATCCATTAACATGTTAGTTTAAAGATCATTAATCATTCGAACTAATTAGACAGGCGCGATTTTTTTGAATTTTTATTAAGCAAAACAGCGGAAATAACATAAGTTATGGCTTGTCAGCGATAACGGGGTCGCGCAGAAATGTCACCCAGTCGTAAATTATCTTTATCACTTACATGAAGTTGTCAGAGAAAGTGACTAATTATGCAGACGTTAAGTCATTAAAAACGTCTTGGATCGGTGTTTAACGGATAATTATATACGATTTATTGCTAAATTATATTAAAGTTTTCTGAAATATTTCAAAAGAAATCAAGGCTTTTATAATTAATCGTTTAAATCGTATATATCTTTATCTAATGCTTTTGTTTATACAACAATAGAAATATATACTGTCGGTTAGAGATAATTTTTCTGTTTTCACAATTAAATATCAGTTTTAATATATCCACATTGATATGTTATGAAAAAATCTCAATTTCCAAATCTATGGGTTCAATTTCTGATTTTTTTTTTAGAAAATTACACAATAATAATATAACCCATAACAAAAAATTCTTGTCTCTCTTCACAACTAAAAAACTTTGTTTCGTATTTGTTTGTTAGAACAACTATAAAATATAGACTGCGCCAAATTTAGGGGATATGGTGAATTTTTTTATTACCCACAATTTAATTTTTTTCCAACTACTATTATTAAAGTGATTAGGTAATTTTAACTCCTTAAAATTCAAAAAATAATTGCCATATGAAGGCGATTAGATCCCAACTTGCTTTAATATTTAAAAAATCAATATTAGACTTACTAACATAACTTAACATACAATTTAAACAAAAATCCCTCTAACCCGTCAAACAAGATAAAATTAACCATTAAAAATTTTCAAAATAATTACTCTATGAATGCAATAAATATTAAAACTATTCTACTTATTTTGAATTAAAAAATAACAAATGATTTTAGCAACAAACGATGTAGGGAAAATACCTTCGGACTCGTTTAACAAGGTGAAATTTACTTTTAAAATTAAAAATAAATTTCACTGTTGGGTTCTAATAAACAGTGCTGTTCCTAAAGTGGCGCTGGGAAACAGTAACAAAGCCTACACAGAACACGAGGCTAATGACCTTAGCAATCGATGCCGATGACACCAAATAAAAAAAAATATTTAACCTGGGATGGGTATTTAATTCCAACTACATACTAACATAAACTGTAAGCTAAAAGTAACTGCTAACTTCACACCGGTGTGGGGGTGCATTATCGTCCAAAAAAATTAAATTTTCTCCAATGGCTTGGCTAATTGGCTCGACAGGTCCTCTAATAATGTCACGGGCATGAAGCATTCCCGTTATGTTGTTTTCGCAAATATACAGTGGCGTTTGACGTCCTAAAGCGATTCCTCCTCAAACCATGATAGTGCAACCTCTGAAAAGATACACTTCCTGTACATATCTGCAATGTCAAGGTGTGTCAAGATGTCTCCACAGTGTAATTGTGTTGCAGACAGTATGGGGTTCCGTCTAATAGTAAGGGTTATGTACCGGTCTTGTTGCTGCGTAGTACATCTTCTACGATCCTATCCGCGCCGTCTTGAGGTTGTTCCAGTTTTCCTGTAACGATTCCGCAGCCTGCTTATTATAAATGACAAACTTTATTTCTGTAAAAACTCACCTCAATTTCTAGACATATTCTGCTTCCCATACAACAGCACAAATCGCAACGCACAAATAACAAAAAAGCAAATGACAAAACCGACAACAAACGCAAACTTCCGATTATATAGAATATAGGGTTGTCTTTGGATATTGGATTAAACTGTCTAACCTATCTTTTTACAAATGAGAAATTTTTCATTAAATCTTGCCCATTTATAACATAACCCGTTTTGTAACCTTTTGTGTAACATATATAACATGTTTCAGGAAAAATTTTTAGTGAAAGTTTAACTAAAATTTTTCGGAAATATTTTAGAAACTTGTGCTTGAAATTTTATGTTTGAAATAAATGTAAACACTTTTGAAATAATGTGTACTGCATGGGATACTGTTTCAAAATATATTTGCCTGCTTCATAACAACATTTAGTTTTTGTTCTTTATGTTTCCTAGAAAGAAATACTTGCAATTAAATATGAAAATATAACTGTCTTGTCACTTTTCACTTGATATATAGCTATTATTTTTTTTTAATATTAACTTTTTCTTAAGTGTTTTACATTATTCTAGGATATTTGATTTTCCTATTTCCCTGCTATAGGAGTTATCCTCCATTTCAAGGTGGTCTGCCCTGATTACAAAAGTAACCTAATGGTGTCGTGTGCGCGTGTGGGGCCTGTGTGGCAGGTTGTGTTCCCCAAAAATATCGTCAATTTTGTTATTTCCAACCCCATAAATGGACAAGTCCAAGTATAGGGTGGGGAATATGATTTAGGAAAACCACAAAATCTAAATCACGATATTGTACATATATTGTGAATTTCTAGTTATCTGATGCTTAGGGGGGGGGGTGATTCCAGCTGATGCTAGAGTTTAGCGGTGAGGGGGAGGTCTTGGGAGTCTCAGATTAGGTTGTGGCATTTTTCTTTTCGGTTTTCGAAAAAGTGGAAGTTGGGTAGGGCACCATGGGGTTTGTAGAGTGTCTTGAGAGTGTGTGTTGGTACCATTCAGCGTGCGAGAGACGTATTGTTTCCTGAGGGTTTGGAAACGTGTGAGGATGGGGGTGTTGGAGATGTTTTCGAAAACTTCTCCGCTGGGGAAGCGAGAGGGGAGATATTGGCAACGTCTGAGAATACGTCTTTCGAGTGTGGTGAATTTTTGAGATAGATATATGAGAAGTACGCCGTAGGGTACAGCTCTGTATTCGGCAACGGATCGGATGAAGGAATTGTTAGTGTGAATAAGGGTGTTTGTGTTGCAACGCCCCGTTCGTCCACCCAACGCCCCAAGGAGACCGACTCGTTTTCGCATCTTATCAAGAGTGCGTTGGACATCAGAGGACCAGTTAAGTGTACGAGAAAATCATACCCCCAAATAGTCAACTTCAGTCTGTTGAGCGAGCTCCCAGGAGATTTACATTTACGAGTTGGGGGTTCTGGGAGGTTCTTTGAGAATTTGGGTGTTTAAAGACGATAAATTGTGTTTTCTGTGGATTTAATAAGACCCTCCATTTGCTACACCAGTGAGAGTACTGGTTTAAGAGATTTTGGGTTCGGGTATTTAGTTGGTTAGAATTTTTGGCTACCGAGATTAAAGCTGTATCGTCGGCGTATAGGAGGCATTCGGATGTAGGGTGGTTTGGGGGGAGTGTAGATGAGGTAGAGGAGAGGGGCCAGGACGGAGCCCTGTGGAACACCCGCGACTGGGGTGAATGAGTCTGATAGGGAGTTGCCCACTTTGACGGTCTGAGAGGTAGGAGTGTATGAGTTTGGAGATTTGGGGGGGAAGACCTATGTTCGTAAGCTTTTTGACTAATCCGGCATGCCAGACTTCGTCGAAGGCTTTTTGAACATCTAAAAGAACGGCTGAAGATATTTGTTGAGAGTTTACTGCAGTGACCGCTATATTGTGAAGGGAGGAGATTGAGTCCTGAGTGGATTGATGGGGTCTGAAACCATGTTGGGATTAAGGTATGATACTTCTCTCTTCACAACATTCCCAGATTCTTTCCTTGAACAGAAGCTCGAGGAGTTTCCCTAGGACTGATATGAGATATGGGTCTGTATGAATTTACGGATTTGGGGTCTTTGCCTGGTTTGGGGATCAAACTGGTGTTTGCAGATTTCCAGGCAAGTGGAAAATAGGATAGGGAGAGGCAGGAGTTTAGGATAAGGGCGAGGATGGGAAAGATGGTTTTAGGAAGATGCTTCAGCGTTCTTCTGTGAATGGAATCAGGCCCGGAGGCCGTGTTTTTTCCTGCTTGGCAAGCGTATTGGATGTCTTGGAGGGTGAATGGGGAGGTGAGGGGGTTTTCGACATCCATAGGTGGGACTGGGGCGGCGAGTGTCTGGAGGACGTATTGTTCAGTCTCGTGTTTGAATTGTTCATCAAAGTGGGAGTTGTCGGGGGTTCTGAAGGTGGCTTCAAGGTGGGTTTTGTGGGCTGAGGCTTTTTCGTCGGGGGTTGAGTGGATTTGACCGTTGATTTGGAGGTGGGAGTGTGATTTGGTTATTTGACCCGTGATAATTCAGAATTTGTCCCAAAACTTGGAGTCGTCTCTATGATCCAAATTAGAAGTGGTATTGATCCATATTTGCTGTTTGTGTAAGTTGGTTTGGAGCCTGATTAGGGCGTTGAGGCGGTTCCATTCTGTTTTGATGGGTACGGACATATTGTCTATACAAGCGTCGTTTTTGAGAGATGAGAGTTAGGATGAATTGGGGAAGGGGTTTTTTTGTGCCGTGTTTATGGAAGTGATAGAAGCAAATGTTTTGACGGCGTGGGTGATGGTGATTTGGAATTCGTCAATCATTGTGTCGATGTCCTACGGGAATTGAGCGGGCGTTGCTGCGGAATGTTTGCAGAGATAGTTCTCTGAAATAGTGGCCAATCTGCTTTTTTAAGAAGGTATGTATAGTAGCTCTTGGTGGAATGGATGCAAGTGGAGATGTATGTAACATCAAAGGAAGGTAATCGAAATTGATAGTCTCTCCAATGAAATATCTATCAGCAACCAGTCCTGTACAGGAATCTGTCAAGAGGATGTGGTCTATGATTGATGATCCTTGGTGGGATACGAAGGTCGGAAGTCGGTTTGAGGCTCTGAATATGGGGAAGTCTATGAGCAGATTAACTAGGCGGATACCGTTTGGGTTTGAGGCGTTCAGATCTCCAAGCAAAACGGCTCGGAGGAGTGATGATAGGTATTCTATCAGAGATGTGGAGATGATTTGGCCTGAGCGGTTGTAGTATGAGATTATGTTTAATGGATTGTCTACCGGGATGTCTAATTCTGCTAGATGAGAAGGAAATATGTGTGGGTTGAAAGGAATTGAATTTTTAATTAAAAAAACATTCCCAAAAGAGTTTTGGGATTTATTTAAGTGAACCGAAAATTTTAATCTATACCTGACTACGCCGACCGGCATAAACACCAACGGCCTGGATACAGCTCACCTACTCTGTCAAAAGGAGACCAATGTACAAATAAAACGCGTACGACATGCGCACTACAAATCATTGATGTGTACGTTATTTTGTGGTAATTCCGAGTGGCGCCTAAAATACACCACGCGTGTATTATGTAAGTATACTTTTAATGTATTGTATTATTTTTTTTTTGGTGTAATGGTTATCGTTTGTCTAAATATATATTTTTCTTGAAAATATATACAAAGTGTATATTAGGTAAAGTGATATAGGGAAAGTAACTCCAAGATGGACAGATCGTAAGGTATTTCAAATCTAACTTTTTTGTTCATGCGATTTTACTAAATTTTAGTGCTGTACGATTCTAATTTCTAATCTAAAAGCGGGATGCCGATTTTTTTTAGCAAATTTAATTTTCTGTATATATTATCTTACTGAAGATGAGATGCAAGCGATGTTTGATAAAGAATCTAAAGGGGAAGTAGGTGGGGAAGCGGACACATCAGATGAAGAATATATTGAAGAAGGTGATCACATATCAACATCAGAAGAAGAGTTTAGTGAAGGCGATGAGGAAGAAGCTACTAATTCAAATAATGTTGAATCTGCAGAAAAATGGTATTTGGCTAAGGATAAAAAAACACAATGGAGAAAAACACATAATGCAAGTAAATATAGCAAAACAAAAGAAAAAAAATAGTCAAAATATTTCCTGGTCCAAGAGCTTGTGCAAGAAATATCGCCGATGTAAAAAGTGCATTCGAATTTATTTTTACTGACGATATTATCCAAAATATTATTGAATATACAAATGTGGAAATTTTAAAAATACGACCAAATTATGATCGACCACGAGATGCCAAAGATCTTACGAAAACTGAACTTTTTGCTTTTATCGGTTTATTATTTTTGGCAGGGCAAAAGAAACAGCATCATGCACATTTTTTCGAACTGTGAACAACTGATGGGACTGAATCAAAAATTTTTCGAGCAATCGATTTTTATTCTTACTCAAAACTTTGAGATTTGACGACAAACTTTCCAGATCCGAGAGGAAAAAGTCCGATAAACTGGCTGCTATTCGAGTTATTTTGGATAGACTTGTAGAGAACTGTCAAAATAATTACTGCTTGGGACCTGAAGTAACAATTGACGAAATGTTAATACCTTTTAGAGAAAGATGCAGTTCTGTGGAGTATACTCCGAGTAAACCCGCAAAATATGGGTTAAAAGTTTTTGTCTTATGTGATGCGAAAACATTCTACGTTTCTAACTTTGAGGTATATTGTGGTAAACAACCCGAAGGCCCCTATCAAAACTCAATCACTCCGGCTGATATTACACATCGCTTGCTTCAAGCATGGAAGGGGGAGAACAGAAATCTTACATGCAACAATTGGTACATCAGCTACGAATTAGCCAGAGATCTGTTGAAAGATAAAGACAATTGAAGGGATTAGAAGCAAAAGGATTCAAATGACTTTTTTTTTAAATGAGTTAAGTGCATATTTTGTTATTTAGAACTGTTATTTTTTTTGGTGGTAAATCGATATAAGTGATTTTTGATGTCTTAACGACATTTGTCAGCTGGTAGAAAGGCATTGAAAACGTGTAGTTTGTTCTAGGTAAAACGGTTGAAGTGCACTTAATTCATTTAAAATGAATATCACTTGAACCCTTTTGCTTCTAACCCCTTCAATTGTAAGAACTCTAAAAAAAAAATAAAAGAGAGCTTCCTTTGGAGTTTTCACCAAACAAAAATAGACAACCTGGTTCATCGATTTTTGGATTTCAAGAAAATATGGCTATTGTATCATATGTACCAATAAAAAATAAATCGGTTGTTCTACTTTCAACCATGCACGATGACTTGGCAATAGATCCTGTTACCAATAAGCCAAATATTATTTTGGATTACAACTCTTACAAAGGGGGCGTTGATACTGTAGACAAAATGTGTAGTGCCTATTCTGTAGCCAGAAGATCCAGAAGGTGGCCTTTAGATTTATTTTTCCAACTTTTAAACATCTCAGAAATAAACAGCGAGATCTTGTATAATGCGGTGCATACAGAAATTCCCTACAAGTATAGAAGGCAATTTTTAAAAGCCTTTGCAATTTCTTTGATGGGTCCATATCTTTCGGAAAGAGCAGAAGTAAAATCTTCGGACATCCAGTTGTTTCTAAAAAAATATAAAAAACAACTAGACGAGTATCCCGAAGAACAACCACCTGCGAAGATACGAGGAAGGTGTTTTCGTTGTGGCAGACAAAAAACAGAGTAGCTACTCTCTCGTGTCAAACATGCAATAGGTCAGTTTGTAAACAACACGCAATCACTACAATTACATGTCCAGATTGTCACCAAGAAAACAATGCCGATGAGAATGATTAGAAAGCAAAGAAACTCAAAATAACGTACTTAGAGTAAGTATTTTTTAGTTGATTTTTATTCTTTTTTACTTTTAGTTTTATTTTCCTATGTCTTATCTAGCATTTTAAATATTAATGTTTCTTCAATAATTACATTTTATTTTTTATGTATTTTATCATACAATACATGTTTTAAACAGAGATTAGTTTTATTTTCCTTTGTCTTATTCAGCATTTTAAATATTAATATGTTTTCTCAATATTTTTGTTTTGTTTTGGATGTTGGTTTTATGTATTATATAATAAAATAAACGTTTTAAACAGAGACTTGACACTATTAAAAAAATACAATTATTTAACTTCTTCTAAAGATCAATAATTTTAGTGGTGTATGAAATACACCACACGTGTACTTATTTGCCATTATAAGGCGCGTGTAGTTAAAGGTTAACAACCTCCTCCTTACATATTTATATTACTACACCTTTGTTTCCTCTTTTTCTTTCCAACATATCCATTTCCTGATCATTTTATTTTCAGGTCCTTTCTCACTATGTTTCCTTTATTTATAATTTTTATTTTATATAACTTTAAAACCTTTTTACAAAGTGCTTTTTAAACAAATTATTTTTTTTATCTTTACCATTTTGACTATTAAAAAACAACTCTCCCTGATAACCCAAAATCTCTCTCCCACTGACAATTCCAATTATACAGGGTGATTCACATAAGAACCGACATACAGCAGGGGCATATAGGGGGTCCCAAAATATGGCAATTTAACGCAACTTACCTCTATACCAAGTTGCTTCCCTAAGGAGTTATAGGCTTTGAAAGTGAAGTTATAAATTTTGAAAAAAAAACAATATCTCCGTTATTCTTGAACTTAAAGCAACCAAATTTGGTACACTTTGTGGATGTATTTAGGGCGTTACTGGACAGTAACTAGAGTTTAATTGAAATTTGTAAAGGGGGTATACTGGGTGGCGCACCATTAATATTCAACAGAATTTTGTTAACCCTTGATGGATTTTAAAAATCTTTGCTTTGTTTTGTGGGCAATTCAATTCTTAAACTTTTCTTACTCCAGTAATTTTTCGAAAAAACTCATCATTTTCATCAAAAACTCGAATAACTTAAAACGCGCGCTCTAGGTGTGTTATTTAAAATCAGCGAAAATTCAAAAGTTGGCTATGAAAATAAACGTCAAACAAGAAAGTAGGTCATTTAATGTGATCAGTAGGAATTGGCTGGCAAATTATTATTTAGATACGTAACAAAATAACTTAAAGTAAGTACAGATACTGAAATGTGAAAAACTGGGATTAACAACTAACCAAAATAAACACAAAAAACTTAAACAACAACCAGAACAAACAATTGTTTATCGATAAATTAAAGAAATTGTTCAAAATGATCGCCGTTTTCTCTTACGCATAAATTTATTCTTCTTCGAAAATTAAAATCCACCCTATCTAATAACTGTTGATTATTCCTAATAGATGTGCATTTATGAATAATGCGATTCCATAATTCTTCTTGAGACGCAACGGGCGAAGAATACACAAATTCTTTCAACGTTCCCCACAGAAAGAAGTCACATTTGTTCAGGTCAGGTGATCTTGGGGGCCAACGTTGTGGGCAATTATTTCCTCTTCCTATCCATCTATTGGGATACTGGTGGTTTAAAAAATTTCTTGCGTTCATACTAAAATGAGGCGGTGCTCCATCGTGCATAAACCAATGTTGCAACCTTAGTTGTAAAGGTACCTCGTCAAGTAGATACGGAAGGGTGTTTTGTAGAAATTCTAAATAATTTTCACCATTCAGCCGATTCGGTAAAACAACAGGACCAATTAAATATCGATCAATAATTCCCATCCAAACATTAATTTTGAATTCACGTTGGAAATGCCGAGGAGTTATTGCA
The DNA here is from genome assembly GCA_927349885.1 of Psylliodes chrysocephalus. NCBI lineage: Eukaryota > Metazoa > Arthropoda > Insecta > Coleoptera > Chrysomelidae > Psylliodes > Psylliodes chrysocephalus. The sequence goes on along the minus strand of OV651815.1, from coordinate 32,689,509 downwards.
TGTGGGTTTACGTCAGAATACTCATGATAGTTATGGAGATTTGTGATACCTCTGCGAGTGAAAGTCGCCTCATCCGTAAAAAGAATTTTCTTTTGGAAGTTATTATCTTGGTGTAGAATAAACTGACAAAAATTGACACGTTGAACCAAATCTCCAGGTAAAAGTTCTTGGACTTTTTGTACATGATAAGGGTGTAGTAGATTGCGACGGATAACTCGATGCACAGAACTCTGCGATATACCAATTTGTCGAGATAAATTCCTAGTACTAATATGTGGATCATCTTGAATAGCATTTAAAATGGCTACCTCAACTTGTGGCCTGAGTGCGACAGCACGTTCTCGAGTATTATTGAGAAACTTGCCCGTTTCTCTAGCTCGTCTTTCAACATTAGAAAATGTTTCTCTATGGGGAATGATACGGTTAGGAAATCTTCTACGATATTCTTCTACACTTCTTCTACAGTTTCCTTCACAAAAACCTAGCACTAACAGCATGTCAACTTGCTCGTTAAAAGAAAACTTCCCGTTCATTTTAAAAACACTCAAACAACAATTACTTAATTGAACAACTTACTTGCTTGTCAAGTTTGACGTTTATTTTCATAGCCAACTTTTGAATTTTCGATGATTTTAAATAACACACCTAGAGCGCGCGTTTTAAGTTATTCGAGTTTTTGATGAAAATGATGAGTTTTTTTGAAAAATTACTAGAGTAAGAAAAGTTTAAGAATTGAATTGCCCACAAAACAAAGCAAAGATTTTTAAAATCCATCAAGGGTTAACAAAATTCTGTTGAATATTAATGGTGCGCCACCCAGTATACCCCCTTAACAAATTTCAATTAAACTCTAGTTACTGTCAAGTAACGCCCTAAATACATCCACAAAGTGTACCAAATTTGGTTGCTTTAAGTTCAAGAATAACGGAGATATTGATTTTTTTCAAAATTTATAACTTCACTTTCAAAGCCTATAACTCCTTAGAGGTATAGAGGTAAGTTGCGTTAAATTGCCATATTTTGGGACCCCCTATATGCCCCTGCTCTATGTCGGTTCTTATGTGAATCACCCTGTATAAATATGACAAGTAGGAGGCGCATAGGGAGTTTTAAATTGTCACCTTGTTTATTTATTGTAATAATATCATACTGCATTTATTCCCATAAAAAAACATAATACATTTAAAATTCATTTTTGAAAGGTGTAAATATCAGCTACAAATTCTAACACTCGATTTATACCTTATCATCCTTCACACTATTTATTATGAAACCCTGTAGTAATTTTATATTTTGTTTAAGCCTGTCTGGTTCATTGTCGAAGAATAATGATAAAGCTAAAGTGGTTATTGTTCGGGTTGTATAGGGGCGGTCATATTGTCCTTTCATAAAGGATCTCGAGGCTTATTTCAAAAGTGCTACCTAATGCAGCTCGAAAAAAAAATACCTGGAGTTCAACTAATCACTTCGTTCAAAGTGAGCAGGTTTTTTCTTTTGGAAGCGATTGTAAGGTGATTATTTATTATTTTAACCGTTATTTTCAAACGCCATCTTAATAAAAACCATCACAGACATAAAGCGTGATATAAAGAGTTTTAGTACTATTATTATGGTTGAGTAAAAATAAATGTTGAAAGTGGCTTGCAATAATAATTAGTTTAATACAATTTTTAATTTTTGTTTTTTTTTTTTTTTAATAAACGTGGCTATAGTTAAATCCGGAAATGTTAAGAATATAAAAAGAATGCTGACAAAGTTGCAAAAGGCAATAGGTTTACAGGGTGTGTCACGGAACCTGAAGGGAAAACTACAAACGATGTTAAAATTTCTTTCGACACAAATATATAAGTCAATGACAGCTACAATTTTTTATAAATCTCATATGTACAAGGTGTTCGTTGCTTTAGCTCTTTGAAGCAATTTCACTAAACATCAGCCACCTATGATAAGAAAATGCAAGTTTTTACGAAATAAAAAAGGAAGTAAAAGAAGAATAACCTTCACATTTCCAAAACCGTTTCTTTGCGGGCCCATATTTATTAAGACCCCGCATATATGACCAGTTTTCCTAAATTAAAATATTACCAATATCAAATCTTTTGAAATAATTCCAAATATACGTTTGTTGTCATTTTAAATTTTATAGGTTATGTTTTTCTCTTTTTCCATCATTCCTCGAACTTCGATATTTAAAGTTACTATAAGTTACGATAAGTCAAAAACGATAAATGATGTCATGAAAAATAAAGCTATATAAGGTAATGAAGCCTATTGATTTTGAAAAAAAAACTGTTTAAAAATGGGGGAGTTAAGGGGTCCTATGATTGAACGTTTACGTTATCCGTAACGTACATGTTAGGCCCAGTTTTAACAGTAATGAGGCAAGTTCGTATGATTGAAAACTGTTAAATTAGATTATAATAAGCTCAAATTCACAGTAATGTGTTAAAAACAAGTTTTCCATCACACGAACTTGCCTTTTTACTGTTGAAATTCGGCCTAACATGTACGTTACGGATAACATAAACGTTCAATCATAGGACCCAAGGGAGGTTGAGATATTAAAAAAAATCTTAACTCAAAAAAAAAATATTATCAACTTTGTGACAGACTTCTGGTTCACCTACAGTGAATCAGCGAGTCTGTGTCCCCTGTAGTAGTGCATCTCACTTGTTAAAGAGTTGGCACTAAGTTTGTAGCGCAAAACTGCGTATGTGTCTGGCCGCTCAACTAACTCGATATGGCGGTAAATTCAAATAGAATTTTAAGGCAAAATTTAAATTTTCCGTCAAAATCGTAAATTTCCAGCAGCGGAATGGCGGGAATTTTAAAATATATTCATTCGGCAATAATTGAGAAGTATATTTCATGTTCGATTAAACGAGCTGTAAATCCAGGCGCTATTTTTATTTTAATAGCTAAAATTAATACTAATTCTTTTATTATTAGCTATTACAATAAGAGCAGCATTTGGATTAACAACACATTTAAAAGAATATGTAATATATTTTTCAATTTTACCTAAATCACTTATTTTTTACCTACAGAAGTTAGATCTGAAAAAAAAATGGCTCTGGTAAAAAAAACAAAAAATTGTATAAAGTATTTTATTTAAAAAATTATAAAACTTGTTTAATTTATTTTAAAGTCGAGGATAACTCTAGCCATATCCATTTTACTAAAAAAAAAGAAACTATTAAATGAAATCATTTAGTTATTAATGTCCAAGTAAAAACTACAAAGAGTTAGCATTAGTGGGAGAAGGAATAGAATACTATGAACGTAGCCAGCCGGCTACGTGGGGATGCATCACACCGTGTGCCTGTTCATATTACACAGCACACAAGGCAACATTCATATTATTCATTTCCTAATGCGCTAACCCTTTAGTTTTCTTTTCGATGCTTGCCAAGCGTATTGGAAAGTGTTCATTAGCCGATACTGTATATAAGTGCTAAAATCAATAAGTGAAATAAAAAAAATTTTGTTTAAATGGACATCTATTTCGAAAAAAGGAGAAAAACTGAAACAGTAAATTACTATACTTGAATTTTAAAGGCTGTTGCCACTGGAAAAGTATTATCTAGGGCGGAGACCCTTGCATGACAGCCATAGCAATTCCTCCTTGATTTCTCTTTTTCTGAGTTTGTTGTACGTTTTGTTTCCCATATTAAATAAGAAAGCACTTAATACAACAACAAAAATCACAATAAATATCGCTAAAACAAAATTAATATTAAATTTCGTAGAAGAAAAAATCAAAAAATTATCACTTGTCAATACTGACACTTCATGCTTCGCTTGTCAAAAACTTCCTCTTCAATCAATGAACGTGCCGATGTTGGACGTGTCAAAATCAATGAGGTTGAATACTATGGAGATGACATGCCAAAAAAAAACGACATCCCTTCTTCCTCTCTTAGTGGTCATGTCATAGTTGTCAAAGAGCTGTCAGAACTTTGTTCAAATTTAAATATTTCGATGTTATTTCTATCTTAATAAGTGTTTTTTTTTTTTGATTAATTTGTATAAAAATCATGACTAAGTGTACCAAAATTAATTGTAAACACTTTTCAGTGAAAGAGCGTAAGAAAATATCTAATTTAAGTTTTCATAAGTAAGTATAAGGAGTGTACTTAGAATTTTTTTTAGAATGCTTAACTTGTTTTTATTATAGGTTTCCAAAAGACCCACAATATCTCAAAATTTGGTCTAAATTTGTGGGAAAAGACCAATTTGAGCCTAAACCGAATAGCATGTTGTGCTCTATTCACTTCTAGGAAGAATTTTTTGATAAGAGTGAGTTTAGGGTCAGATTGAAGAAGAATGCTGTTCCGACAAATAAATGTTTAGTTAGTATACACTTTATTTACAATAAAACTTAAATAACTAACTTGATAAAGAACATTGGCTTAACTAACTTTATAATAAAGACAAATAACTATATTAAAACTTAGATAACTATAATCAAACTTAAATAACTAACTTTATAATTAAACTTAAAAACCAACTATAATTAAACTTAAAAACCAACTTATAATTAAACTTAAAAACCAACTTATAATTACACTTAAATGACTAACTTTTTTAAGTAACACATAATTTAGAATAAAATTTCAAGTATTTAAAAGCAGTTTTTATTAAATCCTAATTTCCTATTATTATACCGTTTTGATAATGAATTTAAGCGAGAAATTTAATAAAAAAATGTTTTCAATTTTACTTTTCGTCTAAATACTCAATTAAAAGGATTAATCAATGTTTTCTTGTTAAAATAAACACCATTATTAATTGTTTCGACGTAAATAAGATTGAAAATTCCGATGTGTTGTTAGAAGTCCATTGATATTTATCAGAGGGGCGAATCGTAGCCAAAAGTAGGTTGGGTAGTACCTGAACTCATTATAAATGCTTATGTTATCGAACTTGTAGAAGGTTATTATAATCACAATTTTGCAATCATTGTTTAACTTAATTTTAAAAATAGTATACATGAATACATTAGTTTGAAGTCAACATAATGAATATTATGGATCTTTATTACAAAAATAACTATTGTATTCTTCCTTCTGAACCGCATTCTTAAATAGCCACTTGAATAAAAAGGTTTTCTAACCTACGCATAATGTTTTATTAAATCTTTATTAAAAAAAAGCAAATCACCTTATCACCAAGCTTATTAAAAGTCGAAAGAAAAATCATTTATCTTCTTTTGTTCGCGTATTGATGTTTTTAATTCATACAATGACTCAGCGATAGATCGAACCACATCAAAACACAAGCTTTTAGAAAGTTTTTCGGTTGATCAAAGCTTGACCCGTTTTGTTACGCTGATGTGAGCCCCACCTTTTTAATTTATAAAAAAATGTGAAATTATTGTAGATTGTGATCTCAGATGACTTGGTGCTGGGACGTCATCGATCGAAATGATACTCCATCTATCTTAGAAGAACTTATGAACCCAGAAAATTTACGAATCAAAATCTATTTTTAGTGAACTTATTTTTATTATTAATAATAGGAGAAAGGGGGCGAAGATGACGCATGTACACGAAAAAAAAATCGCTATCCGTTAGCGAACTTTACCTTACAGCAAAAAAAAGTTTTATATTATATGGGACAGGTAAAATGTTAACTCATAGTAAGTAAAACAAGATTTGTGAAAATAATCACCTGTGGTTAGTGAACAGTTTAATTAGTTTTTAGACGGCCTACAGTTGGTGAACTATTTACTTGTGGTTAATGTACATTAGTTTCTTACTATAAGTACACTTTATTACACTAATTGGTTTTTTTTTATTTGCCGCTAGTTAACTGTTTTCTTGTGATAAGTGATTTTTATTTTAGTGGGTGGTATATATGTATTTATGATCTTAAATTAATTATAGGTTTTAAAACATTATTTATCATTATTATTATTGTTATGTAGAAAGTATTAGATTTTATAAACCTTATATACTAATGACATTTATTCAGGTGTTTTAAAATAATATCAACAAAAATATGAAAAGGAATAATATAAATAGATTCACAAATATCATATTCAAAAATACACAATTATTGATGTATCGATAAATATATAAGGTACTTACATATTAATAACGACAAATAATTACAATAATAGCTATCCTTACCCTGCACAAATTCTGTTTCTGAGGTTAAAATTCACTCGTAAGGGGGTGCATAGGAATAGTATTATTATTTTAATACTTAAAATGGCACAGTTTTTAATACACTTATGAACAAATATTTAATACTTTGCATTAATTTATACCTACACTTATCACAAAAACCCTGTACGCTACATAGCACTATATAAAAAGTGTATGGCCTCGCCTAAGCTGCCCTGTGAGCTGTGACCGTCTGATAGGAAAACAAATGCAAAATACTTAACAAGGTAACGCAAATAAAAAAATAACATTATTGGACTCTTAGTTCGTTGATGTTTCGGTGGTGATCGGGACTTACTGTATTAAAGGGGTCGCTAGCCGCAAGTAAATGTTATTTAATTATAAGTAAAAAATAACTAATTGTAAATATATGTAATTTTGTGGTTAGAGACAGAGAGAGAGAGAGAGAGAGAGAATATATGTTTATTGTCCAAGTTAAAATACTTATTGACAAACACAATATTGTACAAATTACAAATAAATAAATAGTCATACAAACACAATATTGTACAAATAGTATACAAATTACAAATAAATAAATAGTCATTAAAATATAAACAAACATTATTATAAATTAACATTAATACATACATCTAAAATGAAATAAAACAAAACACATATCACAATGTCTCGTCATTATAAAATTCTATAATATTATAATAAGGCCTAGTTAATAGAAATCTGTTGAGCACCTTTCTAAAACAATTCTGTGACTTAACATCTGTCAACGTATGTGATAGCCTATTGTACATTTTGATACCATTGTATATAAAAGAGTCTCTTATTAGTTCAGTTTTGGGAATAGGCAACTTTAAGTTACCCGTTTGGCGAGTTACACGGGATGTATTCGATTTATATTTCGACTTGTTCTTATGGATCATGCAACAAGTTTCTAAGATAAATAAAGATGTTAATGTTAATATTTCTTGTTTTAAGAACAGCGGTCTGCATGAAACTAATCTGTGTGCTCCACATAAGAACCTTATTGCCCGTTTCTGCATTATAAAGACTCTGTCAAATAACTCGGCAGAACAGACTCCCCAAAACTGAACAGCATAACGTAAATGGGAGTCAACTAACGCATAATATGCAGTTTTTGCTGCACAAACTCGCAATTCATGAGAGGTGGTTCTAATGGCATAACAACTCGATGCGAGTTTTTTTACAAGTGAACCCACATGAGATTTGAATTTCAAATCCATGTCGATATTTAAACCCAAAAATTTTGTACAGTTTGTGGCTTCTACAGTATCCATATCTATTAAAATATCAGGAACATTACATTTAAAGGTTAGTATTTTTGTTTTTTTAAAATTTAATGATAGAAAATTTGCAGTGCACCATGTTTTAAAGGATTTTAGGTCATTACTAATATTTGAATAAAGAATATTGACGTCTTTATTGTGTCACAAGATCGTTGTATCGTCAGCTAATAGAGTGAAGCTTCCTGATATATTTAACTTACCTAAATCATTGATATAAATTAAAAACAGGGTGGGCCCAAGAACAGAACCTTGAGGGTCACCCCATTTTATGTCACTTGTGTTCGAGTCTGAAACAGTTCGGACTAACTGTTTGCGACCTAAAAGGTAGGATTTCATCCAACTCAAGGCCTTATTAAAGCAGTTTTAGAAACATTATTCATTCATTTTAGGCAAACTGGTGCCTAAGTTAAGTTAACTGTTTATTGTTACTGTTACTGTCATTAGAAAACCTCATTTTACGAAATTTGATTACTTGTGACAGAAAAACGTGTTTAGAAACATACGTTTACTCAGGGTAATTGATTTATTTTTGAACTAGTTAAAAAGATAACTGTGGCAACCGTATTTTTTTCGAGTAAATAATTTATTTGGCACTGTTTTTTACGTGTAAGAAAATTCTTTATTATTTTATTATTAAAGTTAAAATACGATTTATATATAATTTAAACAATTGGTTCAATCAATGTCTATTTTCATTTTAATTTTCCTAATTAAAGTATAAAAAGATCTAAGGAAATTACTGAATTTTTGGTTCTTACCTAGCTCGCACGTATCTGCCGAGCAGGGATGGTTTCTTCATTGATTTATTTGTGCAGTGATCACCTAGTTAAATTTCATAAGAACACATTATTTTAAAATCACATAAATAACATAAAAATATAAATTCAATAATATTTTTATTATTTTTATACATCTTATTCTCTGGCTGATTGCGTCTCTGTCGGTACACTATGCTAATAGAGTACGAGAGGTTTCCGCAAAAGCCTGTAGTTAAAAAGAGAGGTCAACAGATCCGTGAAACAAACATTATGACCGCTTCAAACCACGTTACTTTGTGCATCGCACATAAAAAAGGAATATGGTCACAAAGTAGAGCAGTATATTCGAAATACGAACCTTTTCAAACTCTAAATATAATATAAAATCCCCATAAGACAGTTTAATTTGTGTTTATTGAATAATTGTGTTTAAATAAGAACTGAATTTAAATAAATCGGAAGTATGTGTGTAAGTTTAATGATTTTTACCGAAATTTACTATTATTTTAAACCTGAAAGTATTTTTGAGGTTAGATTGATTGTTTACTTGCAATTTTAAATGATAATTTAGTTTTACGATTCATATTTTGTTTTTTTTACTATAGTGTCTAAGACTATTTCAGAATAGTCGTGTTTTGTACCCAGTTTTAAGTACTATTTAGTGAGCAAAAAATTTGTTAGATAGTTAAGTTTTGATGCCATTTTACAAAAAATATCTCAAAATAATAGTAAAATATAAACACCATACTAACATTACCTCAAAGTTAGTTATTTACTTAATAAAAATCTTAGCTTGATGTATACAATCAATACTCTCTTTACACCAATATTTAAGCTATCATTCTTATTTTCGCTTAATTTATAAATGAACAAACCATTAAAAATTGATATGAGATTTACAATGTATTTCTAATTTTGGTTTGCTTTTCTCTCCGCCCACTGTGGCATTTAGCATTTTACACAACAAGTAATAGATTGACATAAATTTCGAATTTTAATAATGACATAAACCAAAATATAATATATCTATTACAATTTTGTAATGAAAAAACAACCGGGATACTCTGACGTTGACCCACATTTACTAGATTTCTTTTTTTTGTAGGTTTTTAGATTTTTTGCCAAGTTTTAGCAGACAATTTTTTTTGTAGATTTAAGTAGATTTAATTATTGGAAAAAATTGAACACCCATTTTAAATTACGACAAGCCACCACTGCTGACGAGTAATGTCAGAATCTGAGTGAGAGCTTTCAAATGGTCTCTCAAATAAAATATATGGAATGCCAATAAAGGAAAAACAAATCACAGTCATGATTTATTAATCAGTTCATCATAATATAAAAAGAAAATGGAAAATATCTTGAATTAGTTTAAGCATTAAATAATAGAAAAACGACGATAAAAGTTTGAATGTAAATTGTAAGTAGGTACGCTGGATGTTGGTAGACTTGTGTGTCACTACTGTTCTTAATTTTGCTCGTAACTGTTAATTAGTATCTGGCTAATTATTTATTTTATTTTGTTATGGTTTTATAATTAAAAGAATTAATTAGAAGATTACCAAAGTATTTATTCATAAATCATATCAATCACAATTGACAACCTGACCCTTGACAATCTCTTCTCTAACTGCTTGGCCTTTTACATCTAACTACTACAGTAACGTCGTTGCCTGTTCAAAAAATTGGTTTTATTCAATTTTTTTTCTGATATCAATATTTCATTGGAAGATAGAGATATGTATGAATAACCTTTTTCATTTAAAATTATTAATTATTATTTAAATCGTTTGTAAATATAAAGTTGATATTTCAATTCACTAAGCTACCTCGACATGAGATAAAAACGAGTTACCGAGTAGGTTTGCCTCGATTAAAATACAGAGATAGAATGGAAATAAAAAGAGCAGGTGTAAAATAAATAAGATTAATAAAACGCTCAGCCACAGCTGTAAATGTGATTTATTTGAATCTCATCATCCTTTATGTATCCTCGACAGTCAGATGCTAATAAATCTAGAGGATTAAGAATCTATTGTCCGTGTTTTATTTATTATAACCATTAACACTAGTAATAATGCATTTGTTATCCTTCAGAGGATCATATTTTATGGCCATGTCAACGGCAGCACATGTGTATTCACTCAGCTCCGCCGGGTCGGTTCCATCTTTCTTTCTACGTAGCAGTGGCGTACCCAAAACCAATTAAAAAATGTTCGCCGCAGAAAATGAAAATTCGCAAAAGTTACATCGAACTCAGATTTTTTCCAATTAGTAACTGGGTATATCGTAACTTAGATGCAGAAGTAGTCTAAGTCACAAAACGCCTTTGTTCTTTCTTTTTACAAAAATTATGAAATTACAAAGCTAACTCCTTTACATTTTATGTCCACACGATAAAAGCCATATTTTGCAAAAAAAATTAAGATAATAGTAACCCAGCTAACACAAGACGTTGTCAAGCCTTTCGGCGATGTTGCTTTAAGGGAACGTAATAACATTACTATACAACGTAAATGCAAGGTTCACGAGAGGTTGTTGAGGGAAATTAAAACTTTGCAAAACTTCTATTTGTTACTTACCTATTTAACCTACCTGTCATATTAACTTAACGTAATAATATATTTTGATATTAAATTTATCCACGTAAACATCACACTGTGAATTTGAAGCGTAGTAATTCGTTTATGTTTATACAATAATAATATATAACCTTAAAAAATATGTCACTTTTTGTCTTGATTTTTAAATAAAGTTATTTATGCAATCGTCCATTATAATTACCGATTTAAGAAGGTCCTACACGCTACGATTTTTGTGAGATTTGAACTGTGCAGTCCATCGATTCAATCCATAACTCCACGTAAATTTCTCGATCTGCCTTACGTCTGGCCTCTTTAATCCTCTAATGTCCTCTTTTGTCCTCTTTTGTCCTCTTTTGTCCTCTTTTGTCCTCTTTTGTCCTCTTTTGTCCTCTTTTGTCCTCTTTTGTCCTCTTTTGTCCTCTTTTGTCCTCTTTTGTCCTCTTTTGTCCTCTTTTGTCCTCTTTTGTCCTCTTATGTCCTCTTTTGTCCTCTTTTGTCCTCTTTTGTCCTCTTTTGTCCTCTTTTGTCCTCTTTTGTCCTCTTTTGTCCTCTTTTGTCCTCTTTTGTCCTCTTTTGTCCTCTTTTGTCCTCTTTTGTCCTCTTTTGTCCTCTTTTGTCCTCTTTTGTCCTCTTTTGTCCTCTTTTGTCCTCTTTTATCCTCTTTTGTCCTCTTTTGTCCTCTTTTGTCCTCTTTTGTCCTCTTTTATCCTCTTTTGTCCTCTTTTGTCCTCTTTTGTCCTCTTTTGTCCTCTTTTGTCCTCTTTTGTCCTCTTTTGTCCTCTTTTGTCCTCTTTTGTCCTCTTTTGTCATCTTTTGTCCTCTTTTGTCCTCTTTTGTCCTCTTTTGTCCTCTTTTGTCATCTTTTGTCCTCTTTTGTCCTCTTTTGTCCTCTTTTGTCCTCTTTTGTCCTCTTTTGTCCTCTTTTGTCCTCTTTTGTCCTCTTTTGTCCTCTTTTGTCCTCTTTTGTCCTCTTTTGTCCTCTTTTGTCCTCTTTTGTCCTCTTTTGTCCTCTTTTGTCCTATTTTGTCCTCTTTTGTCCTCTTTTGTCCTCTTTTGTCCTCTTTTGTCCTCTTTTGTCCTATTTTGTCCTTTTTTGTCCTCTTTTGTCCTCTTTTGTCCTCTTTTGTCCTCTTTTGTCCTTTTTTGTCCTCTTTTGTCCTCTTTTGTCCTCTTTTGTCCTCTTTTGTCCTCTTTTGTCCTCTTTTGTCCTCTTTTGTCCTCTTTTGTCCTCTTTTGTCCTCTTTTGTCCTCTTTTGTCCTCTTTTGTCCTCTTTTGTCCTCTTTTGTCCTCTTTTGTCCTCTTTTGTCCTCTTTTGTCCTCTTTTGTCCTCTTTTGTCCTCTTTTGTCCTCTTTTGTCCTCTTTTGTCCTCTTTTGTCCTCTTTTGTCCTCTTTTGTCCTCTTTTGTCCTCTTTTGTCCTCTTTTGTCCTCTTTTGTCCTCTTTTGTCCTCTTTTGTCCTCTTTTGTCCTCTTTTGTCCTCTTTTGTCCTCTTTTGTCCTCTTTTGTCCTCTTTTGTCCTCTTTTGTCCTCTTTTGTCCTCTTTTGTCCTCTTTTGTCCTCTTTTGTCCTCTTTTGTCCTCTTTTGTCCTCTTTTGTCCTCTTTTGTCCTCTTTTGTCCTCTTTTGTCCTCTTTTGTCCTCTTTTGTCCTCTTTTGTCCTCTTTTGTCCTCTTTTGTCCTCTTTTGTCCTCTTTTGTCCTCTTTTGTCCTCTTTTGTCCTCTTTTGTCCTCTTTTGTCCTCTTTTGTCCTCTTTTGTCCTCTTTTGTCCTCTTTTGTCCTCTTTTGTCCTCTTTTGTCCTCTTTTGTCCTCTTTGGTCCTCTTTTGTCTTTTACTGTCCTCTTTTAATAGAAAAATTTTAGAAAAATAAGAGAAAAATTATAGAAAAATTATAGAAAAATTATAGAAAAATTATAGAAAAATTATAGAAAAATTATAGAAAAATTATAGAAAAATTATAGAAAAATTATAGAAAAATTATAGCAAAATTATAGAAAAATTATAGAAAAATTATAGAAAAATTATAGAAAAATTATAGAAAAATTATAGAAAAATTATAGAAAAATTATAGAAAAATTATAGAAAAATTATAGAAAAATTATAGAAAAATTATAGAAAAATTATAGAAAAATTATAGAAAAATTATAGAAAAATTAAAGAAAAATTATAGAAAAATTATAGAAAAATTATAGAAAAATTATAGAAAAATTATAGAAAAATTATAGAAAAATTATAGAAAAATTATAGAAAAATTATAGAAAAATTATAGAAAAATTATAGAAAAATTATAGAAAAATTATAGAAAAATTATAGAAAAATTATAGAAAAATTATAGAAAAATTATAGAAAAATTATAGAAAAATTATGGAAAAATTATAGAAAAATTATGGAAAAATTATGGAAAAATTATAGAAAAATTATAGAAAAATTATAGAAAAATTATAGAAAAATTATAGAAAAATTATAGAAAAATTATAGAAAAATTATAGAAAAATTATAGAAAAATTATAGAAAAATTATAGAAAAATTATAGAAAAATTATAGAAAAATTATAGAAAAATTATAGAAAAATTATAGAAAAATTATAGAAAAATTATAGAAAAATTATAGAAAAATTATAGAAAAATTATAGAAAAATTATAGAAAAATTATAGAAAAATTATAGAAAAATTATAGAAAAATTATAGAAAAATTATAGAAAAATTATAGAAAAATTATAGAAAAATTATAGAAAAATTATAGAAAAATTATAGAAAAATTATAGAAAAATTATAGAAAAATTATAGAAAAATTATAGAAAAATTATAGAAAAATTATAGAAAAATTATAGAAAAATTATAGAAAAATTATAGAAAAATTATAGAAAAATTATAGAAAAATTATAGAAAAATTATAGAAAAATTATAGAAAAATTATAGAAAAATTATAGAAAAATTATAGAAAAATTATAGAAAAATTATAGAAAAATTATAGAAAAATTATAGAAAAATTATAGAAAAATTATAGAAAAATTATAGAAAAATTATAGAAAAATTATAGAAAAATTATAGAAAAATTATAGAAAAATTATAGAAAAATTATAGAAAAATTATAGAAAAATTATAGAAAAATTATAGAAAAATTATAGAAAAATTATAGAAAAATTATAGAAAAATTATAGAAAAATTATAGAAAAATTATAGAAAAATTATAGAAAAATTATAGAAAAATTATAGAAAAATTATAGAAAAATTATAGAAAAATTATAGAAAAATTATAGAAAAATTATAGAAAAATTATAGAAAAATTATAGAAAAATTATAGAAAAATTATAGAAAAATTATAGAAAAATTATAGAAAAATTATAGAAAAATTATAGAAAAATTATAGAAAAATTATAGAAAAATTATAGAAAAATTATAGAAAAATTATAGAAAAATTATAGAAAAATTATAGAAAAATTATAGAAAAATTATAGAAAAATTATAGAAAAATTATAGAAAAATTATAGAAAAATTATAGAAAAATTATAGAAAAATTATAGAAAAATTATAGAAAAATTATAGAAAAATTATAGAAAAATTATAGAAAAATTATAGAAAAATTATAGAAAAATTATAGAAAAATTATAGAAAAATTATAGAAAAATTATAGAAAAATTATAGAAAAATTATAGAAAAATTATAGAAAAATTATAGAAAAATTATAGAAAAATTATAGAAAAATTATAGAAAAAAATTATAGAAAATAATTATAGAAAAAAAATATAAAAAAAAATTATAGAAAAAATTATAGAAAAAAATTATAGAAAAAATTATAGAAAAAAATTATAGAAAAAATTATAGAAAAAAATTATAGAAAAAATTATAGAAAAAAATTATAGAAAAAATTATAGAAAAAAATTATAGAAAAAATTATAGAAAAAAATTATAGAAAAAAAATTATAGAAAAAATTATAGAAAAAATTATAGAAAAAAATTATAGAAAAAAATTATAGAAAAAAATTATAGAAAAAATTATAGAAAAAAATTATAGAAAAAAAATTATATATTATATATTTTTTAAAGTGGTAAAAGTTTTTTATCGATTTGGTGTTTGAATCGTTATTAGGATGAGGTTTTATTTTGGCAATTTTCTCTATATATCCAATACGAAAAAGGGGTATTTAAACGTTTGATAGGACACCAATTTTTAAAGCTTTCTTTTTATTATTAGTGAAAGAAAAAATATGTACCTGCGTGTAGGTGAAGGACAAATCTTTGTCCCTTTAGAGCTACTTTTAAACTTTTGAATCAGTTTGAGAACAGTTTAGAAAGATTTTTTAATCTCCAAGTATTTTTTTTTTCGCCTTTGGGGCTCGGGGATGGTCTTAATAATTCGTAGGGCGATTCTGGAGATTTGTTTCTAATTTTCAAATTATTCAGTTTAAAATCAGTTTGAGGAGAGTTTGAGAAGAGTTTGCGAACAGTTTGAGAACAGTTTGAGAACAGTTTGAGAACAGTTTGAGAACAGTTTGAGAACAGTTTGAGAACAGTTTGAGAACAGTTTGAGAACAGTTTGAGAACAGTTTGAGAACAGTTTGAGAACAGTTTGAGAACAGTTTGAGAACAGTTTGAGAACAGTTTGAGAACAGTTTGAGAACAGTTTGAGAACAGTTTGAGAACAGTTTAAGAACAGTTTGAGTATAGTTTGAGAATAATTCAAGAACAGTTTGGTTACAGTTTTAAAAGAGTTTTAGAACAATTTGAGAACAGTTTAAAAACAATTTGAAAACAGTTTGAGTGCTGTTTGAGAACAGTTTAAGAACAGTTTGAGAACAGTTTAAAAACAGTTTGAGAACAGTTTGAGACCAGTTTGAGAACAGTTTGAGAACAGTTTGAGAACAGTTTGGTTACAGTTTTAAAACAGTTTTAGAACAATTTGAGAACAGTTTAAAAACAATTTGAAAACAGTTTGAGTGCTGTTTGAGAACAGTTTTAGAACAGTTTGAGAACAGTTTGAGAACAGTTTGATAACAATTTGAGAACAGTTTGAGAACAGTTTGAGAACAGTTTGAGAATAGTTTGAGAACAGTTTGAGAACAATTTGAGAGCGGTTTGAGAACAGTTTAACAGTTTTAGAACAGTTTGAGAAACAGATTTGATTCAATCTTTAACAGCTACACTGTATGACTACTTGACTAGTAATAGTATACCTGTGTTCTTCATGTTTGTATATAAGCCTAGTTACAACGATCAACCTATAAATAAGTTATGATAATTTTTTCACAATATAAAATAATGGTAATATTAATAGGCGTATAAACAATAGTTAAGACATGCAACGAAAGATTTTATTTTTGAATATTTATACGTAAAATTCAAACTTCGTAAAATAAGATTTTGTTTTTAAACGATATGACTGCGACCATATGCGTGATGACATTGGACATCGTGAAGAGAGGGAAGCGGTCTCTAAAATGACGGGGGTGGTATTTTTAACGAACTAACATTTTTTAATTACCTCTTTAATAACATCTTTATTTCTTTTTCCTTCTGGTAAGTATTATGTTTGCTAAAGCGTCAGTTATTAGTGCGCAGGTAAGTTTGAAATCGTTTCTATATTTTTTGTTGTGTAAAATTATTAGCTTTACGTAATACCAGTTCAGTTTTTACTTTTAATGTTAAGGGTATTTGCTTTCAAGAATAAAGTGGCATGGTAATTTATTTAGTTGGTGTAAATAGTATTTGATCGTAGGTAGATATTCACAATTGTAGGTTGTAAAAGAAATATTTTTTAAGTACCTGTTTAATTTCTACAGATAGCCAAAACAATTTGCATAGTAATATTATCAAATGGACTTTGATCTTCTGTCATATTGTGAGTGTCTGCAGATACAGAGAAATTTCCACTGAATAAGGTTAAGTTAATTTAGAGTAAGAGTAATAGGATAAACTTCCTTTATTTATCAAAATGTGAAATTTTCTATTACAGATATTCCGCAACACTGTATAGAACATTTTAAACTACATTATTAATAATAATACAAGGAGATATCAAAATATAATAAATTAAAAATTTAGGTTTATAATAATTACGAAGTTTTATATTAAAAATAGAATAATTCTTATTTGATATATAAATAATCTATCCTTATCGATGGTATTTATAACGGCATCCAATGTTAAGAATATTTAATCCTACTGATGATTTCTTGAACAAATCTAAATTTTCAGTTACAAATAATGGTTTCTTCTGTACTACCTTTTTTCTTTTCTTATTTAAATTAATGACAAACTTTCTATCTGTATTCTTAAAACGAAATATTTATCTTAAATCTTCCCAGCAGTCGTATGTGATTTGACTTTGGATTAGGGGTTGAATATGACTTATAGGTCAGTGCGCTACTGAGTTCTCTGCTCCTGCCTCTACAGAACAGAAGCCAACTCTGACGATTAATGGTGTGTGCGGTGTACCTTTTCGAACAACTGAATATATCTGAGATATAAATCAGTAACAAATACCGTGTTCTATCATTTGTTGTGTGAATGTGTCATCTATATAACGCCCATTCTATATATACCCCGACGTTATTAATATGTACGAACAACTTGTGTGACAATCCCATAAATTATTCATTCTGAATTTAAGGCGGTTGGTATTGTTATTATTATGTTTTTTTTTATTTTAATATATAAAACATTAATGTTGGCTTTCACTTTAGAATCGTATTATAATTGATGGTATGTATTATTGTTATGTATATGTTCACGTCACTCGAATCATGGTTATTAATATTCATTATCTTGTCGACAGTAATAATTATTATCGAAGGCAGCGCTGAATTATTAAAAATTATTTCTGCATTATTGACAATGTACTCTCACAGAATATAAACATGTATAATACGAATAGTTTAATACATGAAGTTGATTTTAAAATGTCCCCAAATTTATCGAAAGCTCTAAAATATATTCTAGAATATCTTTTATTATTGTTGTTACTGTTTCGTTTTTTGTTCTAGCATTTGTATAGTACACAAATCTGTGCAGGGTGACTTAAAACCAAAGGGGTTAGAAAAGGTAGAGATAATATAGAAATTTTGCCAAAACCGAAAAACTGGGTGGAAGGAGTAGGGCCGGACTTAAATATTTGTATTGTAGTACCTAATTTTGGTAATTGTTAAAAGATGGAAAATTATGAGAAGATTTTTGACTTCATTTATTAGCACGATTCATTTATGATGAGGGCAGTAACATTTTATCAGTACCTATATAGCTAGTACATAAGTAAAAGTTTATAAAATTGTTGTAACACTATAGCTATTTGTGTATTAAGAGCAGAAAGTAGCACTTTGGTAATTGATACAGAAAGTTGCCGCGCAACGCATTAGCGGAGCGCGGCAAGCTGTCGAAACTGCCAAAGTACTTTCTGCTCGATTTACACACAAGATCTTTTCTACACCAAAACAAACTAATTATTTTGATTTCTTTAGAAATCACTATTAGCGTTGCTGGTATTTTGATATCTGAGCATGCTCAAATCGTTTATGTTCTAAAACTAAGTGACTTTATTAAAGATTGTGCCTGTCTTTAATTGTGGATGTTTAGGGGAAGCAGATAGTAGCGGCTTTATAGCTTTCGGGTGCGCTCGCCGACATTCGTATTACTTCAAAGTTTTTTATATTTAATATCATCATCTAAACCTTCTAAATTAATAAGTCCTAATGCTTATTGAATATTTTTACTATTATAGACAACAAAAAAGATGAACTGCAATTTAAAAGTTCTTAGGCTAGAAATATGTATAAGAACAATGATTCTAATGTCAAAATTACAGGTTTGCAATAAGTCTTATTTTACCATGGGATTTATTTTCCTCTAATTACGTTGTCACTATGTGGCTGACGTTATGGAAATTTGCAGTATCGCTCTAATTAAAAGAGAATATACTTTATTGACCTTTAAATATATTATTAATTTATAATATCATCGATTGCATGCTCTTGCTTTTGTCAAATATTTTTTTATTCTGTAATGAATAATGAATCATGAACTGTGATATAGATGGAAGCTACTAACTGTATAAAATTACCATAGTTGCAGCTTAAGGTGTAATGATCTTTAACGTGATTATCCAGTTTACATAGATTTCTGTTCACTTACATACACAGTATCGACAATCGAACATTTTCCAATAGGCTATATGAAAACTACAGAGAGTTAGCATTATTACCAGAAGAAAACGAATAATATCAGCGCTGCCTGTTTATACGGTCGGACTCTATAAAGAACATAACAAAACCATAATTGAATGAAACAAGAACTAAAATAATTGCAGAGTTCAATTTCTTATAAATTTCTTTCATATATTTAAAGAAAATTCACGATTCGGGGTTCGAGTAGTACAATAATAAACGATGATTACTTTTATTTTCTATATTTAACACAAATGAGTTAAAGTGGATTATATATCAAAGATTTGAGGTTGAGTAAGTCTTTTGTTGCTATATCTATCATATAATTATTTCTACTAATGTTATTCTTTTTTTTTAGATTAAAACAAACATAAAATAGAAAGTCTGTATCTAAAGGGCTTTCTTCTAGAAGATTTGCTTTACAAAATAAGTGTAAATTACCGGAAAAATTAATGAAATTAAGTGTAGAAGGCAATATTTGATTATTTTAAATAAATTATATCTTTGAGTTTTAATTTTCCAACTTATTTTTAAGGCTTATCTGTAACTTCCAGGGATCCTCCGTATTCTCCCATCCAGTGTGTACACAATTTCCATCACCATTTGACAGTACAGAGTGGATTCAAGGATTGTTCTGCAGCTAAACATCCATAATACACCAAGAGGCAATTTACTTCAAATTATATCCTATGACTCTTGACATGAGTAGCCTTACTAGGTAGCCAGAGGTATACCTTGACACGGTTATACTATACCTAATTAAATTGTAACTAAGCTAGTTAAAAAACTAACAATAAAAGGCCTAAAATAATAATTTATTTTATGTAAAATGATGTAAGAATTATTATTTTAACTTATTTTATATCCAAAATATACTTTAAATCTACCTGGGGTGATATGGGGCCAAATGTGGCTTCCAAAGAAGCGATATAAATAAAATAGAAAAAGTAATATGGATTTTTCTATCCTCAAAAGTAGAGTCTGCTTTATATGTTTCCTAAACAAAATAATCCTCCTAATAATACTTTTTCTTTGTAAAAAATCCGCAAAAATGCGAGAGCAAGCTTTCTCTGAAAACATTCTTTTCAAAAGAAAGCTTTAAAAAAACCTGTCAGTTTTTTTCTCCTTAATACCGAGTTTATCAGCTAATTCTAGTGTAATTTGATATATAAGGTTGGCCATATGATAATTTAAAATAATTAGATATCTAATTATAAGTTCTGTGGTTCTTGATGAGAATAGGAAGAAAAAGAAGACTAAAATTTGACCTTTAACTACTCATATTTACAACTCGATTTTAAAAATATGTCAATTTATGATTTAAAATAAATTATTTTGAAGAAGAGAAGTAATTTTGTTTTTATTCCAATCCATAACATAAGAAATACGCATTGCATTTCAAATTAAATTGGCTTTCAAATGAAGTGCTACACTTTACAATAGGTTCCCGCTGTAGGGCGTTAAAGTAATGCAATGTATTGTTATATTGCCGAATTCTCCCTAAAATTATCTTTTCAATGACGTGTCATATTTGGCACTTTCCCTATTTAAATTGGATTGGTTAGAGTAACGGAGTGGAGGGAATGACGTATAACCGTTAATATGATAAAAGAATATCCTCCTTTAAACAAAAATCGATCTGTCCCAAAGTTTTTAACATCCACGATATTAATACCCAAAAGCCCAAAGTCAAGTTTTCGTTGGGTCACCTTGTATAAAGAAAGTATTTTTATATTAAAGAAAATTAACTTATAAATAAACTTTAAATAAAATAGGTCTAGGTCATATTATTATAAAGAAATACTAAATAAATAGTTTAGAAAACTATTAAAACCAGTTATGATTTTTGAAACGAATCAATTAGTAATAAAATTTATATTTTTGCATTTGATTATATGTTACTTTTTCCACTTGATGAAAAAAGATTCCCCATAAAACAAGAAATAGTATACAGTAATAAAAACCTTTATCCAATTTGCAACTTGTAATATGTAACAATGAACAGGTCCGGTTCTGTTAATTTTCAAATGAACAAAATTAAATATGACCGACGGTATAATCTCTAAAAATTAAATAACTTACCGAAATAAATATAAGTTTCCTTTGTCCGCAGCTTTTTACAACACACCTTGACATTTTTAAATGTCAAAGAAGTTGACCTTATAAAAAATACGCTACTCAGAGCATAAACAACATCCAAATTTTAAAAATATTCGTGGATATAATCCATCCTTTTCTAGACTCTCTTTTTCTAGAAAAAGGAACTTTAGTCAGCAAGAGAGAAGTGAAATTGTGCGCGCGTCAACAAGCTTCAGTTGGGTTAATTCATTGGTAATGGCAAAAAAACCAAATGGTGACATCCGTATATGTATTAATCCAAAAAATTTAAATAAAGCGATTAAACGTAAGCATTTTCCCCTCCCCACTATAGATAATATTTTACATAAACTAAATGGATCTAAATATTTTTCTATAGTAGATGTATCCAAAGCTTTTTATTAAAAGTTCTCTTTTATTTACTTTTAATACCTCATGCGGGAGATACAGATATTTAAAACTACCATATGGGTTAACAACACCTTTGCAAGTATTTCACAAAAAAATAAAATTTATGTTCAAAAACATTTATGGTGTTGAATCTTACATTAATGGTTTTTACTTTCCTCTGTCTGTCTGTGTGTCTGTGTGTCTGTGTGTCTGTGTGTCTGTGTGTCTGTGTGTCTGTGTGTCTGTGTGTCTGTGTGTCTGTGTGTCTGTGTGTCTGTGTGTCTGTGTGTCTGTGTGTCTGTGTGTCTGTGTGTCTGTGTGTCTGTGTGTCTGTGTGTCTGTGTGTCTGTGTGTCTGTGTGTCTGTGTGTCTGTGTGTCTGTGTGTCTGTGTGTCTGTGTGTCTGTGTGTCTGTGTGTCTGTGTGTCTGTGTGTCTGTGTGTCTGTGTGTCTGTGTGTCTGTGTGTCTGTGTGTCTGTGTGTCTGTGTGTCTGTGTGTCTGTGTGTCTGTGTGTCTGTGTGTCTGTGTGTCTGTGTGTCTGTGTGTCTGTGTGTCTGTGTGTCTGTGTGTCTGTGTGTCTGTGTGTCTGTGTGTCTGTGTGTCTGTGTGTCTGTGTGTCTGTGTGTCTGTGTGTCTGTGTGTCTGTGTGTCTGTGTGTCTGTGTGTCTGTGTGTCTGTGTGTCTGTGTGTCTGTGTGTCTGTGTGTCTGTGTGTCTGTGTGTCTGTGTGTCTGTGTGTCTGTGTGTCTGTGTGTCTGTGTGTCTGTGTGTCTGTGTGTCTGTGTGTCTGTGTGTCTGTGTGTCTGTGTGTCTGTGTGTCTGTGTGTCTGTGTGTCTGTGTGTCTGTGTGTCTGTGTGTCTGTGTGTCTGTGTGTCTGTGTGTCTGTGTGTCTGTGTGTCTGTGTGTCTGTGTGTCTGTGTGTCTGTGTGTCTGTGTGTCTGTGTGTCTGTGTGTCTGTGTGTCTGTGTGTCTGTGTGTCTGTGTGTCTGTGTGTCTGTGTGTCTGTGTGTCTGTGTGTCTGTGTGTCTGTGTGTCTGTGTGTCTGTGTGTCTGTGTGTCTGTGTGTCTGTGTGTCTGTGTGTCTGTGTGTCTGTGTGTCTGTGTGTCTGTGTGTCTGTGTGTCTGTGTGTCTGTGTGTCTGTGTGTCTGTGTGTCTGTGTGTCTGTGTGTCTGTGTGTCTGTGTGTCTGTGTGTCTGTGTGTCTGTGTGTCTGTGTGTCTGTGTGTCTGTGTGTCTGTGTGTCTGTGTGTCTGTGTGTCTGTGTGTCTGTGTGTCTGTGTGTCTGTGTGTCTGTGTGTCTGTGTGTCTGTGTGTCTGTGTGTCTGTGTGTCTGTGTGTCTGTGTGTCTGTGTGTCTGTGTGTCTGTGTGTCTGTGTGTCTGTGTGTCTGTGTGTCTGTGTGTCTGTGTGTCTGTGTGTCTGTGTGTCTGTGTGTCTGTGTGTCTGTGTGTCTGTGTGTCTGTGTGTCTGTGTGTCTGTGTGTCTGTGTGTCTGTGTGTCTGTGTGTCTGTGTGTCTGTGTGTCTGTGTGTCTGTGTGTCTGTGTGTCTGTGTGTCTGTGTGTCTGTGTGTCTGTGTGTCTGTGTGTCTGTGTGTCTGTGTGTCTGTGTGTCTGTGTGTCTGTGTGTCTGTGTGTCTGTGTGTCTGTGTGTCTGTGTGTCTGTGTGTCTGTGTGTCTGTGTGTCTGTGTGTCTGTGTGTCTGTGTGTCTGTGTGTCTGTGTGTCTGTGTGTCTGTGTGTCTGTGTGTCTGTGTGTCTGTGTGTCTGTGTGTCTGTGTGTCTGTGTGTCTGTGTGTCTGTGTGTCTGTGTGTCTGTGTGTCTGTGTGTCTGTGTGTCTGTGTGTCTGTGTGTCTGTGTGTCTGTGTGTCTGTGTGTCTGTGTGTCTGTGTGTCTGTGTGTCTGTGTTGTAACGTTCATTTTTGGCCCCACGAATTAATAAAATTGTTTTGGCTTACCTGGTTAATCATACGAAAAAAAAGGGTAAAATCGTATGGTTGATATCACTATTATTTTGGTCATTAACTAATTTCACCTGTATTCTAACTTTCAGACATCATTACAATTTATTTCATCTCACCCTAAGTAAAAGGATGGTAGCTCACCCCTAGTATAATACTTTGTACAATGGTCATATTTCCAGTGTAGTGTTCACTGTTTTACTTTGCCAGATTCTCCTAAAAATAGACCAAGTTTCGTTGTAAATTTATATATATTATGTATTATAGTCTCACCTTTGTTTAATTAATTATTTACGATACCATTCTTTAAGACTTTCTTTGTTTATTTTTGTTACAGATGTCAGGTTAGATTAATGTTTATTAATTATGACAGTGAATGACATGAACGTCATTTGACGACAGAACACTGACAAGTGTCATGTTTGTAGTACGTTCTAATATCGGGCTCAGAACCCGAGGTAAGGTAGTTTCACAATGAACGATTTTAAGTCGTGAGGGATTTTGTTTTGCGATCGCTGTTGTGTTAATTTTTTGTCGGGAACAGTTTCCCAAATGTAGTTATACTGTATATAAATATAGTTTTTAGGGTACCTTTCGTAAATGGTCTGTTAAGTTATATAGTGGGGAATTCTTGAGGATGAATTTCTGAACCCACTTGACATTTATCGGAAAGGGATTTCGGCCATTTTGGACGGCTGACGTATTGTTTTTTTTCTGGCAGTGGGTATTCAGTCACGAGAGACGATTTTTGTGTCGAAATAGAATTTTCTTAATATTTAGCCCCATCGGCTTACCCTAATTAAAGGGGATTTTAGATTCTATTTCATGGTTAATTGTGGGTAAATGGACATTTCGTATTTTGAGGGGAATTTTAGTGAATTGGTAAATTCCCATGGTCATTGGTCCAGCCCATATCTAATATAGGATTTTAACGCAATAATCGGGAGTTCACAGCATTTGGAGTGTGGAATATTGTTGTACTGTGAATCATCTCACGTGGTTCTCATCCTTGAAAGGCTACCAAGTTAACCCTTTACGAAAAAGGTATGTTTTGTATATATTAGGTTATGTTACCAACCATGTGTAACAGAATTTTAAATATTGGAGCTCATAATACTGTTTATGACTCACTGTTGAGCCAATGTAGTTTTTCTTTATCCTAGATACTGAATATTTTCTAGTTTATGTACATTTTTGGGTAATCCTATAGTTCGGGATACTTGAGTCAATGTGTATTGACATTTTCCTTTGTAATATTTTAAGGGTTTAACCCAGGGGGTTGTTAGCCCAGGATTCGACGACAGTTTGACCCAAGGGATTGTTGACCCAGGATTTCAACAGTTGTACACAGAGGGTTATATCGTCCGGAGTTCAACGGTTTCATCGTGGACTCATCGAGGGGACACAGAACATTGGTATGCTAGCCACCTAGTTTACTTGTAGCTAGATTTACAAGAATGTTTCTTGTTCTGGATAGGAAGATGGGAATGCTGTGAAAGAAGACACCCTACTATCAGGTTTTTCTTATACGTTATATTGAAGGTTTCATGCGTGCATTGTTAAATTATACATTCACTTTCAACCGAATGTTGTCAAGGTATTCTCAACATTATTTATACTTTTGAGCATAGAATGTTCTAGGGTTCTTTCACTCATAACTTAAGTATTATCAAATGTTACATCGTTTAATTGATTAATATTTTAAAGTTTTACTTAATTTAAGCACTTAATGCTGATGTAGTAATCCTTCGGGTCGCAGAACACTTGGACTGCTTCCACGTTTAAGTTGTAATTCTTCAGTTATTAAGGGCTACTGCCATAATTTTACTTTATTCAATTTATTCATTATTAAATGGACCAGACTTAACTATAAGTTAAGCAATCTCAGAAGACCCGTGTGGGGGCAGAGATTAAGTAACCTCTTCCAATCTGGGAGTTTAAGTAAATAACCTCTGTGTCTGAAGTCCTTTGTGTTCATTGTATTTTTATTTTATTTTTATATTTTTATTTAGTTGTATGAATTATACTTAATTATAAAATTTCATGGTTTAATAATTTTCTTTTGGGTAGTTTGGTCTTAACCAAAAGTTAAACAGATATCGCCTTCCAATTTGGAGAGGGTTATAAGATTATAAAGATTATAAGTTTACTGTTTTTTATAATATATGAAGTAGTATAGGTACGGTGATGCACAATATTTAAGTTAACTATTATATTATATTTTTTTTATGTAAGGTGGAAATTAATGTTTTGCGCAAGCGTCATGCCTGGTACCAAGCTAACGACGAACCGTTCCATACTTTGATACATTTATTAATTTTTTTTTTGGTTATGCATATACATACACTGTGTAAGTTTTTCCTTTTAAGTTCCTCCAACTTTTTTTTTTATTTTATTATCTAAGCCATCAGGTAATTAGTTTGTATATTTACTAAATATTTTTTTTTACTCTTTATAAAGGAACATAAGTTGAGGTTTGTCTTTTATTTCTTTCCTCATTTACTGGGTTTTTGGGGAAATAGGATCATAGTTTGGCCACTATATAGACCCAGTTGGCGCCTATTTATTTGTCTACTATTTCCGGAATTTTTGTAAGCTATCCACCCCCTAGCTGCCGTCTGAGCGACGTCGAAGGCCCGAAGGTTGACACCGGAACAACCGAAACTTGTGTAACCGTAGTAGACAACATTTTTAATTGTAGTTAATACTTTAATAATTTTTTTTTTGTTTAAAAATTTTGGTGGAATCACCAAGTTCATTTTGTAGGTTACATTTTTGGCGCCCAACGTGGGGCCGTCGTGTTTAAAATATTATATTTTGAGTAATTACCTTGGCTTTTTGATGAATATAAGTCTTAGATAATTTTCATGCTGATAGAATTGAGTATATGTATATGCATTTACCATTTGTTGTAAGAACTGAATAGTGTACCAATTTGATTCATTGATTCACCTTTTTAAATGATTTTTACTATTTGAATTTTGAGTATTTAAAGAAAGTCAACTAATTGTGTATTATAGTTGAAATTTTGACTTTATTATTATTTTCGCACTATATACTGTATATTTTGGAACTTATATTTATATCGAGTTTATGAGTTTTGATATTAAGATGGCTCGTAAAATGTTTATTAATCGTTTGGAGAAAGAGGAGCTTGAGTGGGAACTTCGCTTTAGAGGTCTCAATGTTGGCACCGCAGAAGAGATGCGATCTCAACTTTCTATGGCTCTGCGTATGGAAAAAGCTGGTGATAGTTTTAAGTACCCTATTTATCCTTTTAAGTTTGCTGATGATGAGGCTGCTCTTTCCAGGAAATGTGTGGAGTTAGACGCTTTGTTAAGTAGTTATAGTGGGAGTAATAATGTCAGCGAGACTCAGAAACTGCAGAGTAAGTTGTCACACACATGGAATAGGTTTGATCAAATGGATACTGCTGGAGATGTAACACTTGAAGGCAAAAGAACAGAAATATTGACCAAATTGATTAGTTTGCATGATGAGTTTCAGACGAAATCGCGACCACCTCCTAGTAAAGATGCTATTGTACCAGCTGCATTGAGTGTCGTGACCAGTAATCTAGATGGACAATTTTTGAATGGTGTGCAAAATGCTGCTACTTCGTCTCCTGTTGTTAGTATTCCACATGCTTCTTCTCAGGCTAATATTTCTCAAACTAATATTTCGCAGGCTAATATGTCTCATAGCCTAAATTCTAAAATGGTACCGCCACATAAGTGGGGATTAGAAAAGTTTTCTGGATCATCTAGGTCTTTGTCCATTACAGCTTTTCTCGAACGAGTAGAAGAACTTCGTATCGCTCGCCATGTTCCATCAGAAATATTGTTAGATTCAGGTGTTGATTTGTTTTCCGACAAAGCTTATCAATTCTACAAGGATGTCAGGCTTCGTGCTCACAGTTGGTGTGAATTAAAAGATGAGTTCAAACGAGAGTATTTAACTGCACATCATACTGATGATTTGTTTGATGAACTCAGAAAAAGGACACAACATTCGTCTGAGTCTATAGGTGTTTATCTTGCTGTTATGTCTAGTTACTTTAGTAGGTTGGGATGTTTTGTGCCTGAAAATGCAAAAATGTCAATTATTATTAAGAATTTACACCCTTTTTATCAAGATAGATTGAGAGATCCACTCCCTAGTACTGTAGAGGAGTTGAGACAAGTATGTCGTCGTATGGAGGATAGACGCGATGCTATAAATAGCTATGTTGAGCCTAACAGTCGAAGAGGTAATGTGTTAGAAAGAGATTTGGCTTTCGTCGATGTTGACACACGTCAAGTAGATCGTTTGGATGTAGATCGTTTGGAGGTAGATTGTATGTCGATTGGTAAAGAGTCGTCAGTTGTATGTTATCGGTGTAAGAAACCTGGGCATCGAGCAATTGGTTGTCTTCTTCCCAAGCAGCTGAAATGTTTTAAATGTCAGCGTGAAGGTTATACAGTGAGGACTTGTCCAAGGTGTAACCAGGGAAACGAAGTCAGGCGCTCTTAACTGGTCGAAAGAGTAGTGCTGTACAACGTTCGACTAAAGTTCAACCCATTCTTGACTATATTTTGGATCATGCTAGGGATGATGAAAGGCCCTACCTTAAGGTAAACGTATTTGGAATTGAGTTATTAGGTCTTTTGGATTCGGGTGCGTCGAAGACTATTGTAGGTAGTACTGGTTGGAAACTTTTGCAGACTTTAGGTTTAGAAGTTGATACTTCGAAGAAAACTAGTTGTAGGGTTGCGAATGGACAGATGTGTGAGTGTATTGGTGAGTGTTTGGTTCCATTTGCCCTGCGAGATCAAGTCAAGATTATTCCTGTTTTAGTAGTGTTAGATGTTCCACATGTTCTTATTTTGGGTGCTGATTTTTGGAGAATAATGGGGGTTGTACCAGATCTTAGACATAATGAGTGGCATTTTTCAGAGTCTTCCGTTGATATTGCCACAGTAGATCATCTTAGGAGCAGTTTTACGCTTAGTGATTTGCAGAAAGCTCGTTTGGATGCTGTAATTGAGCATAATAAAGTTTTAATGGGAACTAGTTTAGGGTGTTCTAATGTTGCTGAACACACAATTGTTTGTCATTCTCCACCCATTAAACAAAGATATTACCCAGTTTCTCCAGTGATGCAGGAACATATTGATAAGGAGTTGGAAGAAATGCTTCGTCTTGGTGTTATTGAGAAATCTAACAGCCCGTGGAGTTCGCCGATTTTACTGGTGAAGAAGAAGGATGGTACTTTTCGCTTTTGCGTGGATTATCGCAAGTTGAACGCTGTAACTGAAAGGGATAGTTACCCTCTTCCTTATATTACCAATACTTTGGACAAACTTCGTAATGCCCATTATTTATCCACATTGGATATCAAATCTGCATATTGGCAGGTAAAGGTGGCTGAGTCTTCAAGGCCTTTTACAGCTTTTACTGTCCCTGGACGTGGGTTATTTCAGTTTAACCGAATGCCCTTTGGACTCCATAATGCCCCTGCGACGTGGCAACGCCTTATTGATCAAGTTCTTGGACCCGAGCTGGAACCTAACGTTTTCACCTATCTAGACGATGTAGTAATTGTTACTCAGACCTTCGAGGAACATTTGGTTATTTTAGAGGAAGTTTTTAGGCGTATTAGGGAAGCCAATTTGACTGTTAGTTGGGATAAGTGTTATTTTTGTCGTCCCCAATTGAAGTATTTAGGGTATGTTATAGATGGGACTGGACTTCATGTGGATCCTGACAAGGTCAAGGCTATGTTGTTGTTACCTACGCCTAAATGTGTTAAAGATGTTCGTGGTGTGATAGGAACTTTCTCATGGTACCGCAGGTTTATTCCCGATTTTTCCACTTTGATTTCACCAATTACGGCTTTGTTGCGTAAGGGTAGGAAGTTTAGCTGGACACCAGAATGTGATGTTTCATTTAATAAGATTAAGGAATGTTTGGTGAAGGCCCCTGTGCTAAGTTGTCCTGATTATAATTTTCCATTTGAAGTTCATTGTGATGCTAGTGGTTATGGACTCGGTGCTGTCCTCGTTCAGATTCATCCAGATGGGGATCGAGTAATTAGTTATTTGAGTCGTTCGTTGACTAAGCAGGAACGTGTTTATTCCACTACGGAGCGTGACTGTTTGGCTGTTCTATGGGCAGTAGAGAAACTTAGACCGTATTTAGAGGGTGTCTCATTTACAGTAATCACCGATCATTATTCCCTGGTTTGGTTACAAAATCTAAAGGACCCTGCTGGTCGATTAGCCAGATGGAGTGTCAAACTCCAACAATACGACTTTAAGATTGTTCATCGCAAGGGTAAAGATCATGTTGTGCCGGATACTTTGTCTAGGGCTATACCGGATGTTGAGATTAGTGAGGTTTCTGTTGTTAAAGATCGTTGGTACAGTGGTATGATAGATAAGGTGTTAAAACACCCTATAAAGTACTCACAGTGGCGAGTCATTGATGGTAAGCTATTCAAACACATTAGAACAAATTATAAGACTTTAGGAGATGTTGCTGACGATTGGAAAGAAGTTGTTCCTAAAGGGGATAGGCGAGGGATTATGCAACAATTGCATGATTTGCCTTTAGCTGGACACATGGGTGTGTTGAAAACTTTTAAGCGTGTTAGTGAAAGGTTTTATTGGCCCAAACTTAGGTCAGATGTGGCTGCGTTTGTTAGGAATTGTTCGGTTTGTGCAGCGCATAAGGTTGACCAAAGTGGCCCTAAAGGACATATGACACCCCAACCCAGAGCTACCCGTCCTTGGGAAATTATTTCTACTGACTTGATAGGTCCACTACCTCGATCCATGGCTGGCAACAGATTCATCTTAGTCGTTGTCGACCTGTTCACCAAGTTTACGCTTACTTTTCCTTTGAAATCCTCTACTGCACCAATAGTAGCTAAACGAATTGAAGAGGGGGTATTTTTGTTGTTTGGTATTCCGCGTTTGTTGCTTTGCGATAATGGTCCACAGTTTACTTCAGGAGCGTTCTCTTCATTAATGAAGGAGTATGAAGTTTCGGTACGGTTTAACGCCCATTATCATCCTCAGGAGAATCCTACTGAAAGGTATAATAGGACTTTAAAAACGATGTTGGCTATGTTTGTTTCTGATAATCACCGAAAGTGGGACGTTGACTTAGCAAAAGTGACTTGTGCTATACGTACTTCTTTTAATGAGTCTACTAAACAGACTCCTTACTATCTTAATTTTGGAAGAAATATGGTCTTAAAGGGTAGCGAATTTGCAATTAAAGATAAACTGAGAGATTGTTCTGCTGACATTGGTATTAATAATGTTGAGAATAACAAGGCATTTGATGATTTGTTTAAGGACGTCAGGGAACGACTAGATAAAGCTTCGCAGAAAAACGAAAGGGTTTATAATCTTCGGCGGCGTAGGGAGGAATTGCTTCCTCATCAATTGGTTTGGCGTAAGAATTTTGTTTCTTCTGATGCTGCGCGGTACTATACTAAGAAACTAGCACCTCGATGGGTTGGTCCCTATTTAGTTAAGAAAAAGGTATCTCCGTGGACATATGTTTTGATGGACGAAAAAGGTAATGACAAAGGGACTTGGAATATTAAAGATTTGAAGACAGCTAGCGCTGGTGAGAATTCACCTGAGTGAATTCTCTTGAAGTAAGGGGGGAATCTGTAACGTTCATTTTTGGCCCCACGAATTAATAAAATTGTTTTGGCTTACCTGGTTAATCATACGAAAAAAAAGGGTAAAATCGTATGGTTGATATCACTATTATTTTGGTCATTAACTAATTTCACCTGTATTCTAACTTTCAGACATCATTACAATTTATTTCATCTCACCCTAAGTAAAAGGATGGTAGCTCACCCCTAGTATAATACTTTGTACAATGGTCATATTTCCAGTGTAGTGTTCACTGTTTTACTTTGCCAGATTCTCCTAAAAATAGACCAAGTTTCGTTGTAAATTTATATATATTATGTATTATAGTCTCACCTTTGTTTAATTAATTATTTACGATACCATTCTTTAAGACTTTCTTTGTTTATTTTTGTTACAGATGTCAGGTTAGATTAATGTTTATTAATTATGACAGTGAATGACATGAACGTCATTTGACGACAGAACACTGACAAGTGTCATGTTTGTAGTACGTTCTAATATCGGGCTCAGAACCCGAGGTAAGGTAGTTTCACAATGAACGATTTTAAGTCGTGAGGGATTTTGTTTTGCGATCGCTGTTGTGTTAATTTTTTGTCGGGAACAGTTTCCCAAATGTAGTTATACTGTATATAAATATAGTTTTTAGGGTACCTTTCGTAAATGGTCTGTTAAGTTATATAGTGGGGAATTCTTGAGGATGAATTTCTGAACCCACTTGACATTTATCGGAAAGGGATTTCGGCCATTTTGGACGGCTGACGTATTGTTTTTTTTCTGGCAGTGGGTATTCAGTCACGAGAGACGATTTTTGTGTCGAAATAGAATTTTCTTAATATTTAGCCCCATCGGCTTACCCTAATTAAAGGGGATTTTAGATTCTATTTCATGGTTAATTGTGGGTAAATGGACATTTCGTATTTTGAGGGGAATTTTAGTGAATTGGTAAATTCCCATGGTCATTGGTCCAGCCCATATCTAATATAGGATTTTAACGCAATAATCGGGAGTTCACAGCATTTGGAGTGTGGAATATTGTTGTACTGTGAATCATCTCACGTGGTTCTCATCCTTGAAAGGCTACCAAGTTAACCCTTTACGAAAAAGGTATGTTTTGTATATATTAGGTTATGTTACCAACCATGTGTAACAGAATTTTAAATATTGGAGCTCATAATACTGTTTATGACTCACTGTTGAGCCAATGTAGTTTTTCTTTATCCTAGATACTGAATATTTTCTAGTTTATGTACATTTTTGGGTAATCCTATAGTTCGGGATACTTGAGTCAATGTGTATTGACATTTTTCTTTGTAATATTTTAAGGGTTTAACCCAGGGGGTTGTTAGCCCAGGATTCGACGACAGTTTGACCCAAGGGATTGTTGACCCAGGATTTCAACAGTTGTACACAGAGGGTTATATCGTCCGGAGTTCAACGGTTTCATCGTGGACTCATCGAGGGGACACAGAACATTGGTATGCTAGCCACCTAGTTTACTTGTAGCTAGATTTACAAGAATGTTTCTTGTTCTGGATAGGAAGATGGGAATGCTGTGAAAGAAGACACCCTACTATCAGGTTTTTCTTATACGTTATATTGAAGGTTTCATGCGTGCATTGTTAAATTATACATTCACTTTCAACCGAATGTTGTCAAGGTATTCTCAACATTATTTATACTTTTGAGCATAGAATGTTCTAGGGTTCTTTCACTCATAACTTAAGTATTATCAAATGTTACATCGTTTAATTGATTAATATTTTAAAGTTTTACTTAATTTAAGCACTTAATGCTGATGTAGTAATCCTTCGGGTCGCAGAACACTTGGACTGCTTCCACGTTTAAGTTGTAATTCTTCAGTTATTAAGGGCTACTGCCATAATTTTACTTTATTCAATTTATTCATTATTAAATGGACCAGACTTAACTATAAGTTAAGCAATCTCAGAAGACCCGTGTGGGGGCAGAGATTAAGTAACCTCTTCCAATCTGGGAGTTTAAGTAAATAACCTCTGTGTCTGAAGTCCTTTGTGTTCATTGTATTTTTATTTTATTTTTATATTTTTATTTAGTTGTATGAATTATACTTAATTATAAAATTTCATGGTTTAATAATTTTCTTTTGGGTAGTTTGGTCTTAACCAAAAGTTAAACAGATATCGCCTTCCAATTTGGAGAGGGTTATAAGATTATAAAGATTATAAGTTTACTGTTTTTTATAATATATGAAGTAGTATAGGTACGGTGATGCACAATATTTAAGTTAACTATTATATTATATTTTTTTTATGTAAGGTGGAAATTAATGTTTTGCGCAAGCGTCATGCCTGGTACCAAGCTAACGACGAACCGTTCCATACTTTGATACATTTATTAATTTTTTTTTTGGTTATGCATATACATACACTGTGTAAGTTTTTCCTTTTAATTTCTTCCAACTTTTTTTTTTATTTTATTATCTAAGCCATCAGGTAATTAGTTTGTATATTTACTAAATATTTTTTTTTACTCTTTATAAAGGAACATAAGTTGAGGTTTGTCTTTTATTTCTTTCCTCATTTACTGGGTTTTTGGGGAAATAGGATCATAGTTTGGCCACTATATAGACCCAGTTGGCGCCTATTTATTTGTCTACTATTTCCGGAATTTTTGTAAGCTATCCACCCCCTAGCTGCCGTCTGAGCGACGTCGAAGGCCCGAAGGTTGACACCGGAACAACCGAAACTTGTGTAACCGTAGTAGACAACATTTTTAATTGTAGTTAATACTTTAATAATTTTTTTTTTGTTTAAAAATTTTGGTGGAATCACCAAGTTCATTTTGTAGGTTACAGTGTGTCTGTGTGTCTGTGTGTCTGTGTGTCTGTGTGTCTGTGTGTCTGTGTGTCTGTGTGTCTGTGTGTCTGTGTGTCTGTGTGTCTGTGTGTCTGTGTGTCTGTGTGTCTGTGTGTCTGTGTGTCTGTGTGTCTGTGTGTCTGTGTGTCTGTGTGTCTGTGTGTCTGTGTGTCTGTGTGTCTGTGTGTCTGTGTGTCTGTGTGTCTGTGTGTCTGTGTGTCTGTGTGTCTGTGTGTCTGTGTGTCTGTGTGTCTGTGTGTCTGTGTGTCTGTGTGTCTGTGTGTCTGTGTGTCTGTGTGTCTGTGTGTCCGTGTGTCTGTGTGTCTGTGTGTCTGTGTGTCTGTGTGTCTGTGTGTCTGTGTGTCTGTGTGTCTGTGTGTCTGTGTGTCTGTGTGTCTGTCTGTCTGTGTGTCTGTGTGTCTGTGTGTCTGTGTGTCTGTGTGTCTGTGTGTCTGTGTGTCTGTGTGTCTGTGTGTCTGTGTGTCTGTGTGTCTGTGTGTCTGTGTGTCTGTGTGTCTGTGTGTCTGTGTGTCTGTGTGTCTGTGTGTCTGTGTGTCTGTGTGTCTGTGTGTCTGTGTGTCTGTGTGTCTGTGTGTCTGTGTGTCTGTGTGTCTGTGTGTCTGTGTGTCTGTGTGTCTGTGTGTCTGTGTGTCTGTGTGTCTGTGTGTCTGTGTGTCTGTGTGTCTGTGTGTCTGTGTATCTGTGTGTCTGTGTGTCTGTGTGTCTGTGTGTCTGTGTGTCTGTGTGTCTGTGTGTCTGTGTGTCTGTGTGTCTGTGTGTCTGTGTGTCTGTGTATCTGTGTATCTGTGTGTCTGTGTGTCTGTGTGTCTGTGTGTCTGTGTGTCTGTGTGTCTGTGTGTCTGTGTGTCTGTGTGTCTGTGTGTCTGTGTGTCTGTGTGTCTGTGTGTCTGTGTGTCTGTGTGTCTGTGTGTCTGTGTGTCTGTGTGTCTGTGTGTCTGTGTGTCTGTGTGTCTGTGTGTCTGTGTGTCTGTATGTCGCATAACTCATGAACCGATACACAGAAAAACACCAAATTTTAAAATTAAGCTTTATTCCAGCGTCTAATGAACTGATTTGATTTTGGCAGAGTCGGAACATCTGGTGGGGTACTTTATAGATGGTCATTTTTATATTTTATATAATAAATCTGTTATTTGGAGAAGAAAATTTCTTACATAAAAGTTACTTCTAATTTAATTATCTATAATTTTTATTCTATACAAAATTTTCCTAAAATGGTCCGTATTCGAGAAATTTGACAAAATGTAAAAAAAATATTTTTTTATAAAAATTGTTCAAATAAAAGTTGTTTATAATATAATTCTCTATAATTTTTATTTTATACATAATTTCTCTAAAATGGACCGTATTCGAGATATTTGAGAAAATGTGTAAATTTCAAATTTTGAAGAAAACTCAAAAACGGATAAAGAAAAAAACAGTAAATTTTAAACTTAAGGTTTATTTCGACTTAACGTGAAATGATTAGATTTTGGACAAAGTCGGAACATCTAGGGGGGTACTTTATGGGAGGCCGTTTTTATATTTTATGGAATATATCTGTTATTTATGTTTGGAGAAGAAAATTGTTTAAATAAAAGTTACTTCTACTATTATTATCTATAATTATTGTTTTATGTCAAAATTTCCTTAAATGGTCCGTATTCTGATTTTTATGAAAATTGTTGAACTAAAAGTTGTTTGCGATATCGATCTCTATAATTTTTGTTTATACATGATTTTTCTAAAATGGACCGTAATGGAAAAGTGCTAAATTTAAATTTTTCAGTATTTTCGTTTTCAATGAATATCTATAGAAAAATGTTTCGAGGTAGATGTATGTGGACAATATATATATTTAGTTTATCCTCTAAACATTTATAGAGATACTGCAATAGGTTGAACAAAATAACCGGAAAAAGCCTATAATAACTAGATAGGAAAGTCATGTGTTGGACACATCAGATTTTTTAGTATGGGGAAAAACAAAAGATGAACATGACAAAAGATTATTTCAATTATTAAAAAGATGTCGCGATGTAAATTTAAAATTAAATGTAAAAAAATGTATATTTGGAATAAAAAGTTTAATATTTTTAGGTCATAAAATTTCCGAAAATGGTATACAACCTGACTATGACAAAATCCTAGCGATAAAAAACTTTAAAACCCCTACTTGCAAATAAGATGTCGAAAGATTTTTAGGCATGATAACTTATGTTGCCAAATTTATCCTAAAGTCAGATAAATCTGAAAAATTAAGAGTTGTGTTAAAAGATGACATTATTTGGCATTGGGAACCCGAACAACAACGAACTTTTGAATATTTAAAAACTATTTTGTGTTCTAAACGGGTACTACAATTTTTTGACATTAATAAGCCCATAACTATTTCTGTTGATTCTTCACAATCAGCGGTAGCTGCAGTATTGCTGCAAAATAATTTACCTGTATATTACTCATCTAAAGCCTTAAGAGAATCACAACAAAATTGGACACCTATTGAGCGTGAATTACTTGCTGTTCTTTTTGGCTTAGAACGATTTCATCAATATGTTTATTGTCATAAAGATGTCACAGTTGAAAGTGACCATAAGCCTCTTTCATACATTTTGAAAAAAACCATTAAATTCGTATGTTAATTCAATTGCAAAAATATAACATAAATTTAAAATATAAACCTGGTTCTCAAATGTATATTTCTGATGCCTTATCTAGAGCTCACTATGAAAAAATTAAAAATGAATTTGATAGTTTAAATTTTGAAAATTTAGATGAAAATGTGGTAGCTCAAATTTATTTTCTGACAAATAATTTACAAGTCAGTGATCGAAAATTAGATGAAATAAAAAACGAAATTCAAAAAGATAATGAAATGATCGAATTAAATAATAAAATATACAAGATTTGGTTGGCCAAACAATCAAAATGAAATGTCTGAGAATTTAAGAATATATTGCACTTTTCAAGAAGAAATTTCATATTACAATAATTTACTATTTAAAAATTCAAGAATAATTCCAAAAATATTGAGAAAAAATATTTTACAAAAATTACATTTAAGTCACTTAGGCAACATTCAATTCCATTAAGAGCATGGCAAAAAGTTGCATCAGATTTATTTGAAATAGACAAAAAATATTGTTATAGATTATTATTCTAAGTTCCCAGAACTGGTGTGTTTAATAAATATTACTTCTTAAGAAGTTAAATTTCAATTAGAAAAACATATTTTCAAGACATGGAATTCCTGATATATTTATGTCTGATTGCGGAACTCAGTTTACTTCTAATTAATTCAAATGTTTTTCACATGAATGGAACTTTGTACACACAACATCCAGTCCAAAACATTCACGGTCAAATGGTCTTGTAGAAAGATCCATTCAAACCGTGAAAAATATTTTTAAAAAATGTATTTTTTCAAATTGTGATCAATTTTTAGCATTACTGGAATTAAGAAACACTCCAATAGATGGAAATTCTTATTTACCAGTGCAATTATTAAATAACAGAGCTTTAAAAAGCATTTTACCTGTAACAACAAATCACTTGAAACCTGTAAAAATAAATAACAATATGTACAGAAAAAAAGTATTCAAAAACAAATAAAACAGAAAAAATATTATGTACATGCTAAAAAATTAGGACCACTTAACAAAAATGACATTGTCTATGTAAAAGGTAATAAACAAAATATTCCTAGATAAATCACAAGTAAAAATGAAAGACCAAATTCATATAACATTAAAATGTTTCATTCTGGTAAAACTATCAGCAGAAACAGAAAGGACATAGTCAAAAGATCGGAAAATATTAACAAAAATATTACTTCTAAAAATGTCTGTAATTATTCACTTTCTGATTCTTCCGATGAAGATGATGAACCTCAAAATTATTTTAAATATAATGGTAATGTAACAAATTTGCCTTCATCATCATCATCATCTCCATACAAAACAAGATTTGGTCGAACTGTTAGACTTCCTGAGAGGTACTAATAATGCTTTGTTAATATGTTTATAATTACCTATAATTTTAAGGCGGGGGATATAATGATTGTATTTCAATTTAAATATATTATTTTATATTAATGTCTGGACTATATAAACGTATACCTAATATATTAGCAATAGCTCCCGGATCATAACGTTTCCTTATATTTCTTGTAAAGCGTAAATACGACAAATAAAGATTCAGTTTCCAAATAGTTTTTTCAATGATAACAGTAGTTTTTCCTAGTTATAAGAAAACATAGTATGCCAGATGATAAAGGAGTGTAACCTTGTTTATTTTAAAAGAATTTAGGAGACTTGTCCTTTGCTTCACCTCTATAATAACTCCAAGGTTGCTGAAAGGGGATTAAAAGTTTCAAAAGTTAACTGAATGAAGAGTCAATCTGATTTGACCTGTGGAATAATAATGGAGGACAGTTCCAGAGATCAGAGACATTTTTTAGTAAGTTATAACCATATGTAATTTCGGAAACAACCAATTTGTAAGTAAGTTAAGCAAAGTTGGCCACAAGCCACATTTTCAAAGAAACGATGTGTCTCGTCGCGAGTTATGAAGAAATGTTTTCTGGAAAACTCATAAAACCGCTAATACTATCTACTCCACTTATTCCACTCTGTAAAAGAAAACAATGTGTAATAAAATGTTTTGTTTGTTTGACAGGCAGGCTATAAATACACAGATATAGTAGTCGTATTCCATTTTTAGTGCGTAGTTAAGAGCGTAAATGGCATTTGGGAGAATTTAGAAAAGCACTTACTGCTCGGGGCTATCAAATGAGCCGAGAATAATTTATGTGAAGCAGTCCGTGTATCTTTAACGGCTTGCGGTGGTGATATACAATTCTCGGAAGTCCACGTGGTGTTAAAACTAAAAGTTCCAAACATAAAACGTTTTTAAACGGCATTCGCCTCGTCACATCGAAGTATAAACGAAATTTCTTGCAGTCACGCATTTTTCAAAACAAACAGTAAAGCCGCCAAAGAACAGCTGTATGAAGTCATTTGGAACATGGCTGATGGTTGTCTGAGTTATGAGAGTTTTTCATAGAAATGAGGCAAATCAGTTTTGTTGACGACCAATTTTCAGATTCATAGAAATGGGGCTTTTTTCTGACGATTAATTTCCAGATCACTCTCAGGTAATTAAAAAGATAATTTAAAAGAAAATAAGTCAGATTTAAAAATGCACGAGTATAATGCGAAAACTACGCTAATTTTAAATGAAATAAATCGGATTTAATCAATATTAAATAATAGGAAGACACAAATGAACAGTATCAAACGAATGTCTAACCAAGAATGCCCTGTTTATCACCAAATATTTTTTAATATACGAGGGTGGATCAATAAGTACCAGTGTTTCAAGGCAGGTGGCGTTGCTGAGGGAAGTTGGCATTACTGTCGTGTACTGTCATCAGTGTCACACGACACCATACTAAATATTAAACTGATTCATAGGTTGGTTTTTATTTGGCAGCCACTTGTACCATACGTGTTTCGCATTAATCGATAAAATGGAAAAAGAACAATATCGATCCGTAATTCGCTTTTTTTTTTGATGGAAAAACATGCGATGAAATTAAAGCAAAGTTGGATAATGTCTATGGGGACCCTTCACCATCTATGACAACTGTAAGATATTGGTTCAACGAATTTAAACGTGGTCGTACATCTGTTTTTGATGAGGAGCGACCAGGTCGCCCGGTAGACGTTGTTACCGAGGAAATCGTTAAAAAGGTTAAATACCTTCCTCTCCATCATGACGCTAGGCGCCTTGACGCAAGGCAACGCTCAACGCTGCGACGTACCTAAATCGACGCCCTCACAACGCTAGATGAAATTAGTACATAATCCAATGTCTGCATTTTCAATGGTAAGTCAAAAGATTTATGTAACTTTATTTGAGATACCACTGTGGTGGTTTAGACGAGGGCCTGACATTTACATCAAATATTATCAATGTAACCCATAAACCATATGGCCTTCAGTTGTTCATCACGAAAGACAGTTAGGTTAGTCATCTGTTTTCCATAGGAGAATTTAAGTTAATTCAATAGAAATTATAAAATCAACATTAAGAAATATACAGGGTTGTATTAAGTTGTTTCAATAGAAATTATAATAATCAATATTAAAAAATATACAGGGTTGTATTAAGTCATTTTAATTGCAATTATAAAAATCAATATTTTAGAAATATACAGGAAGGTG
Organism: Psylliodes chrysocephalus; assembly: GCA_927349885.1. NCBI lineage: Eukaryota > Metazoa > Arthropoda > Insecta > Coleoptera > Chrysomelidae > Psylliodes > Psylliodes chrysocephalus. The sequence continues at coordinate 32,649,414 of OV651815.1, read as the reverse complement.
CTGTCTTATATAAATTGTACAAACCAAGATAGTAAAATTTAACAGTTAGTTAACCAACTGGTGAATACACTGTTCGTTAGCTCAAGGGGGGACACCTATATGCTTAGCCACCCATTCTACTGGGTTTGAAACAAAGTATACGTGAAATCAACATAGCAAGGTAACCAACTGGCTAATTGGCGCTGTTCGTTACTTCCGTTGGTTATCACTTCTATGCTCGTCGAAATATTTACCTAAGAAGGTACAAACTATGTATATCTAGAATAGAATCAAATCAACATCAACACAGTAGTTAACCAACTGGCGAATTGGCGCTGTTCGTTAACTCCGTTGGTCATCAACCTATATAAAATATATATTGATAGCAAATTAATGTGGTCTGCGTTTGAACGGGACTCAAGTGAGATCTCAGTAATATAATAATAATATAATTGTAAAATACTTTACTAATTATTGCATCACATTTAAAGTGTGAAAAATAAAAGAGTTTAAATATGAATTTGTATGTTTCATTTATCAATTTGCACCAAACTTTGCATCGAATCCCGGTTTACCTTAATTAACATTATCACAACGTGGGTATATAAATTATCAATTAATTAACTAGATGATCACTTTTATTACTAGAGTAAAAAGGCCAAATACAGTAAGTATAAACTAAAATAAAATTAACTTGTGAGGTAAATAATAACATCTCAGAGAGTAAAACAAGGAACAATCAGCAAACTCAATTTGTGATGGTATCTGTACGATTTTGTAGTCGGTTTTTAAAATTATTTTTATAACTTATTAGAAGAGCAGCTTTGTTAAAATAATATATTTTTTATCGAAGACTGGATTTCGAACAAGGAAGATCCTACTTCTCTAATTCTCGATAAAAAAAATATTTGAAAAAGTTGTTTGTAATAAGGAATCTATTTTCAATTAAAAAAAAATAACGATAGTTATGAAACACCCTATATGTTTCACATCAACAACAAACTATGAACAAGTTTGGCATATACCTGCACGCTAAAAACGGTATTAATTATAAAAAAAAAGTTCCAGACTGAAACCCCCGGCGTTCGCTGCAAAACGATCCAATTGTGTCAACGACACGACGCTTTTGTGTCCACATTATTGCACGAAGACACGGTCCTTTCTAATGCCCCATGATGGAGCACCTCACTTTGTCATTTGCGTCTGACGTGACGTTATTTTTATTTGCCTTAGAAATATATGAGCGGCTACGTCATTTCTAAGGGCGCCTTTCTATCTTGTCTAAATTATTAAGCTGCTACCGTGTGAGCGAAACTGTGTGTCACTTTTAATGTTTACTATTAATATTTCGTTCGAATAATTTATATGAAGCAATTACATTATGTGCGGTTACAACAGGTTTTATTTATGTAGAAGGGGTTTGGAATATTCATTGCTGCAGGTAAAATTGAGACAGTTGCAAGTGAAAGCAATACAAATTTTTGCTTGTGTTACACTTCGCAATTCATTCCTAGCAAACACTGATATGGCGGAAACTTGTCGGCCGATGATTGAAATTATGGTACAAAAATTTGGCAATTAAACATTGCATAATAAGCAGTTTAGTTTAACATTTAACATTGATACTTTTTTACTGCATATTAAGTGGAAATTAATATTATTTCAATCATACTTTTCAGAAGCATTTTTAAAGCTCATTTTTTCACGTGAGAGAACAGTAACATTTTAAATTACATCATGTTTGCCGGGCCGGTACTATGATGTTTATGGACTGTTCGATTCGATCAATTTCACAATGTTGGTGTTGGTATATCTGTCGGAAAAAATGTTACAAGCTTCGTGGGTTGTGTCAAATCAAAAGTTTATTTGGGTGTGGTGAGTTGTGACTTTCCGAGGATTTGTTTGGCTTCATGAGAAAACTTTGTAAAAGGTAATATAATATAAAATGGAAGAGAAATCGAATGTATATCATATTAATTTCTTTTATGCTTACTGATGCATATCTCGCCGAATATAGCCCAAGGGTAAAGTTACTATTTAGAGGTTAGTTTAACCCATTAACGCCAGTGTTTCTGAATTTTTAAAATTTAACTTTATATTACAATATTATTTGTCTAGATTATCTACCTAATAAAAAAGTATAAGAAAAAAATTGTCGTACTCTAACCGTTTACCAGATATTGACTGTTGCCATGTGGCAACACTAGGCGCTTGCAATACCTAGTTCTGATGGGTATATAATATTTAATTTATATTGCATATTAAGACCAATCCAGCCGAGTTGCTTTAAAAAGACAAAATAAAAACTACAGTGGGTAATTTACAGATTTACTAATAATAATATTAAAACAAATTAAACTTTGTGACTACATAAAAGCAATTATTTCAAGCATGTTACCGAGTGTGAAACGGTATGAAACAATCTATGCACAAGCATACATTGCATTTTGAGCATATTATTCTCACAATTGGTGTACATGTATTACGACTACATCTTCTTTTATTTTTATCTTCGGTGTGGTGCACCAAATGATTAATTCTGTCAAATCGAATATCATTGAATATTCGACTGTCGGCCGCTGATGATGGTGAGGCTGATGGTCTTTCAATTCTTCTTAACTGCACACTCATACCATATTTCGATAAATATGTATTGGCTACTTCTCTTTTAAAATCTAATTGGGTAACAGGCCACATTTTGATCCATCTGATTAGTTCCACCCATAAGTGAGTTGTACTTTGCTATTAATTTTAGCCTTCGAATTTTTACATTTCGCTTGTGCTTCTGTGAACATCTTTTGACTTGACGCACAGGTTGGGTGCCGCATGAAGAAGAAATCATCGTCACTACTGCGTTATCCATCCATCTAGCATACCATAGTCCATCTTGTATTTCAATTGCTGTTTCAATATGACCACGTTCCTTTTAACGGCCATCCTTTAGGAATTCGATTCTCACAAATAGGCCCTATAGCATTATAACTACGAAATTTTAAAAATAAGAAAAGGGCAGGTCCAAAAAACAGGTTACTCATATAAAGACTATCTTAATTTATTTTTTTCTTTCGGTAATTCATCTAATAGAATTAATAAGGAAACTGCTGCTATTCCAAATAATTTTTCATAATCATCATTTGATTTCATAGTTTTTCCCTGACACAGTTCAAAATTGACCAAATTGATCCATCCTTTGTGTTCAAGCTCCACATCTTGTAACCGAATCTTATGAGTTTGTCCCGAATAAATTGTTTACAGTTGTGTCGTCCAAAATATTTGATCATACTCTCATCATAAGCGAGATGTTCTTCTAGTTCAAAATTTACGACACAGTTTCCATCAAAGGACGTATCTTTCAAGCTTTGTCGTTTGGATCCATTTTAGTATTATCAGAAAAGTGTAAAAATCGACAAATCTGTAAAAAACGATCTCTTGGCATAGACTGAGATACAGCATAGTTTCTCATGTCATCATTAGAATCATAGTGGTAACGTTGGTATGGTAAGTTATTATATCCACTTATGAATAAAATTGCAATAAATAACCATATTTCCTCTGCTGTAATATTTGGATCAGCACAATTGATAAATAATGTATATCGACTAGTTTCGTTTGCCAAATGGTTAATAAATTCTTGGTCTATGAATTGTTCGAATATTTGAGTTATTGACATCTGTTCATATTTTGAATAATCAGGGATTGGAAAGACTGAAGTTTTTTTAGTGTCAAAATCTGCTCCGTTTATCCATAATGGCTGAAATGTATTTTTTCTTCAAGCCTTCGGTTTATCCAGCTTTTCATTTCCTCAGATAAAACACTCTCCACCGTTGCGACAATTATAGAATCTATTCGTATTTTATCATTAGCTCTTAGTTGGAAAAGTGCAAGATTATCAATTAGCCTATAAAAAATCAAACAATCGAAAAGTACATTTACAAGTAATGTAAAACATATATCACCGTCAATGTCGTCGTTATATACCACCTCGAGTGCTTCAGAAAGAGAAAAACCTCTCCTAGACAAAAAAATAGAGAATATAAAAATGTAGGTATTGCAAGCGCCTAGTGTTGCCATATGGCAACGCCTGGATTGCTATGACATTTTTGAATGAAATATTTTGTTTCATGCAAGAGCATCTTTGTTTATGTGTATGAAATACTTCTGCGACAGAAAAGTTTTGTAAATATAGTCCACGTCTGGTATAAAGTACTTACTTGAAGCGAATGTCCATTTTTTCACGCATCTCAAAATAACGTCAGAAACAATTGCACCGTACAGCTCAATTACTCTGCGTCGACTAAAATTGAACAGCCTCAGTGCTTACTGCACATCTCAGCAAAACAACCGGCATAAATACCCTACCCCTGCACTATCTCATTTGCAGCAAATATTTTCTTTAAGAAGACAAGTGAGGTGTTGCCATATGGCAACACTAGGCGTTAATGGGTTAAAATAACCGATATAAGCCGATTTAACATTATTAGCAATTGCATCTGTTAAATTAGAAATTAAAAACTCTGTTTTAGTCGATTATGGTAAAAATAAAAATAATATGTTTAAGTAGAAAACAGAAACAAAAAAAACTTGTGCACAATAAGTGTATGCACAGATTGTGATAAATGTAATGGTAAATTAATATTTTTGCTAATGAAACTAATATTTTATTGAAACTCTTAAAACAATGTACAATCTTATTTATTTTTTAGATCTACCTCTCAATTAAAGTAAACAAATGGAGAGTCAAATATATGACCTTGAATATTTAGTACTTTTGTAACAAGTCACAATAAAGTGCCGATGTGGAATGTGGAACCATTCGATAGATACAAAACGCTATAGAAGATCTAGAGTGTAGATAGTCTAGAACTTTCTTCTTGCAATAAACACACATTCAAATCCGTATTAAGTATTAATTTACACTTCATTTTTGCTGATTTCTTTTTTTTTTATTTTGCTAAAGTTGTTAAATTACTTACTGTTTCCAATTTTTAATACTTGACACAACAAATGGCAGGAGGAAGAAATAAAATTGATACTATAAAAAGAATATTGGTCCAATTCGTGACCACTAATTTTGCCAATTACCTACCTTTGGACAGGTAGTAATTATAGCAAATCGCAAAATATATGCAGCTTTATATTAATTAAGTATATACTAAATATATTTTTATTATTATATTACAGGTCTAAATAGATCAGGTAATTATTTTATTAAATATTAACTTTTACTGATATACGAGTTTATGAAAATTTCATTAATACTTTTCGAAAAATTTATAAACAAAAAATGTCACCCAAAAATAAGACGATACTGTAAGCAAATTATTTTTGTGAAATACTAGTGACTGTTTAGAATGTTTAGATGGACGAGTCAAGAGTTCAGATTGAAGTGTAACCTCTGGATTGAGAAGTGGTACAGAAATTGCAAGTACCATAGAAACGTTGTTATTTGTAGATATTCGATCCAGAGAACTTTAAAAATATGCTTAGCAAAAGTAAAAGGCTAAGAAAATACCCAGGTATTAAAAGTGGAGAAGATGTTGTGAACATCTTGTTCGTGGGGCTTATTTACTTTTATTTACTTTTATTTACTTTTATTTACTTTTATTTACTTTTATTTACTTTTATTTACTTTTATTTACTTTTATTTACTTTTATTTACTTTTATTTACTTTTATTTACTTTTATTTACTTTTATTTACTTTTATTTACTTTTATTTACTTTTATTTACTTTTATTTACTTTTATTTACTTTTATTTACTTTTATTTACTTTTATTTACTTTTATTTCCTTTTATTTACTTTTATTTACTTTTATTTACTTTTATTTACTTTTATTTACTTTTATTTACTTTTATTTACTTTTATTTACTTTTATTTACTTTTATTTACTTTTATTTACTTTTATTTACTTTTATTTACTTTTATTTACTTTTATTTACTTTTATTTACTTTTATTTACTTTTATTTACTTTTATTTACTTTTATTTACTTTTATTTACTTTTATTTACTTTTATTTACTTTTATTTACTTTTATTTACTTTTATTTACTTTTATTTACTTTTATTTACTTTTATTTACTTTTATTTACTTTTATTTACTTTTATTTACTTTTATTTACTTTTTATTACTTAAAGCCTGTGAATACTTTCTATACACATTGGAGGGTCTAAGGTTATTTAGGGTCGGTCTTTTCACCTTCAGATAAAGTGTCAGGTAATTGTTATCTCTCATATAAATTAAAAAGTCGGTCTTTTCACCTTCAGATAAAGTGTCAGGTAATTGTTATCTCTCAGATAAATTAAAAAGTTATTTTTTCACTTTTGGATAAAACTAACCGGCAGATAAATTGGTCTAATCTGATAGATAACTTATCTGACATCTGAACTTCCTGATAAAGCAGTTATCTGATGGATAAGTAGGTATATGACATAATAATATGAGATACGAGTCAACATATTATTTTATTTGCTTTTATGGACGTTGTTGAAGATATTTTTTTGTAAATAGTGGTTTACTTTTTGGTATAATTGTACATTTATTTTCGAAAAAATACAGAAGCATGTAAGCGATATAATAAAGAAGGAGCCTTAAAATTAAATTTAATCAAACTATGTTAATTACAATACAATAGACCCCAGAACCAGTTTTTTTTAATTTTGCTGTACTGCTTTGTGTTTCAAGTATCTTCTTGCTTATGAAAGTTGGTCGATCTTCTTTTTTGTCACTTGCTTTATTTCAAATAAATATAAAAACTTCTTTCAAATAGTGACAGTGAGAGTGACATATCGCATGCGTAAATACATTGATATGAAGGTAGTTACAAGACCACAAAACGTTAAAAAGTGCCAGATAACTACCCTACAGATTATTTCTCTTGAAAAGACGGAAACCTACTTATCTGTCAGATAATAACTCCTGGATAATATATCCGTTGGTTAGTTAACTGGAACTTTATCTGAAGCTGAAAAGACTGACGCCTAAAGGCATGAAGGGAAGTTTTTGCCGTCTACTTTCGTTCCTAATGTTTAATCGATTTAGTTTAGGGACAAGGAAACATAATGAGCTGCCAATCAAACGATCTGGCGCTTTTCTCTTTTAATTTGAATACGTTAAATCTTGGTACTAATCTGACCACGCCTTTCTCCACTCAGAGCAAAACTGTAGCCAGGGCTGTTCACCAGCTCGTTCGAGAATTTTTGCGTTATCCGTAGATCTTCATATTGTAAGTTGTGATAATAAAGTGGACTGGGTTCTGCGGTAAAACGAAAGGTGACAAAATATCGATCAACTCACAGAAAGTATACGAATCGAGAAGTCGTAAAAGAGTTCAAGAAGAGTTTACTGCTCATCTATCTTAGGGTCGGTCTTTTCATCTTCAGATAAAGTGTCAGGTAATTTTTATCTTTCAGATAACTTAAAACGTCATAAGGATGATGAAAAGTCACCACTAGATAAAACTAACTGGAAGATAAATTGGTCTAATCTAAAAGATAACTTATCTTACCTCTAAATTAACTTCCTGAAGTATGTAGGCTTGTAACAATAATATTTCATACGCGAGGTGATACGAGTCAACATATTATTTTAAGGGTCGGTCTTTTCATCTTCAGATAAGGTATCAGGTAATTGTTATTTCCCAGATAACTTAAAAGTCATTACTTCATTTTTGGATAAAACTAACCGACAGATAAATTGGTCTAATCTGATAATTTATCTGTAAACTTCCTGAGTAGTAAACTGATGTATAAGTAGGTATATATGACATAAACAATGTGATACGAGTCTTTGGACGTTGTTGAAGATGTATTTTGTAAATAGTGGTTTACTTATTTGTGCCGTATAATTATATATTTATTCTCGAAAAAATACTGGTAAAAATAAGCGATATAATAAAAAAAACAGTATTTACATATATAAAATAGTTATTATGACAAATAGTGCAAACTACCAAGGATACACCTTTGTTAAATTGAATCAAATGCAGTGGCGGCTCGTGGGCACTAGCGGCAGTGGGGCACACACTGGAAAGGAATCCCGGGATTCGTTTTTCCCTTAGGTAAACAAGTTCTCCGCTTAATGAAAATTAAATATATTTTAAAGCAATCAGTTGGGGCAATAACGATTTCTGAATGTGATTACAGGGAGCTAAATGTGGCCACTCAAAATGCATTTAACTATGTATGTGGCTTTTTACTCAAAATATCATTACATATCCACTCTTGCGAAATTTGCGTAAATTTCTCAGAAGAATGCAATTTACTTAACATTTCTAACTTGTTAACGCATTTTAAAGCATACGACTCTAAAGAAAAGGTGTTTGGCAATTTAAAATCTCCCAGTGAAAAATTTCTCTTTTATATTTTCAAATTAGAAATAATATTTATATCTCTATTTGATAGTTTGTCAACTAAGCCTGGAAAATGGGACAAAAAACGGCAAAGTCCCTAAGACCAATAAGTCTTATGTCCTTCGTACTTAAGACTTTGGAAAAACTGCTATATAGGCATATTAGAGACGAGATATTGGTTCAAATGCCAATATACCAAGACCAATATGCCTATAGTGCAGGGAAATCAACTGAAGCAGCTCTCCCTCAACTAATAGAAAGGGTGGAGAACACACTGGAAAACAAGGAGGTAATGCTGGGAGCATTCTTGGATATCGAGGATGCATTTGACAATACCTCCGTTGAATCCATCATTAGATCTCTCAAACACAGAGGAATCGAGGACACATGCGTGTCCTGGATCGACTCTATGTTAAGGGAAAGAACTATACACACAACCCTTATGGTAGAGACAATAGCGGCACGGGTAGCGAGAGGATATCCACAGGGTGGAGTGCTGTCTTCACTCCCGTGGAACCTTGTAGTGGACTTAGGGCTCTCAAAGATAAGGGACATAAAACCCTGGGATATGCCGATGATCTAGTGATCATGGCACAGGGAGAATACAACACTATAGTAAGAGATCAAATGCAAGAGGCTCTAAATATAGTAACAAAATGGACAGAGGCTGAAGTACTAAACATTAGCCCAAACAAATCTGACATAATTGTATTCACCCGCAGAAAGAAATTGGAGGGACTAGGGCCTCTAAACCTAAGAGGTGCAAACATCCAGCTTAAGGGGGAGGTAAAATATCTCGAGACTTACCTGGAACCAGCATCTAGAAAGAACCATAAGGAGAGCGGAAACCTCATTTATGATGGCAAGGCAATCCTTTGGAAAAAATGGGGACTAAACCCAGACATGGTATACTGGCTTTATAACATGGTGGTGAGACCCATAATAACATACGCAGCTTTGGTGTGGTGGCCAAAGACACAGCAAAGGAAAACAATAACGAGGCTAAGCAAGGTACAAAGACTTGCCTGCCTCGGAATAACGGGGACAATGAAAACAACCTCCACTGCTGCAATGGAAGCACTAATAGGACTCCCACCTCTTCACTATGTGATACAAGGGGAGGCACGATTAGGTGCTTACAGATTAGGGAATACACTGGGAAATCTTGACATTAGGCCAGGTCACATGAATATCTCAAGGTTAGTGACAGGAGACGTGCTAGACATGAGATCAGACCACTTAACCAAGAGGTACTCTTTTAATACTCCCTTTAAAGTTTTAATACAGGAAAGAGCGGAGATCACCATAAGGAAGCCCAATGCCCAACGACAGGAACAAACCTGGTATACTAACCATAGCTATGCTATAGGAATACATTCTTCGGTATTTCAGGCCGAGGTATACGCAATTTTGCAATGTGCAAAAACGAACAATGAAAGAGCTGTCGAAAATCAGCATATTCAAATAATGTCAGACAGCCAAGCGGCACTTAAGGCCATATCGAGTCAGAAAGTTACGTCGAGGCTGGTATGGGAATGCATCGAAGAACTAAGAACACTGGCAGACCGAAATAGAGTAAACCTATTTTGGGTGTCAGGTCACAAAGGGATCGAAGGCAACGAAAAGGCAGACAAACTTGCAGAAAGAGGGTCAGAAGAAACACCGGAACCAAACACAAACCCAGGAGTACCAAAAAGTACAGTCCGGGGGTTTTATAAATGACTAGATTCGGGAACAATATATCAACTATTGGGGAAGCACCCGAAAACAGGCACATGGAAAAGCCTTCATAGGCAGACCATGTCCCAAAAGAACTGGAAAACTACTCTTAATGAATAGGAACCAGTTGAAAGTGATAACAGGGTTCATGACTGGGCACGCCCCAGTAAAGGGACACTTGAACAAAATTGGCATGTACAATGGGGAACTCATGTGCCGACTATGTCACAAGAAACCAGAAGCGGCCAAACACATACTGTGCGAATGCGAAGCTCTAGATGGCAAAAGGCAGGCTCTTTTTTGATAACCCCAGGTTGATCCAACAACGTATAGAACCCACTCACCCAAGGATCTGTACACACTTGTACAAGGTACAAAGGTGATAGAGTGGTAGCTATGAACTAACATGGAGTAAAACACAATAGGCCAATAGGCTTCAGTGTTTTCCGGAGACACATAGTCAGACGAGACTAGGGAAAAAAAGCCTGGAATTTCCAACGCATACCTTTTTGAGATGAGCAAAATAAAATTAAGTCATCTTTGCCAACAATTTGCGAAAATTTACACCATTTAATTATTTATAAGACTCAGAATTTTTTATACTCTTAAATATGCAAACAGAGATTTGAAATCCTCGAAAAAGTCAGACAAAACCAAAAGAAAAATTAAAATTTTGTCTCATCTCTATTTTTGGATGTACAACATCTACAAATTTATATCCCGTCTTAATAAATTTCACAAATTCACAAGTTAGGCGATGTTTTGTAACCTAGGCGGTCGGACTAAACGTTCAACAGTCGCGCAAGCTCTGCTGAAACTGGAGCCAACGCACTCGTCCGTACTATTGCTTCCGCTGGATCTAGGAAGAAAGTGGTGGGAGCTCTAGGCTATTGCCGCCGCGTACATTCGTATGTGGTATAGGTTAATCTGGGACAGCGCCCTTCTTGTGACGTATAATCCATCGCATCTCTTGCTAAGCGATACTGTCGTTGTCCTTCTTTTTTGCATCATAATGAGAGATAAAACAACAGAGGCACACATTTACTGTGCCCTGTGCCTATCTTCGGAACGTCGCTCAACGCCCGGTCGTCCAGTGTTGTGCCAACGCGGTTTGCGCCGAATATTAAATAAAATAACAATATGCATTGAGGAAAATATAAAATATGTAAGTTATTTTTTTTTGTTTATTATACTAGGGCAAGTGCCCAAGTGCCCTTACGGGCAAACCGCCACTGATCAAATGAATAATCTATGTTAGTTACAATACAACAGACCCTAGAATTAGTTTTTTATTTTGTAGTACTGTTTTGTGTTTTAGATATCCCCTTGCTTTATGAAGTTTTAAATAACAAATATTTTCAGAAAAATACAAAAATTTCTTTCAAATAAGTGACAGAACAAAATAACGACAACAATTGACATTGAGAGTGACATATCGTACGCATAAATACATTAATATAAAGGTAGTTACATGACCACAGAACGTTTAAAAGTACCAGATACAGATTATTTCTTTTGAAAATACCGAAACCTAATTATCTATCAGATATTAACTCTCAGATAATATATCCGTTGGTTAGTTAACTGGAACTTTATCTGAAGGTGAAAAGACCGATTCTTAAACGAATAAAGAATTTCATTCCTATCGTTTACTTCACACTGTATATCAAGTATAATACCCTGTATAGAATACCAAGTTTCTGTCTATTTATTGTGTCAAATCTTGTAGAAATGCCGGCAAATTAATCTCTTAATCTTTTAAAATATTTCAAATAACGTTTTTTCATTTTTTTTTTTGTTTAAAATTATTTGGTGCAAATATTTATTGAAGTGTATGTCAAGACGACTGTTGTACAGGATCTCGAAAACCTTTTGTAAGACCGTTGTCGAAAAAGATTACCTTCAAAAACGGGAAAGCGAACCACCGACCATATAATACATCTCTCGGGCCATTCTGGTGCGGTTTATAATAGAATAACCGGCTTATTTATTAGGGTGCTATAAAGTACGTCTGGGCATTTATTATATGATGGCGTGAGTTTTACAGAGCTCGTATATATCCCTCGAACAACCAGTCCGTGACTCCATAACTCACTTTATATGGCCTTTTCAATTTACCCGGATAAAAATATATAATAGCGAACCACCATTAAATATAAATACTGCTTCAATAACACTCGTCAATAAAATATATTTTTTAAATTCAGCTTGTAGTACTCATCATTTATTTTTTCACATAAAATATTACCGAACTGAATTTTTTTTAAGATCATAAATAACATAAAAATATCATTATTTTAAATAAAGCGGCGTGTTAAATTTTTTGTAACAGTACAATAGGAAACCAATTCTTTTAGGCAGTGGCGCAATTCTAAATAGGCTAGCTAGGCTATAGGCATATCAAAATAACCAATACGACTTCCTGTGGTCAGATGACACACAATTTTTGTTTTGTGCTTTATTAAATAGACAATTGTTTATTTTCGTGTTAAATCTGTCTTCAAACGTGTTTTTTTCTAGAAGAAATAAGTAATTCGTATTGTTCGGTACCTCAGTGTTCGTCTTGGGCGAAAACAAACGCAAACCTGAGTTTTCGTTTGTTCCCAGAGGCCTGAAAACATCGTGTGAAAGTAGAGTCAGCCTTAGGTGATCCCACTTGGATATGTAGGCGTTAAGCTTGGATTTTAAAGCTAAAAATCGAAAAATCAGTAAATAAATATATGTTCGTTTGTTCTAAACACTTTACTGATGACAATTTTTTCCGAAGAGGTAAATAAAATATTTGTCACTGTAACGTATCGCACCCAGATACATTAATAATTTATTAATTCCATTTTATAAATATAATATTGCATTCTTATTAAATTCAAAATCCTTCATTTAACGAAAAATCTCCCAGATAATTAAATCTTATTTACGACATCTAATAAATAATAGCTATAGCCATATCCGTAAAAATTCCAAATTTGGTGCACGTGTCTCGGAACGTAGATCATGAAACATATTTCTTTACACGAAGTAATTATCATTAAAACACTTAACACGCTTATCTTTCTAGTTTCGATGTTAAGACCGATTTCAACAATATACAATATACACAAAGCTTTCAAGGCACATAATAAATAAGCCACCCCCTGCACCCACAGTATTTCGATGAGAACTAAAGACATAGAGACGTCACAAAAGCCATTAAACTTTATTATAAAAAGCCAGACCCAAATGAGCTTCGATTCAATTATTTTATTATTTTATGTGCAAGCATTCATTTATTATTTGTACCCAGTTATATTTCAAGTTCAGTAGTCAGTACCTTTCCTAAAACGTTCTTCCTAAACGTCTATCCTACAATACCTCCCATTCCCAAACGCTGTCAACGTCCCATGCCTTATTTCCGACGCTTACCGACCCTAAATATTTCCTTAATAATATCACGTCCCGCACCACCTACATTATTCTACCGTATATATCTATCTCAATGCAGTACAGTATTAAATACCTTCCTTTCCACCCCGAGACTAGGAGTCTCGACGCGAGGCGATGCTCAACGCTGCGACGTACCTAAATCGACGCCGTCACAACGCTAGATGAAATTAGTACATAATATTATGTCTGTATTTTCAATGGTGAGTCAAAATGTTTATGTAACTTTCTTTGAGATACCACCGGGGTTTCGTTTAAGGGCGGCTTGACATTTGCTACAAAATATTATCAATTTAACCAATAAACCACATGGCCTTCAGGTCATACGCCCCGAAAGACAGTTAGGATAGACATCTGTTTCGATGGGTGAAATTTTTAGTATTTCAATAGAAATTATAATAATCAATATTAAGAAATATACAGGGTTGTATTAAATAATTTAAATAGTAATTAAAATAATCAATATAAAAAAATATACAGGGTTGTTTTAAGTTAACTCAATAGAAATTATAAAAATCAATATTTTAGAAATATACAGAGATGTGCTGTCTTGAATAAATTGTACAAACTAAGATGATAAAGTTTAATAGTAAGTTAACCAACTGGCGAATACGCTGTTCGTTAGCTCAAGGGTGGACACCTATACGCTAAGCAACCCGTTCTACTAGGTATATGTGAAATCAACATAGTAAGGTAATTAACTGGCGAATTGGCGATGTTCGTTACTTCCGTTGGTCATCACCTCTATACTCATTGAAATATTTACCTAAGAGGGTGAAACCTGTGTATATCTAGAATAGAATCAAACCAACATCAAAACAATAGTTAACCAACTGGCGAATTGGCGCTGTTCGTTAACTTCGTTGGTCATCAACCTAAATAAGAATATAAGCATCAACATAGTAGTTAATCAACTGGCGAATTGGCGCTGTTCGTTAACTCCGTTGGTCATCTACCCAAATAAAATATATATTGATAGCAAGTGAATATGGTCTGAGTTTGAACGGGACTCAATTGAGATCTCAGTAAATAGTACCAATTGTAATATACTTTGCTAATTATTGCATCACATTTAAAGTATGAAAAATAAAAAGAGTATAAATATGAATTTGTATGTTTTATTTATCAATTTGCACCAAACTTTGCACCGAATCCTGGATTACCATAATTAACATTATCACAACGTGGGTATATAAACTATCAATTAACTAACTAGACGATCACTTTTACTACTGAAGGAAAAAAGACCAAATACAGTAAGTATAGAATTTAAAGTAAAACTTGTGAGGTAAATAATAACATTTCAGAGAGTAAAACAATGAACAAAGAGGGGACAGGGGGTGGGCCGTCACATAAATTTAAGGTTATGATTACAATTAAACTTTGTTATTTTTAGATGTTAATACTCCAGGCAGAAGAGAATTAAAGTGGCCAGCTATTCCCATACAGAATTTGCCAACTGTCGTAGAACCCGAACTTGAAGTTCCTTAAATAATTAAAAGATTAAACATGAGAAAGGCCACTAACACTTCATAGTCCATAGACTGTGAGACCAGTGAACAAGAACAACCTGGACCTGTACATTCCCATGAAGATTTAGAAGCTGCAGAAGGTCTACTATTGCTTTTACAAAAACAGCCTCATTATGAAGGACCCACTACGTTTAGAGACTTTGAGGTACAAGTAAATACCCAGAAAATTTCAACATTATGTGATTTTCTGACAA
Organism: Psylliodes chrysocephalus; assembly: GCA_927349885.1. Taxonomy (NCBI): domain Eukaryota; kingdom Metazoa; phylum Arthropoda; class Insecta; order Coleoptera; family Chrysomelidae; genus Psylliodes; species Psylliodes chrysocephalus. Next base: position 32,634,222 of record OV651815.1, on the reverse strand, counting down.
CAGAGAGTGCTTTTAATAGTTTCACTGGAATTCACAGATACAATTATGGAAGCTGTAGAAAGGAATTATACTGATCAGAGGTACCATAGATTAAATATAAGACAACGTATAAGTCTACTGATGACAAAATTAAAATGTGACCTTTCTTATGTGACTTTATCAATTTTATTTGCAGTGTCTCAAGAGCTTTGTAAAAAATACATTTTTGATATGCTTCCAATTTGAAGCAGTGTTTTAAAATGTGCCATAAAGTTTCCAGATGGAAAACAAGTTGAGCAAAATATGCCAATATGTTGAAAATGATAGATTAGTCTTCAATTGTACAGAAGTATTTATACAGAAACCAAAGTGCCTTTGTTGTAGAATTAAGTTTTATTCACAATACAACTGTGAAAATTATGACTGTTTAGGGGATATCATTACCTACGTTAGTGAGCCTTATGGAAGAAGAGTTTCTGACAAAACCATTTTTGGGCAGAGTCATATACTCAAACTTGATAGCCACAAAGACGCAATTATGGTAGATAAGGGATTTCTAATAGATGATATTTGTGAAATATTTAAAATAAAATTAACTAGACCTCCATTTTTAAAAAACAAAGTCAGCTGATTGCAGAACAGGCTGTTTTAAATTCAAAAATTGCAGCTGCTCGTGTTCATATTGAGAGGGCAAATCAAAGAATAGAGAGTTATTGCAAGTTCACTTAAGGTCAGTCACTATTAGTGCCGCTTTTATTTTGACATCTGAGCATGCGCAGATCACTAACTTTAATAAAGATTGTGCCTGTCCTTAATAGAGAGATATTGCAAATTTCTATAAAGCCAGCCACTAATAGTGTGACATCGTAATTAGAGTCAAATACATTCCATAATAGTACCTAATATTAAAGAGGCATTAGAAATTATAATTTAAGAAGGTTTAAATGACGATTATATTAAATATTTAATATTAAAAAACTTCTAACGGATACGAATGTCGGCGAGCGCATCCGAAAGCTATAAAGTCGCCACTACCTGCTGCCCTTAAACATCCACAATTAAGGACAGGCACAATCTTTAATAAAGTCAGTTTTAGAACATAAACATCTGCGCATGCTTAGATGTCAAAATAAGAGCGTCACTAATAGTGACTGACCCTAAGTGAACTCTCTTATTAAGGACGGGCACAATCTTTATTAAAGTTAGTGATCTACGCATGCTCAGATGTCAAAATAAGAGCGGCACTAATAGTGACTGACCTTAAGTGAACTTGCAATAACTCTATAATAAAGATTTTTAAAATTTTAAATTCAAAACTACAATGGTCTCTGGTTAAAAAAAACTAATCATACATTTATAATAGCTTGTGGTTTAACTAACTTATCAAGTCCTGTATTAGCGGATTGTCGGTATCTAAAACTTGCTGTGTATTTTAAATTTTAGTAAATGTTGATTTGGTATTTGGATTCCTATTTAGTTTTACAGTTAATTTGAATAATTGATTTATAGTTGTGATCTTTATGTATCTACATGCGATTTTAATTTTGTTTCTAGAATTTGCTGTGTATTTTAGACTTTGTTAATTCTGTATTTGAATTCTTATTTAGTTTTACAAATTACTTTTATCAGTTGATTTTTAGTTGTGATCTATATGTACATGTGATTATAACTATTATTAGAAATTGATTTGAAAACGTCAAAATTATCTTGTTAAAATTTCAAATGACATTACTCCCCTCAATGTAATAATTGAGTGTTCCGCCTACTGAGAGACGTTGACAATTTAATAATTTTAAAATCTTTTAATTATTATTCATTTCTTTCCAGTTGTTAATTAATAGAACATTTATCGACATTAAAATTTTCAAGAATTTACTGCGCACACTATTTAGCGGAGTAAAACTTGGAAGTAAAGTCTTAGTTTTTGAAAAAAAAAAAAAAAAAACCGGTGTAGAACCAAACAAGACTTAGTGCAATTCTTTAGTAAGTTAATCAGGTACACGAAATCATTTTGGACGACATTTTTTGGTGGTCGAGAACTTTTTTATTTCGAGAAAACTTAAAAAAAAAATCGATTTTTTATAAAACATGTTTTTTAACGTCTCCATCGCTATATTTTGGAAAATAGTCGTGATATCGAGGTAATTTTTTTCACATACTAAAGTAGACACAATAGTGCTTTCAACAATACCCCACTTAAATCACAAAAAAATTTGTTAATTTGTTAAAATAACAGCAAACTCAAACTTGTTATTTTCAGTAACGTAATTTTAAGCAATCGAGAAAAAAGTTTATTTCTAAAAATGTGTATATATATGCTGCGAACAAATTGAAGTCAATAGTCAAAAAAAGTTTTTAGAATGAAAACTTTTTATGTGTCGGTTATAGTATCGAGTCAGCGATTTTTCTTAAACGGGCCAAAATAATATTTTTGCGCGCTCGGCTCCGGCCTGCGAGCGCGACCGGCGGACGGTCCCCCTATCGGTCGGAACGTTCTTAGTTCTGATAATGTGTAGGAGTCGGATTTATTTCAATAGCTCTAAAACAGGTAGGGATGTAAAGCAGGTGCAAAGGTAAAAAATATAAAAAGAGATCCAAAAGATAGGTATAAATACATGTAAATATCAATCAGTGTTATAAACTAACCCCCTATACTTACCTAATTAGTAGTATATTTATTAAACATTTTGAATCAAATTAAACTAAAAATGTAAACATAAAGTAGGTTTACCGTTGAAATATTTATTATTTAGAGCACTCTAATTCGTCATCTTCTGGATCTACGTCAAAATCTTTGATACTGTTGTTGCAGGAACGACATTTACACTCGTTACAACATTTTAGGCCTTCTTTAACACAAGTGCATTTTCGATTGTCACAGATGACTTTCAAAATCTCCATTTCTTTTAGCACTTAGCATTCTCCAAAGTTAATCGATTGTCTCCAAAAAAATGTACCAATATTTAAATGTTTTTGATGAACCGCAACCCAAGTTTACAAATTCTGCTACAACTTTGTTGTGATCTTCAAAAAAGTAGGAAAGATCTTATAAGTTACCTGCTTCGTCATTTTTTGATTTTATTATGTCCATTTTTTTTCAGCTCGTCAGTAAAAAAATTTTGTCCTTTACTTTCTTCGTACCATTTATTTAGCGACTTGTAAAATAATTGAGACACTGCATCGGCTACTTATGTTAGGCTTGAAATAGCGCGATATTACTACTTTCCATCGAGCATTAGTCGACAAGAAGTTTCTGCGTAAATATCTGTTTCGACAAGAATCGAAGTTAGTCCACCATCAGCAAAAATATAACCTATACTTGCAATAAATGCCATTGTTAGGTGAATCCTACCAAGTTGCAAAATTAATAAATTGTTAAGTCTGCGGTTATTACAATATGACCCTGTTTCAGTTTTTCTGCTAACTGTGCTAACCTTACTATTGCGGTAACATTTGTATCAAATTCTGCTGGGGGAGCATTCAAAAAGGGAAGGTATGTAATTGATGAAACTAGAATATTATTTTTAAAAATAATATTCCAGGAAAGAATACTTATTCTAGAAGAATTTCAACAATCACCAAAATAAATTCATCTTTTTCGAGCTAGTTGAATTTTCTCGAGATATTGTTGGTAACTTTAATTCAGGAAGTACAGGACGGGTTTTAGGCTTATTATATTTTCAAGTCGCTGCAGACTTATGTCCGTTTATTCTATGCTTAAAGAGAATTTACTTTCTTTTATCGGGTCCCTAATTGGTTGTATAGACTGTTTTTTTTTAACACAACCATGGCAATAGCATGTGTTGTTCCTTTTCCATCAATGGTTTTCTCGATAAGGTCAAAATTATCAATACTTGCCCGAATGTAATTTTTTTTCTCAGGTGAAACCTTCGCCAAACATTTAGGTACATATATATCTTCTTTATCATCGGTTAATTATTTTACCTTGGCAAATAGGTTTGCATATACAAGCCATGACACGAACAGGAGTAAAATATTTGGAACGTCATTCTGAAACCTCATTTTATTAATATCATCTGGTGTGGAAAATCCAGTTTTTGGTTGAAATGAAGCATAATATAGCAACAATAATATAGCAACAACTCTTAATCAAATTAGAATTTCGGACATTTCTTTAAGAAGTAAAATATCTTTCTGAACATCAGTATCATTACTGTCAATACTTGCTGAAGAGTTGGACATTGTCGAATTATTTTCGGGTGAGTTTGTGATAATATTGGGAACAGTTTTCTTCATTTTGTGGAAATTTATGTTTCTTGGAGATATATAGTGGCTGTAATATAATTTATGGTATTTCGCATCGAACGCAAATAAATCTTTATAGCCACTTAATTTAGAAATCATATCTATGTCATTTCTATTTGTGGCAGCTTTAATAATTTTTTGATAAGTAGCTTTTCCACTTCCTAAAAATATATGTAGCAAAGGTAGAAACTAAATAAAATTTAAATTACCTGTTTGAACCGATATCAGACTTTTCTTCTTTTTTGTTTCACTTTCGTTGCAAATAAGGCACACTTTTCTAATATTAAAACTATCGCATTTCAATCGAGTACCAAAATAATTTGAACGGCCGGCGGCAGCACTATCTGATTGCAAATAACGATCAACTTGTGTAAGATTTAGGACAGTCTATATGATATTTTATTCTAATTTTGTGTTTTAAAATACCATTTTTTTCGGACCGAATTTCTTTAGATTATCTTGTCTTTTTTCAGCACTTGATATTAATGATAACAAACCTTGTATTATACGCCTTCGTATCACAGATTTGTCAGCATCCTGCACAATATTCTTACAAATAATGCACTTTATCGTCTAATAGAAACGAAATAATTGCACACAGCAAACAATATACAATGTCAATCGCCTCTACTTACACTGAGAAAATTCGGCTTATACAGGTATCTACACGGAAAAAAATGTGACTAGAAAATTTTACTACAATGTTGTAGTAGTAGACTTGTAGAAAAATACTTAACAATTTGTAGAAAATTTTACTACAATTTATAGTTAAAAACTATTCATTATTGTAGCAATTGAATTGTCGAATAAAATGCTACAACAATAGGAAAGAATTCCACAATGTTTAGTATATTTTACTATTGTTTGTAGAAGTAGAAATTTATTACAATTATCGTAATTACTACTACTAACTTCTGAAAAAATTTGTACAAATATTAATAATTATCTCTACAAAAAATAGTAATTTTTTCTACAAAAAATAGTAATAATTTACATCCCTTCTTATGAAAAATATTCAATTTTGTTCAAAAATATTCTATAATATTGTAGAAATTCTAAGTCATGTGAACAAAACAGAATTCTGCTATTGGCCAACGTTTTCTGACGTCGATCATAAATGGCCAGACAGCAGTAGCCGTTCGCCATGTTCACATAACAAAGCATGGTACATATACGAGTACCTATAACACATTATTATGTTATAAGCACCGATGCGTTTGAGAAAATTTTAATAATAAATTCTATTGGTGGTAAGTACATTTATTATTGTTTCTGAATAATTTACCTTTAGATAACTAATTTAAATAACCTTAGTAGATTATTTAAAAAAAAAATAGTTGTGGCCAACGATCGAATTTTGTGTCAAATTCAATGATGTTTTTTTGTCCTAATTGTGACATACCTACTTTCTCATTTTTGTTAGTTATCTGACTTAGTCATTTAATATCCAAATCAGTGTAAAGGTGATAAATATCCCCGTTTTAAGGGTATGAACAGTTCAATTGTTATTAATTTTTATTTCATATTTTTCAGGTGCAGAAAAGCCAACTGAGGGTGCTATTATTACTGTTATTTATTACATAATGTAATTAAGACTTTGTATCTTTTATATTAAAACAATAAATTGAATATTTTATTAAGGAACATTTTTTTCTAGGTTATAATTATAATAATTATGGAATACTACTACAAGTTTTATTAAAAATTACTACAATTTGTATGAATTTTTACTATTTATTGTGTAAAATTTTCGTATTTATTTTCATAAAAAGCAATACATTTTTAATATAAATTCATACAATGAATAGCAAAAATTATAACGATTTGTAGAACAATTCTTAGGATGCATTTGGATATTTTTACTAAATATTGTAGATAATAACTCTACAATACATTCTCCACAAATATTTGGAAATTTTTACTACAAATTGTCCCTGTCCCTATATGTACTATTTATTGTAGAGAAAAAATCTATAATTGTAGAAATTTGTTCTACAATTTTTTTTCGGTGTACCTAAGATTTTTGACTTGTCATTATTCAATATCTAACAATAGCAAGTTTTTAAAAAACCTACCAATATTTTATTGATCTTTCTGTGACCATTGTATTACCCTTATTAAATAAATATTTATCTTTAGTTTACAATTATTTAGCAGTTATTCAATCAATTTGCTAATAATTCAGGAATAACCATTAGTTGGCATTGACTAAAAATAATTCTAAAAAAAACTTGCAATTATCTTTTAAATTTTAATACCACCATCTACTAGTAGTAATAACAACATACAATTAAGGTTATTTTTTTAAGTACTATTGGTATCTTCTATGCCGATTATCGGGCTGTACGCCAGGTTGAGTGACGTTGCCACATAGTTAGTTAAATATTATAAGATGACTAAATAAATCATAGAATGTTGTATACCATATTAAATAATAATATATTTCCAAAGATAGAATGCACTTCCACATGAAGTATCTAATAATTATAAACTAAAAATGCTGATTTTAAAAAGACACATGAACCCATCGACAGCAAATAATCTACGCGAGAAGTCCTACTACCATACTACTACTACCACCTGTATTATGGTTAGTAAATTTCCCCTAACATGGAAAAGCATGTTCGTAGTTCATAGGTAATTTGATGTAAAAAATTATATTTTTCTATTGCAATTTATTTGTTACTACACTTTATTAGTTACTTTGCAAATTTTTACAACCGGCAACGATGGAAATTCTGACGTTTCCGGCCGAGAAGGAAAAGAGACAGAGTTATGGCCTTGATGTATAGAGAAATAGAGATAAGACGAGACGCCAAAGTTGGTTATATTTATTTAGTATCTTCCTCCATGGCATGGTTCATGGTCATGGTTTTTTGTTGTTTGTTTCAGTTTTAGAAGCTTTTGGATTTTGATTTATTTCTTATTGCTTTTGTCTTTTAAATAGAGAAAAGTAAAAAAAAACTGGATATGGATATTAACTCTATCCTGAGGAAATGGGGATTTGGTAAATATTTGAAGGTAAGAAAAAATTAGTAGTTATTAAATTGAATTCCATTTTATATGAAACAATTTGAGAATATTTTATATATTTGTTAGAACGGCTTAAATGCACAAGCACTTTCATTTTTCATTTGTAGTTCGTTATTTGCAATAACAGTTATGTTTTGTTTTACTTGATAGAAATTTTTAATAATAATAATAATAAAATGTCTTTGTTACTTTCCAACATATAGGCAAAGATGTTCAGATTAAAAATAAAAGTTGATTCATGTGCCATTTTTTAAATTTTATTTTAACTCTATAATTCTAAAAATAATTATTGTAGTTGGTAAGCTATCCTACCTACTTATTCATGAAAATTCTTTTAGTTGAATAATGGTTCGACAACTGTAAATTCTGGAATTTTAAAGTTAAAATTAAATATGGATAATCTTGCATTTTAGGTAGGTAACCCAAATTTACGGATGTTGAAAATAAATAAGCCTAAAAGATTTGCCTCTTGAAACCAATCAAAAAATGTATAAGGTTAATAAACGGTTTTTCGTTAAAATAAAAGAACACTTATCTGGATAACCTGGTTTTTTATAATTGACCAAATTTGTTGCTTATTTGAATCATAAATTCCGAATTGTTTTGTTTTTGTTCCTTAAAATAAAAATTTTGTTCTTATTTTTGTTTTATTTGATATAACCTATTCCCCCCACACTTCCCCCTCTCCATATATAAAAAGAATTATTTGATAACTTATTCGTTGCTACTTTATTTTCTACCTAAGGTTATTTGAGCACTTGTCTGTGATTATTTAATTTTCTAGCTAAGGTTATGAGAGCATCTATCTACCTGTTGCTATTTTTCTATTTTATTACGCATATTATATAACCAGCTAGTTGTTGTTTGACAAATTATTTATAAAATTGACGTTATTACATCGTCTACTTATGGTTATACTACTATTTATTTGGATATTTTATCACTAGCTTGGTGCTATTTAATCGTTTACTTGTGGTTAATCGATTTGTATGTTTCTGTCGAATATGTTACTGTATAAGGGCTATACGGTAAAAAAATAAACTGCGCAATTGCAGAATGATTAAGGGTTATTCGACCATTGACTAACGGTTATTCGATCATTTCAGCAAGATCAAACTAATAATGACGAGTTGATCTTTTTGCTATCACGTATGGTATCCAGATATCTATTAAGGGTTATTTGATATCGACTGTTATTAGATATTTTTCTCGGTGTAGACTACGCGTCCTATCCTGCTTGCGGAGCGTATTGCAATCCAATGACTTTATTTAGCGCGCTACAAAAAAAAATCGGTGTTACCAAACAATACACTTTAGGAAAAAGTAATGGTTTTAAAAACTTTTATAATGCTTAGGCTTTATTTTCTTCGCTGCATGTATATAAAAATTTTCAAAAATAAAAAAGTTTGCCGATTGGTGTAAATCTTATTAGGTACATAAAATATACATTTTTGCTTCATTTAATTTTTAGATAAATAAAAGTGGGAATTGTGTCCAAGCCGCTTGTATTGCTAAAAGCGCTACAATGTATGCTTTAATTTGAAATAAAAACAATTTCAATATATCTATTAGTTTTAAAGATATCACGATGGAAACAAAAAAATATATTCTTTTTTAATACAATTAATTAACTTTTTTTTTACTTACAAAATTTGAAACCACAAAAAATGTCGTCAAATGCGATTTCATACGCCTAGTGACATGCTCAAAGAAACCTACCATGTTTGACCTGGTTCTACGCCAGAAAAAAAAAACGACACGATAGACTCATGAAATCGCTGCTCTAATTTATATATTGAATTATCGTAGGAGCCCAGCGTGAGTTAAAATAACTCACTATTATAACTCACGCTATTTGTTTATTGATACTATTAATTGCTCAAAAGCACTTGAATAATTATTATATAAATTAATAGGAGTAGATAAAGCAATATAAATCTCAACAACCGTCACGTATACTATCAATCTGCGTAATACCATATCTTCTTTTTATAGTATCATGTATAGATACCAAGTTGTAATAACCAACCAAATGAAATAAAAAATATAAGAAAATATATAAAGGATAAATGATTGATGTTTATTATTTACCTGTGAAACGTAATATCTGGTTCTTTCTTGTCGCCTACGACTTTTACCCTTTTATAAACTAATTATAAATGTAGTTTAATTTAAAAATTACAAATAAACACGAGTAAAAAACTGCATTGTCGCCGAAATCCATAGCACCAAAATAATGGCGGTCAAAACTTAAGATTTGCAATAAGTTTAATTTTAACATAAAATTTATTTGCCTCTAATTACGCTGTCACTATTTGTGACTAACATTATAGGAATTTGCAATATCTCTCGATTACTTTTGATTATTGGTAAATGAAAAACCTATATGCGTGTGGGAGCAGTACCCAACATTTTTTGCGTATAATATTTTTTTTTAAATCATCATAAATACTTCTCATTTAATTTACAACCGAGATAAACTGAATTTAATTCCCCTGATTGCTTCCAAAACTTGCCCGAACGTATCATAAAAATAAAATCCAACGAATAATCCCTATGGCAGCATAAATCAGCGTTATATTAAAATAAAGTTGTCCGCAATTTATTTTATCTTTTTTAAAATCAAAATTATGAGACATAAACCAGTAGCTACATTAAGTCGGGTCATATAGATCCGAGATAAATTTATGAAATCCCCGAATGTGATCGCAGCACACAGCATCAAGGAACACTTAATATTCTTCCATAAACGACTGGTTTTAGCTGAGAATTGCATCGTCGTCTCCTTCTTCAGCGTTTATGCGGCTCCATAAGCTCACTCTTTTACCAGAAACGTAGTGTAAGAATATCATTTAACGACTTCGGTTGAGCAGTGTCGTATCTAAAGATTTTAGAGGTACAGATATTAATATGAAATGAATGTAACTAATTTAAAGTGTGTAGGTAGTTTTATTAATATTAATAAAACTCAGTAAAAATAGTCTTAGCGCTTTCAGCCGGTTAGGCCATCATCAGAGACTCTACAAAGATAAAAAAACGGAGCTATAACAATAGTCAAATCGAGATATTCCTAAACATTGAATAAAAAATAAAAAAACATTAAAACTTACTTGTCAGTAAATATAGAATCTTCGAATGTCCGCCTCACGGTAGCTATTTTGAAAGGGCAGCTGGCTTCAAGCTGAAGTTCAGTTTTTTTCATCTCTCTTCCTTGGAAAGGTTGAGACAGTTTATTTACACGTGTTGGGATGAGCCCCCACGTTTCTTCTCAATTTTGAACCACCTGTTAGGATTGGTTTTGCTTCGTTTCAAGCCTCAAGTTATGGTTGAGAACCAGGGACCGTATTGTGGCAGCCCTTTGAATCTAATAAATAAAAATTTTAAATAATCAATTTTCATGCACCTTCTATATTTACTGACAAGTAAGTTTTAATGTTTTTTTATTTTTTATTCAATGTTTAGGAATATCTCGATTTGACTATTGTTATAGCTCCGTTTTTTTATTTTTTTATCTTTGTAGAGTCTCTGATGATGGCCTAACCGGCTGAAAGCGCTAAGACTAATTTTACAGAGTTTTATTAATAATTATAAAACTACCTACACACTTTAAATACGGTACATTCATTTCTTATTACCCAGTGTGTACACACCACTCAACCTCTTCAGATATTAATATATTTTTCATACCACTAAAAAAGCCTTTGTTCGCATTGTATATATGTATGTTATTATAGCAGAAAATACCCAAATAGTAAAAACTATATAAATTGTTTAAAGTATCACCCACACACCATTTAATTGTTTTTCAAACCTTTACTGTACCAAACCAATATCGTCCAGTGAGATCCTAAATTTTCTGTGAACGATGATATATAGATTATTATCAAATGGATATTCATGTGTTGTTCCCAAAACACAATCTTCATAATGTCTATTTTCAAACAAAGAGCACACCAGCCAACATCTTCATGTTTGTTTTTATACAGTGAGCACCATAAGTCGTACCCCCCCCCCCCCCCCCCCCCCATCTAACTCGTTACTGGAGTCCTGTTAGAAAAATCGCCATGACACGTCGATTTTTGATTTCTACAATGTGCATTTTTGTATGAATAGTTTACCCTTAAGTTCATCCCTTACTGGAGGGGAGCAACCCTTTCGAAAAATTTAAATGGCATGGGGTGGTGAGTGATAGCTCATTTGAAAGAAGGTTTTATTCTCTATTCAACCGTGTAAAAAAATTTGAAATTTGCTTCATTAATTCTCGACTAATTGTTGTTTCAGAATAAAGGAAATTAACGTAGCGCACTCATACTTAGAATTAAAATTCGGCCCTGCATGATTTCGGTTTTGGTTCAGACGTGAGGTAAGACTTTTTGCCATTAGAAGGTCACTGTTAGTCTAGTTGCTTTCCTATTTTGTGAGGTTTTGTTATTTTTACACATTAATAAATCAACACGTTATGGAGCAAATTTCAAAATGTTTTGCACAGTTGAATAGAGAATAAAACCCCCTTTCAAATGAGCTATCACTCACCACCCCATGCAATTTAAATTTTTCGAAAGGGTTGCTACCCTCCAGTAAGGGATGAAATTAGGGGCAAACTAATCATGCAAAAATATACATTGTAGAAATCAAAAATCGACCTGTCTCGGCGATTTTCCTAACAAGACCCCAGTAGCGAGTTAGTTAGGGGGGGTAAGACTTATGATGCTCACTGTATATAAGTAGGTACTGGACAAATTTAAAAGTTCTAATTGCTTTCCAAATATGTCATTATGACGTGATGTTTTGGGCACCTGTTACCTCTTGTGACCAAAAATGTCACTATTCATGTGAAATATAATGTCAGTACGTCACAGACCTAAGATGTCATTCTAAGATATTAATTTAATGTCGTCACTGGTGAGAAGTGGTGGTTTTTTTTTATTGAGAGTGGTAACAAGATCTTCAAAAGACCAGTGATCAGTTAGATATTGAGTAATATGAAATGTGACTTTTCCTAGTTTCCTTTTATTCCATTTTTCAATATTAGGTATGAGTGTGTACGTCCGTCTTTCTTTCTCACATGTTTCCCATTTTCTCTGCCACGTTTCTAAAGTTTTTTCTAGCGCCTTTTTTTTTTCAGCTATGCTCTTACCTTGAACTTCGCATCTTTCCTCAATCAGTAAGTCTATGGGTACAATTCCGGAGATAACGAGGCTGCTTTACATATATATTGTTCGCCATCGTTCTTTGTAATTGTGCTAGCTTCTTTCGGTTCAGTTTTCTATGCAAAGCATTATTCCAAATCTCTAATTCATACATTAGAATCGAATGGACTACTGTTTCTAATAGTCTTCTCTTTATTTTCGTAGCTCCCTCTTTATTAGGCATTAGTCTTATTAACGAGGCCATAACCTTCTTTGCTTTAGCCATTGGGTTCTCTAAGTGTTCCTTATATGACAAGCTTCTAACTAATGTGACCCACAGGTACTTTATACTATTTTTTGGTATAATAGGAACTTTTTCATTTATAAACGTAATTGATCTACTCAGTTTTTTCCTACCAATTAGTAACACCGCCTCTGTTTTTTCCGGTGCTAGTTTGAGATCATTTAGTTTTATCCACTTGCTGATTTGTTCCAGAATTTTGTGTTAACCGAAATTATGAGGCCTTCCTCCATTCTGTCTGCTAAGTCATCTGCGTAGGCAATGAGATTATTATTAGGCATTGTATCTATACGTAATTTTCCATCATATAGGATATTCCACAGTAGTGGACCACGATAGATCCCTGAGAAACTTCAGCTGCTATTATATACTCTTCTCCATTATCATCTATGGTTTTCTGGTCGGTAAAGTAGCTAGCGAATAGTATTCATAGGTATTTAGATATTTGGCGCCTTCTTAGTTGTCTGAGTTAAACACATTTTTGATGTCCAGAGGTAGTAGAACACACAGGCATTTTGATATTTATTTTTTTTTTTCTTTTCCCTTTTGGTAACCTCTGTGACTTCATGCACAGTTGACATGATGGTTAAAGTGATGGTAGTTCGTCAAAATGATATAGTAGTTTATTTATAAATACCCCCAAGTGAGGCATCGATGCTCAGTTTCGCTTCTGTACTAGCAACGTAAATTTTTAATTTTTAGTTTACAAGTCTATTATATTTTACTAATATTATATTGCTATTTCTGGAATGCTAATTTGTTTTACTAAAATTGCAAAAATCACTATTTTGTTCTCTGAAACTAATAGAAATAGAAATTTAAATAGAAATTGAAATAGAAATAGAATTTATAATAGAATTTATAATAGACAATTCATGTTAAGATTAGTTTAAAAGTTCAAAAAATCTTCTATACTATAAAATACATTATTTACAAGAAAATCATTAAGATGTTTTCTTAAATCATTACGACTAATTTGATGATAATCTTCTAATATGTTACAGAACTTATTGTTACACTTAATCCCAATATATTTTTGTGAATGCTGGCTTATTTGCAGTCGTGAAAAAGGTTGATGGATGTTACATTTTAATCTAGTATCATATGAGTGCAGGTCTTTATTTTTCTTAAATATATGCTCATTATCTTTTATGTATAAAATTAGTTGAAAAATAAAAAGGGAAGGTAGTGTTAAAATTTGCGTTTTCTTGAGAAGTTTTTTACATGATGTTGTTGGTGTCCCTTATACATGGCTCTCAGAACCTTCTTTTGAGATACAGAAGCTCTTTCAAAGTATGGTGAAGAACCCCAAAATATTAACCCATATTGAGGAGTTGAATGAACCAAACCAAAATAGCATAGTTTTAAAGTATCAAAAGATAGGTTAAAGATCCAATAAATTTTCATGTACATTCATTTTCAAAATGTTCTGCCACGTATCATGCCACGCTTTTTACAGAAATACTACGCTTTTTACAGAAATACCACGCTTTTTACTGAAATGCCACGCTTTTTACTCAAATGACGCTTGTTTACTCAAATTCCACACTTTTTAAATTCAGACTCATAAATAATGAATTTTGAAACCTTTTGTTTTAAATCTCCGCAGGAAAAAGGACCTGTTTTATAAAAATATAGGCAGAAGATGTTCTTTAGATCTCCACAAAAAAATTATCTGTTTTTTCCCTAGTAATGTAGTGTAGAAAAATATGCATAACAGAAAACTATATAAAGCTGTTATAAATAAAAAAAAATATTTAAGGATAGGTTTATGAAATTCTACCTCTGAAGGATCAATTACATTTAATTTTAACGAATGTGAAGAATTATTTTATCACGCATAATTATACATTTTTTTATGAATTTTCAATATCGTGAGAATAATCGACTACAATAATTATTATCATTATGGTCCAATAACACTTATAAAAATGGATTATTATGGTAATTTATTATTATGCAGTGATTAAATATCGATAGAAATAGATAAGTATTCAATTAATATTGGAACATCAATTATACATGAAAATAAAGTAGCCCACAAATTTTCAGCCTTTAGAAAACTCTTGCGACGATGTAGAAATTTCTACAACTTCGGCGCCTTGCTGACTTGCAGCGTCACTTAGTTGTGCGGTCCGACCACTACCTCTCGAATTTGCATATTAAAATAAAGTTAATTACCAATTTTCAACCATTAGAAAACTCTTGTAGTACCTGTGCTGGTTCTACATAGTTCAAAGCAGTGCTACCTAATTTTGCGAGTGGATGCTGACTCATGTACACCCTCAATACTATGGTATGTAGAAAAATTAGCCTTTAGAAAACTCTTGCAGAATTTGCCCGCCGCCAACAAATATAGCAAACTTTTTTTTCTTCATATTATCAAAAATAGTTCTTGGCATGGGCATATCACCCACAGCTACCTTAGTTCAGCAATTTGAAACTATATACAAGAAACCATATGGTGAAGAAGGCCTAACTCTAAACTTGTTTTTGTTGGAATGACCGATTCAACTTAATTACTGTATTACAGTTATTTTATTGCATTAATATTTTATTTACATGTTTCTGTTTCAAGAACTTTGTAAATCATGTGTAAAATAGCCATATTTAACAAAAATCCAAGACAGTTCTAAAGCCAAATCTACTGTCGGTTTTACTAGTGTATGAGATGAACCAATGTTAATTAGTTTTTATTATTAGTAATATTAGCATAATCTTATGACTAAACAAATCAAATTTCATAAAAAGCATTTGTGTGTATTATACAATTTACAAATGAATCAAATAGTTATGTAACAGTGTGTTCAATTTGTGTTAATTACAGTTTAAAGAATGTTCCGGAAATGTTCTCAGTTAATGTTCTGTTTTATAAAATTTGTTTTGTAAACATCTTTAAGCTTTTATAAAATGTCAAATTGTTACTTGGGATATGACGTCTGTCACAGACCAACAGTGCCCTTTCGCCGGCTCTACAGACCAAAGACGTTATTTTATGGTGAGAAGTGATGGTAAATCTTAGTTCGTCAAAATGACGATATAGTATATTGTCAAAATACCGTTTTATATTTTTATATTAATAAATACCCCAAGTGACGCATTCAGGCTTAGTTTTACTTCAGTACCAGGGTGCATTGACGATGTTCCTTACTATCTTATTTGGAAAGCTCCAAAGCTGGTTATACCATACATCTAGATGAGTTTCAAGATGTGCATGTAAAGGAGCAGTTTGTAATGCGAAGACAATTTGTATCTTTCCTAACAACCAATACATTTTGTTTATTTTATATGAAGAAAAAGTTAGAAGTGATTAGAAAGAGGTAGGTTGGTGATTGATGAACGGAAGAATATATATAGCAAAGCTGATTCTCTAGTACTCCGGCATTGATTATGATAGAAAAACTAAAGCCCAATAACAAAATTTTAGTGTTTGAAAAAGTGGCAATGATAAAAGCTCCGTCAAAAGCTATAAGATCTGCTGTGAAGCTATCGACGAAACCTACATTGTTTATCGTAAAACTTGTGAATAATTATATTAATTTTACTCCTGAAGCAAGCAAGCCCCAGAGGTAATCAGAAGAAATGACATTTATTATCAAATTGGATTATAGTTTCTCCGTTTTTATTGTGCTGTAATTTTAACGAATTTATAGAAATAGTGTTTTTGAATTTTGCTCACATCTTCCCACTGTGTACACCACTGCAACCATGATGGTAGTCCGAGGGACAATAAGGACGATCATATATTCAGATTAAGGATAAGTTCGGTTTACATGGCGACTCTAGCTGAATGCATTAAGAATTGTCAAATATTTTACTCGTAAACATTTAAAGAACGGGCGAGAAGGTATAAGTGTTATATACGTATCACATAAATTTTTACTAACGGTTTTTATGACGATAATAAAATAGTAAGAGTAACTGAGAAAATCCGTGCTGGTAAAAGTTACTTTACACCGAATTTTCAGCTTATACAAGTTGAAAGAAGTGTTGAGGGAATTTTCCCAGATGATGTACTGATAAATAAATAATATTAATAGAAAGACAGTGCACGGAAAAAAAATTGTAAAACAAATTTCTACAATTGTAGATTTTTTCTCTACAATAAATAGTACATATAGGGACAGGGACAATTTGTAGTAAAAATTTCCAAATATTTGTGGAGAATGTATTGTAGAGTTATTATCTACAATATTTAGTAAAAAGATCCAAATGCATCATAAGAATTGTTCTACAAATTGTTAAAATTTTTGCTATTCATTGTGTGAATTTATATTAAAAATGTATTGCGTTTTATGAAAATAAATACGAAAATTTTACACAATAAATAGTAAAAATTCATAAAAATTGTAATAATTTTTAATAAAATTTGTAGTAGTATTCCATAATTATTATAATTATAACCTAGAAAAAAATTTTCCTTAATAAAATATTCAATTTATTCTTTTAATATAAAAGATACAAATTCTTAATTACATTATGTAATAAATAACAGTAATAATAACGCCCTCAGTCTCAGTTGGCTTTTCTGCACCTGAAAAATATGAAATAAAAATTAATACCAATTGAATTGTTCATACCCTTAAAACGGGGATATTTATCACCTTTACACTGATTTGGATATTAAATCACTAAGTCAGATAAGTAACAAAAATGAGAAAGTAGGTATGTTACAATTAAGACAAAAAACATCATTGAACTTGGTATAAAATTCGATCGTTGGGCACAACATTCGATCGTTGGCCACAACTATTTTTTTTAAATAATCTACTAAGGTTATTTAAATTAGTTATCTAAAGGTAAATTATTCAGAAACAATAATAAATGTACTCACCACTAATAGAATTTATTATTAAAATTTTCTCAAACGCATCGGTGCTTATAATATAATAATGTGTTATAGGTACTCGTATATCTACCATGCTTTGTTATGTGAACATGGCGAACGGCTACTGCTGTCTGGCCGTTTATGATCGACGTCAGAAAACGTTGGCCAATAGCAGAATTCTGTTTTGTTCACATGACTTAGAATTTCTACAATATTATAGAATATTTTTAAAGAAGGAATGTAAAGTATTACTATTTTTTGTAGAGAAAATTACTATTTTTTGTAAAGATAATTATTAATATTTGTACAAATTTTTACAGAAGTTAGTAGTAGTAATTACGATAATTGTAATAAATTTCTACTTCTACAAACAATAGTAAAATATACTAAACATTGTGGACTTCTTTCCTATTGTTGTAGCATTTTATTCGACAATTCAATTGCTACAATAATGAATAGTTTTTAACTATAATAAATTGTAGTCTACTACTACAACATTGTAGTAAAATTTTCTAGTCACATTTTTTTCCGTGTGCGTTCCAGTTTGAACACTTACATACGTGTAAATTGTAGCGTTTCATCAAAATATTGAGGTGCACAATGACTGAATATAGATCTCAGTACAGATGTAGGTAAAAAACTTTTAGTGTTTTAAAAAGAAGACAACCTATTAATAGCCCTTAATGCTTTTGAGAACCCTTTATTAAGACGTCATTAAGATGTCATTAAGATGTCATTAAGATGTCATTAAGATGTCATTAAGATGTCATTAAGATGTTATTAAGATGTCATTAAGATGTCAATAAGATGTCAATAAGATGTCAATAAGATGTCAATAAGATGTCAATAAGATGTCAATAAGATGTCAATAAGATGTCAATAAGATGTCAATAAAATGTCATTAAGATGTCATTAAGATGTCATTAAGATGTCATTAAGATATCATTAAGATGTCATTAAGATGTCATTAAGATGTCATTAAGATGTCATTAAGATGTCATTAAGATGTCATTAAGATGTCATTAAGATGTCATTAAGATGTCATTAAGATGTCATTAAGATGTCAATAAGATGTCAATAAGATGTCAATAAGATATCAATAAGATGTCAATAAAATGTCATTAAGATGTCATTAAGATGTCATTAAGATGTCATTAAGATGTCATTAAGATGTCATTAAGATGTCATTAAGATGTCATTAAGATGTCATTAAGATGTCATTAAGATGTCATTAAGATGTCATTAAGATGTCATTAAGATGTCATTAAGATGTCATTAAGATGTTGTTAAGATGTTGTTAAGATGTCATTAAGATGTCATTAAGATGTCATTAAGATGTCATTAAGATGTCATTAAGATGTCATTAAGATGTCATTAAGATGTCATTAAGATGTCATTAAGATGTCATTAAGATGTCATTAAGATGTCATTAAGATGTCATTAAGATGTAATTAAGATGTCATTAAGATGTTGTTAAGATGTTGTTAAGATGTCATTAAGATGTCATTAAGATGTCATTAAGATGTCATTAAGATGTCATTAGGATCTCATTAAGATGTTGTTAAGATGTTGTTAAGATGTCATTAGGATGTCATTAAGATGACATTAAGATGTCATTAAGATGTCATTAAGATGTCAATAAGATGTCATTAAGATGTCATTAAGATGTCATTAAGATGTCAATAAGATGTCATTAAGATGTCATTAAGATGTCATTAAGATGTCATTAAGATGTCATTAAGATGTCATTAAGATGTCATTAAGATGTCATTAAGATGTCATTAAGATGTCATTAAGATGTCATTAAGATGTCATTAAGATGTCATTAAGATGTCATTCAGATGTCATTAAGATGTCATTAAGATGTCATTAAGATGTCATTAAGATGTCATTAAGATCTCATTAAGATGTTGTTAAGATGTTGTTAAGATGTCATTAGGATGTCATTAAGATGTCATTAAGATGTCATTAAGATATCATTAAGATGTCATTAAGATGTCATTAAAATGTTATTATGTCATTTAGATGCTATTAAGATGTCATTAAAATGTCATTAAAATGTCATTAAAATGTCATTAAAATGTCATTAAAATGTCATTAAAATGTCATTAAAATGTCATTAAAATGTCATTAAAATGTCATTAGAATGTCATTAAAATGTCATTAAAATGTCATTAAAATGCCAATAAGTTGTCATTAAGATGTCTTATTAATGTAAAATAAAGTAAATTTTATTGCCTACGATGCATATATACAATACACATATTTGTTAAGAGACATGAAATGTATGAATTAAAACAATACTCAAAAAAATAAAAAATTTAAATTTAAAATTAAGAAACCAAGTTTTGCATTAAAAATTTTTACATATAAACTTAACAAGACATTACAATCGGTTAGTGAGCTTCATCTAGATAACAAGTGGTTCACATATTCACTAACAGAGTAGAAAGATAATTCAGTCAAACATTTTTTAACATCATTTTAAATTTTGTCCGGCTAAAATTTTTAAAATTGTCTGGTAATATATTAAAAAGATTATTTTGAGAATTATAAAAATGATATCAAACAGTTATAATATTAATAGCACTTCTAGTGTTGTAGATGTGAATGTCGACATTTTTAACTAGCCCATTTTTTGTATTGTAAATTTCTAAGTGGACGTTATATAACCACAAAGTTGAAGGCATTATTTTTTATTTAACAAATAAAAAACGACATGAATCGCAAGTCCAATATTACCAATAATTCTTATTGATTTGTTTTGTAGTCTAAAAACTTCTATACCATTTGAAGAATTACCCCATATCATTATGCCATAATGTAAAAACGAGTGAAGTAGTGACAAATATGTTACCAGCAGTGCATTACTACTGGTTAATCTTTTTAATTGTCTAAGGAAGAGGAGGTTACTAGATAATTAGGGTTACATCAAGAAGGAGATCGCTCTGATGACAATTACACGGATTTAGTGAGGCGAGACGTAGCTTTTGGCAGGAGGTGCTCGAAACGCTCCCACTGCTACAAGTGAACTTGGACTCCATATTACCGAGATATATCTTCCGTAAGCCATATAACAGTTATAACAGAACATATAGAAGAGTACGATTCATATCTACACCGACGTTTCTAAAACAAAACAAAGCTCAAGATGTGGAACTATACTCCAGTGTAGTTCAAACAGAGCTCACGGGGATTCTCATTGCAGCAGAAGGAATCACCAGATACAATATCACTTTAAGGAACATGCTCATCTTAATACATACAAGCAGACAAGCACTACTCACCCTGAACAGACCACGAATTTACTCAGGGTTAGTAATAGAATGTCAGGAAGCTTTGGCCGAAGTATCCATCAACAATATGGTCACCTTAAGATGGATCAAAGGTCACGCCACATCGAATGGTAAGACGGTTTCCATTTACTGGCCAAGAAAGCAGCCAACCAAATACTTTTTGGGTCTGGTCATTCTATTGGCCTGACAAAATTGGTAGTGGCAGACCTAATTAAAGAACATTCCCTTGTCAAATTCGAGAAAAGGTGAGGTGAAACAAGAAACTGTGGAGTAGCCAGGGAGCTTTTAAGTTACCTTGAGAACACTACAGCAAACACATACATGAATATGACTAGACAGAATCTGTGCTTGGTCGCAGATCTTCTGACTGGTCATATTATAAGGTTGTCGGAATCTGCGAACAAGAAGATAAGACCATCGATCATATCTTCTATGATTGTCCGACGCTCTCATTTGTTAGAAGATTTGTTGTATTCGGCTAATATCGGCTAATACCGGCCAATATAAAAGAAGCACCTCTTGGCGATGTTGTCAACTACAATAAATCTGTAGGCTGACTCACGAGCTAGGAGGTGCCTATTAACTGAGAGGGATTCACATTCTGCCTAGTGAGACCTAAGTGCCGTGAGGTAACCCATCCTCCACACGTTACAGATACAGAGAGATTACAGATTCAACACATTTATTTATTACATTTTCTTTAGTACTAACAAAATAATTGGTCTCTAAGTAGGTGTATTCACCTTAACGTCTTCATTATCTGATCAACCATTGCTCCTCTTTTCATAATTATTTTATTAAATTTAAAATTTAATTTATCTGTCACCATTTAGAAAATCAACTTATTGTAAATTATATTTTCCTACGACCACTTAGGAAAGTGACACATATCACACTATATAGTCCTATGGAAAGTGCCCTATATCACACGAGTATGAAAAAGAATTTACATTCCACCCGCGTACGAATATGTTACTTTCCGCAGCTGCTGTCACAAAATGTCAAATGCATCATTTCTATTTTGATCTTTGTAATCGATATGATTGTTAAATTATTGAAATTGTTGTAAATTAGATCCTAGATATTTATCTTTAACAATAAATTATTATTAAAATAATTTTAAAATAACTAAGATAGGTATGTTTGCTCTTTATTCTGGTTAAACACATAACCGAGTAGATCATAAATTGACGCATGGCCTATTAGCTTAGATGGTTAGAGCGTTAAACTTATCAACTTTGCCATTTGAGACCTGTCGAGGGACCGCGTTCAAATCCTGGCCGCGCCAGAATTTTTTGTTTTTTTAATTTTTTTATTGTTTAGAAAATATAAAAATTGAATAAATACGATTAATTTTAATTATTTTTTTAAATACATTTTTAATTATTATAATAATAACCTGGTTTTACATTTTTTTATGAAATTATTTTGTGGTCGTAGGAAAAATATTGTACATCACTTGTGTGAAAAGTGATTTTTCACACTCGTGTGATAGTTGCACTCGGCTTGTGACTCGTGCGACAATGTTTCCCACTCGTATGAAAAATGTCACTTTCCACACTCGTTATGTAATATACTATTTTTTTCTCTTATTATGTTCATTTCCTTAATATGTTGACGACATAACTATGATTGGTTTTAATCTCTTTTAAATAATGTATTAATTATTTTATTACCTATTTTTCTTTTATCGTTGCATTGAATTGTACCGAAGGAGTTGATACAATTATTAATGGTGGTGAGTTGGCTTATAATAATTATATACAAATTTTAGTTTTCTACGATCACTATCCAAAGTAGTTTTTTGCCCATTCAAATCTAACTAGACAGTTGACGTTTTCCCCGAATTGACAAAATTTTACATTGTTGGCGCGAACATGTGCCAAAGCAACTTTGACACAAGCTTGTCTATTTTCATTTAAACTAAATAAAAGAAAGCTAATCGGTATTTGAAAACACAATGTAGGCTTATCTAATAAAATATTTTAATTGACTTCCTAATATTTTAAATTATCAGAATTTGCCGTAAATTATTTAATGATTAAATCATAAATTATTACCGACATATAAATTCTAAAACATTTTCTCTTTAAAGAGTAGGCTTATGTCAAATAAACTTACAATATGATAACTAAAGAAGGTAAATAATTTCTAATAAAATAAAATTATTTAGTTTATTTTGGTGTGATCGTAAAAAAAATCTTGTGTGTTTCGACAGATTGCCACGCTCTGCTAATTTGGTCGCGCGGCAACTTTCTGTCTCAACTGCCAAAGTACTACTTTCTGGTCTCAATACACAAATAGCTATTTCCATTAATTTTGTTTTTACTTTTTCTATAAATTTTACGATATTTATTAATTTATTAATTATTAATTAAAAACTCCCAGGCCGGATATTTTGGTAAGTAATAGAGATATTTTAATTCTGTAAAAACCAGTTTACAGATCACTAAGATGGCTTTAGTTTTAGATATAAATTAATGTTAAATAGGTCAATATAAAGATGGCGCTGCCCTCAATAATTTTTTTTCGATGGAAAGATCTTTCTTTTGTAGCGCATCTTGTAAAGAATGCATTTTTAGGCAGATTTTATTTTATGAACTAATTCGATAAATCTAGCCATTTTTGATATACAGAGTGGGTAAGTCAAAACAGTTTCATCCTGTTTTTCAGCATTAATCATTGGATTTTAAGAAAATGCAAAAACAGGTCAATATTTATTTCAAAGTGAAACATTTTTACAATACAGACATCTGTCATGTGTCAACCCCCTCCCTTGCACTTCACCAACACCTTAATTTTAAATAGGTAATGTACCTTGTGTGGCACATCACTAAAAAGGTAATTTAATGGGAAATTCAGAAATATTTCTGTACATTGCGTTACTTTAATTTTATCGCTCTCTAGCGGAAAAAAACTATTACGTATTATAGAGTGTGACACTACAATATGTAGTACATCATTAAGAAGGTAATTTTATGGGGAATTTATAAATATGATTCTTCATTGCGATACTTTATTTGTACCGCCTTCTCTCGGGATAACAAAACTACGTATTATAAAGTGTGACACCTTATTTGAAAGAAAATTTAATTAATAATTCAATGCACTACATAACATTAATATGAATATCCTCCATATTGCACTTGCAATAGTTTGAAAATTAGTCATGCATTATTTTAAACATTATTATTTCTAACTTTATTTTGTTGCAAGGGCAATATGGAAATATTTATATTAATGATATGCGGTGCATTAAATTAGTAATTAAATTAGCTTTTAAATGAAGTGTCACACTTTTTAATACGTTACAGGTTTTTTATCCCGATAGAGGGCGCTAAAATTAAAAGTATCGCAATAAACAGTCATATTTATGACTTCCCCACCAAATTACCTTTTCAATGATGTACCGTACATGGTACATTCCTTATTTAAAATTAAGGGGTTGGAGAAGTGGAAGGGAGGGAGTTGACACATGACAGATGTCTGTATTGTAAAAATGTGTTTAATTAAACGAGATGAAACTGTTTTAAGTGACCCACTCTGTATATAAAAAATGGCTAGATTTATCGAATTAGTTTACAGAACAAAATCTGCTTAAAAATGCATTTTATACAAGATGCGCTATATAAGAAAGATCCTCCCATCGAAAAAAAAAAAAAAAAATTGACGGCAGCGTCATCTACATATTAACTTATTTAAAATTAATTTATGTCTACAACTGAAGCTCTCTTAGCGCTCTATGAACTGGATTTTACAGAATTAAAATATCTCTATTACTTACCGAAATATCCGGCTTGGGAGTTTTTATTGGTACACCCTGTATAAGTTGTAATATAGATAAATACAATCATAATTTTATATTTTAGATGTGTTAAATATGCAGGAGAACAAATCTTATGAGTGACGTTAAAAGAAAAACATTTTATTGACAAATCACAATAGTTAGTATATATAACATATAGACATAGTATGTAAAGAGTGGACACTGGATTACATACAGGCATATGAACAACAAGATGTTCTTTGAAACCGGTTCGAAAATAACACTAAAAGACAAAATGGACTTTCCTTATCCCTTTTTGACAATAATTGTAACTACATTCATTTCACGGGATTTCGCTAAACGACGACGGTTATATTTGCATCGCCCCGTATAAATCTACCTAGCAATAAAAATGGTGTTATTGATTATGCAAACAACACCTTCTAGGCCATATCGCATCCCTCATGTTCCGCAGATCCATCATAAAGCCAATAATTTGTGGTGACAGCCGAGGTTGAGCGAAGATGATGTATTCGCAGTAACAACCCCCACCCCATCAATCTTCATTGACGGTGTCAACGCTAATCCGGCGGATGGGACACAATCCGATATAATGGTCGGCAGGGGGCAGTTACGTAAACCTATTGTGTCGTCGAAAACTTGACGGGTACGTATTGTTACAGCTGCCGGACAGGACAGCATCTAGACAAAGAACACCGACTTACGGTGGTGCTTACCCTGTCCGGGTTATCGATTGATTATATAACAGTTTGTTACTTCTTGGAACACTTCAAAATGATAATTATCTGATTTTCCGTAGTAATATCCCAAGTACAGCGCTAAATCGAAATAATTCTTTTATGACTTACCGAAAGCACGTTACTTGCCTGCGACATCGGGAAGTTTGCTCTATTTTGTGGCACAGGCGGTTGGGGCATATAAATTATCAATATCTTAAAAGATTATCTGAATTATCTAATGGAATTAACTTAATAGTCTAATTAAATAACGAAAAAAACCCCTTCGAGCTTACATTAATTTGTAATTGGATGAAACAAAGTGGACCTTATGTATTTTGATGTGATCTTTCTGAAAAAAAGCAAAAAAAGATGTAGCTGTTGTTCAATTTTTTTTAAATTAGGAAAAACCGAGTTTTTCGAAATTTTCCATGGGAAAAATGCTAATTATCTGGGCAAGTATCATTCCGATAGTAAAAATAAATGCACCAACCGAAAGAGGAGGCAAAAATAGTTCGGAAATTCATTGCACAAGTAGTTTTAATGGCGAATTTCTCGCCGCCAGAAGTGCTTTTACCAAAAAGTTGTTTTTTCGTTTCTTTGATCAGAATCATGGACATAGAATTTGCGATGAACTTGTGGCGAAATTATAAATGTTAGACATATGTGCCCATGAGAGGAGTTGCGTATTTTTTTGTTGGGTCTCAAATAAAATAAGTCCCGCAGCGAAATCTGCCATAATTTTTCGGGAATTCGCAGGAAACCGGAAGGCGTAGTTTTTTTTCAATTTTTTTCCCATATGATTTTCTCCGGGTTTTCCGAAAACATCTAACAAAAAATATATATTTGAAAAAACTAACTTCGCTATCGAAAAGAGCACAAAAAAATACACAAAAAGGTATACTTTAAAAATGTTAGGAAATTAATCCTAAGCCTGAGTGTAAGTTCCAACTTGTTGATAAGCTTGTTTTTTGTTCTGCTTTTTAGTTATTTACAAGAAAACTTGAAATGGGAGAAGATATATATGCAAGTGTCTGATGACATAATAAACACAGGCCAGCCATTGCAACCTGGAAACAAAAAAATTATAGCACTGTGATAGAATTTTCTTAATTTAGGAACGTACTTACTCAATAAATTGCTGAAGAAGTCCGAAAAACCACTTGTACACAGAGCTTGCTGAACACGGTTATTAAAAATCTATGCCGATGAACACTATCAAGCGATTCAATTTGTAATAATATAACCGTTTGAAGTTTTAATCAAATTACAGAAATTATAGTTTTCGATCCCGCCGAGCGCGTGTATTGGGACTTTTGTCGGGAGAATTCTATAACTTATACACACTTTAAACTTTGTATACACATTCAGAAGACATGAAATTTGGGTTTGCGCAATTTTCAGACCAAAAAACTGAAAATCGTCAATTTTGGGCAACTTTTCTCAAAAACCGTGTTTTTTGGTCGTCACTCAATGAACAGTGGTCAAAAAAATAGATAAAATATTTTTGCAAAATTTTCCGTAATGTAAGAGTATTCTAGATACAATAAAGTACCCAAACAAAAAGTTTTGAGCCATTGGGTGCATTTTTGGCATTTTTGTGCCACTTCAAACTTTCAAAAAAAAATTATTTTTTTTTTTTAAAGAAAAAAATTTGTTTAATTTTTGATATTTTGGCCAATTATAGTCCAATTTCGGTGAAATTCACACACACATAAGATTTTACATTTAAGAGAAAACTTTGTAAGTTGCATTAAAAAAATTCAAATAGTTTGGCCGTTATAGGCAAACAATGAAATTAGGCCCGCGGTACATTTTGCCCTTCCGCCATATGCCCAATTTTGGGATTTCTGTTGCCCCCTTCTGGAAATCAATAGTCACGTTCCTTAAGTTTAAAACGCATTTTTGCTTTTTCAAACATCTTAATTTTTACCAAAGTTATGAAGAATTTAGTGTTTGAACATTTACCAAATTCAATTTTTCGACCTTCGCCGCCTCAAAATACTAAACAAATTTCAATCGTCCATACCGCGAGAACGGTGCATCGGATCAAGATTTCTCAGGAGACATGAAAACTAGCATTTTTGCTAAGCTTTCAAATGTCGTAAACTGCGTTTTGAATATATTGATTTATTTCCGACATGCGCCTGCGCAAAATTGAAAAATTGACAAAATCCAAAATTTTGGCACTTTCGAAAAACAGCTACGTTTTGTTTTGCCTTTTTTCGAAAAGATCACCTCAAAATACAAAGAATCCATTTTGTTTCATCTAATTACAATTTAATGTAAGCTCAAAATCCGTAATTTAATTCGATTATAATAACTGTCAATGAGTTAAATGTAAAGTTTGTAGTGTTGCTAAGCAGCATAGACTGCCGTTCAGTCTTGGATGCACTAAAGCTACCAAACCACAGAATAACCTACCTATTATACAAGCGAAGGATTGTGCCGAACACTTTGATTTCGGGGCGGTCAAAATTTAAAGTGACACTTGGTGACAATTGACGTTTTTGCCAGTTGTTACACTGGTAAAAATGAACAAGATTCTTATAAATTCGGATAATACACTGAAAAAAGGATTTAAATATCTGTAACATACAGTGTCGGGGCAAGACCTAAATTTTATATGGACAAGATATACCTATTTTTTGCAAGAAAAATAAAATTGAAACTTGTATTCATAAAAATGCTAACATTTCTTAGACCTTAACTAATATTATTAAGTAATTATTACTAGCAGTAAAGAATTACAGAAACATAAATTTCCTGCTTTTAGCTTTACTGAACTCCTGTATAATCCAGACTATATCTGCTTCTATAGATAAAATTGACAATGCTAAAAGTCTTTGCTGGCCCATTGTACTTCTTAATTTTTTATTAGTTTTAATTTTGAAAAGCTCCTTTCAGCAGAAGTTGTACTTACTGGTACTGTTAACAAAATTTGAATGACAATATAAATATTTCGATATATTTCTTTCAACTTATTTTTATTAAGTATTGTAGTATCTTAAATGAAATCAGGTAAATTTGGGATCATTATTTGCAAATCTTCATAAAATTCGTAAGGTTTGAAGCACTGCTCTCACCCACTCGAGAACAGTCCGCTTTAAATAATTTTAAAGGTGATGCTTTTAAAAGCAAATACAAAAATAAGTCAAAATTCATATAAAGGGGGACGTCTTAGGAAAGAAATAAAAAAGAAAAAAGAAACAAAGGGAAAAGGAAAGAAAGAGAAAAAGCACAAACAAAAGCGCAAAAGACGCACCTTTCAAATGATTTACTTTTTACCTCTGGAATCGAATATTAGAGGAGAATAAAAAAAAGTAAACCAAATCGGAACGTTCTGTTAAATATAACAATTCGATTTTTAGTTTTTAATATTATTATTATTAATATTATTTTATAAATAAAGTAGTTTATTTTTAATATTCTTGCATAGAACGATTGCCAAAGAGAAGTATTAAATTGACCCATTATATGTGCGTAATATTTTAAATATTTCACTTTAGCGAGCAAAACTTTTAAAAGTTCTAACGATAAAACCATTTTTTTTTATTTATTTTAGTTCAATGGACCGGTTTACTTTTTATTTAATATTTATCCATTTCAATCATTGGATCTCATTCTCACATCGAAATATGTTTATATAAACAAAAACAAAATAAGCGAATATATGGCCATTTACAGGATTCTACCAATTTAGCTTACCTACTCAGTGAACATTGTAGTTTGTGCAACAAGAGTAGATATAGAAAATCCATTCTAGTTGTACAATATATTTTTTCTACGACCCACTAACAAAAATCTACAAATTTAAAAAAATATTTTAGGTTGTTAAGACAAAATAATTAATTTTAAAATAATTTATAAATTGTATTAATGTATAACATAAAATAAACTTAAAAAAAATTGTCCAGAGCCCAAATTGGAACCCAGGCTATTCGCGTTGAAGGCAGATGCTCTGCCCACACCTCCACGGCCACTTTTGTGATTTTAGTTTTAATACTTGTAATTAAATTAGTTTCATAAAGTTTGATAAAACTTTTCAAAATGTTAACCAAATAAAAATAAAAATGCTATTATTTATCGTTTCTACACAAAAATAACTTTCGTTTCAATGTATATTTAATCTCAATAACCAAAAAATATAATGACAATAACTTTGACAGAATTATCACTTATTTTTAAAATTTTAAAAATAATAGTGGTTGGCTGTCCAAAATATGAACTGTGATTGGTGGATTTCATTTTTTTGCAGTGTTCTGACTACCTAGAATGGATATGAAATATATTCGTTCAGTTAAACGCAATAGCATACTTTTTCATTTTGTAATCTAAGCGTAGATGTTATTATTTCATTACGGCGCCACTTCAAGAGATACGAGGCTTGTCTAAGAAGTATCCGACCTTAATTTTTTTTTCGCAAAGTAGTGATTCTAAGGCGGCGCCACTGTGCACGGTGGAAGGGGGAACCTTAATGCTAATGCTTGAATTTTTTCACCGCGTTCGCTTATGCAAGTCGCTGGCTGGTGGTCGCCAAGTAAGGTGCTGTTCTTAGTGTTCGTCGGATTTAGTTTCCTCGCAAGATGACTGAACGAATTGAGCAAAGATACTGCATCAAATTCTGTCAAAAGCTTGGTGATTCTCAAATCCAAACAATTCGTAAGATTCAGCAGGTGTTTGGAGAAGATGCGATGGGTGTAACACACATTAAGGAGTGGTTCAACCGATTCAAAGATGGCCGCACATCAGCGGAGAGTGAGCAGCGTTGTGGCAGGCCCCAAATTGCTTGGAGTGCAGCTAATGTTGAGAGGGTGCGAAATTTGATAATGGCAGATCTTAGTTTGACAGTGCGGGAGATTGTAGAAGAGGTTAAAGTGAGTAAAGATTCTGCACATGCAATTTTGCGTGAAGATTTAAACATCTACCGGGTATCTGCGAAATTCATTCCCAAGTTGTTGTCGCCGGAACAAAAAGATCTTCGTTTTGACATTGCACAAGACCTTCTGGACACCGTCAACACTGATCCTGGGTTTCTGAACACCGTGATGGAGATGAGTTATGGGTGTACGGATACGACCCAGAAACAAAAAGACAGTCGACGCAATGGAAGCATCTTGATTCTCCAAGGCCGAAGAAAACGCGCCAGGTGCGAAGCAAAATAAAAGTGATACTGACTGTTGTCTTTGATGTCCGTAGAATTGTGCATCACGATTACGCATTGGAAGGACAAACAGTGACAAAGGAGTACTATCAAGATGTTCTCCGGCGACTCCGTTATGCAGTTTGGCGCAAAAGACCAAACATGTGGACGGTGAACAACTGGCACTTGCATCATGACAACGCCCCTGCACATTCATCCCAATTTATCAACACTTTCTTAGCCAAACATGGAATTACAACCGTTCGCCAGCCTCCCTACTCTCTAGACCTGGCTCCTTGCGACTTCTGGTTGTTTCCAAAATTGAAGATGCCACTGAAAGGATCCCGTTTTGAGAGTAGAAAAGAGATAATGCGGAACGCGACGACGGAGCTGAACACCATTCCAAAGGAAGTCTTCCAGAGGTGTTTCCAGCAGTGGAACGATCGGTGGGCTAAGTGTGTGCAAGCACAAGGGGCCTACTTTGAAGGGGATTAGGGTCCCAACTCCGTCAGGTATTCGAAATATTTTTCTGGCCAAAGGTCGGATACTTTTTAGACAGGCCTCGTATATTGAATGGAACAAAAAACAGATTTTAATAATGTTTAGAATTTGGCATTCTTTCTTATTTAAAATAATTCGTTATTCGTTGTTTTTTATATTAAAGTTAAAATACAGAGTGTTTGAAAGTTAACATTCTTTTATATGATTTTTTGCTTACATATAGGTAGGTCACATGTGAGAAGAAAACAAAATTAATATATTTCATCATTTAAAGAAAGCTGCATTAAGGCTTGAGGCCCTTCAGGCTGAGAGGCTGTAGGTGGTGGCCCACGTCGCCCACGCCATTCTTCTCTGAATTAAAGGTTGGTGATATAATTAGAAAAAAAATGCTTCACAATAATTTATTTTGAAGTAAATTGTACTTATCGCAAAACTAAAAAAGGTTTTTACTTGAGGGACCAGACCGAATACTTGTTGTGCTTAAATTCATCAGATTTTTTAGATAACATTAACTCTTTAACAGAGTGATTCTATTACAATTTATTGATGTATT
Source organism: Psylliodes chrysocephalus (assembly GCA_927349885.1). Taxonomy (NCBI): domain Eukaryota; kingdom Metazoa; phylum Arthropoda; class Insecta; order Coleoptera; family Chrysomelidae; genus Psylliodes; species Psylliodes chrysocephalus. The sequence goes on along the minus strand of OV651815.1, from coordinate 32,602,690 downwards.
AATTAATTGTGTACTTTCCTGGAAAACACTTTCAACTATGATAGTTGGATCTAGAAAAATAGATTAAACTGATAATAACTGACAATATGAATGCAAATATACTTCCCAACTGTAATTTTGAAAGCCTCTTATGTGTTTTAGAGCCTGATGATATGTCAATAATACTATAAACAATCCTTGTAATAAAACTTTCGCCATACTCTCTTATAATAATTTGACAACTCGGTGGATAAATCCGTGATTGTTTGCAATTCATATGTAATAATCTAAGAGATGATCTTGTTTGGAGATTAAGTGGTAAGAAGTTGTCAATAAATTATGAGTTGTAACAACCGAAATAAAAGGAACCGTATTAAAAGTTATAAATAGACGTGGCATACGATAATTTTATTATTTTTTTTTTATTAAAAATAGTGTTGGAAGATAATAATTCATTTTTATTTTATGTTTATATAAATTGATTTCCCATTGTACTGGGAGTGTAGACCTACACCCCTTAAGTACAGTCAAGCCGCCACTTATAAAACCACTTAAAACTTTGAATTTTGTATATTTTTTTAACACATTTTTTAGGACACTGAAAATTCAGTTTTAGTTGTAAGGTCAAATTGGTTAAATGGATCCTAGAGGTAACTGGGCCCTATACTTCTTTTTTGTAATCCAATATTTTAAACTTCCCGCGCTTTGTAACATGACAGCTATCATGCCAAAGCTTGCGTTACATCTATTTTTTAAGTTCTTGCTGTAAGTGAGTATCGTAACGAAAATATTCATGTTAAAGTATTTTTTGGTAGAAGAATAACAGCGTTGGGCACTGACGTATTAAAAAAAATCTCAGTAAGTACAATAATACATTTTTTTAACATGAAAATCGGCCTGGTATAAGAAGAAGCAGCATCTATGCTGTAATTCATTTTAACATTTTACGGTTATACTAATAAAAACAAGTTTGACTGTATAGGTTTCTGTTACCTTGGTAAATTCGATTTGATGAGGCAACTGGAACTTAAAGTTTTTGAGTAACTGGGTCTGTAGGTTTCAGTTACCCAATACAGTTGTCTTGTAACTATTAGTTTGATATTTTAACGTTTATCTTCTATTTTATCTTACTGCAAATAATAAAAGTGCATAAAAGTGACAGTACAAAAATTTTCAGGACATAATGGTGCGTAATTACCAGCGTCGTACCCAAAAAGGGGCGGATGGTGAACGATATTCCCTAGAAGCTCTTATTCATGTTGCCGAGGACGTTAAAAATAGTAATAAATCCATGTACGCTGCAGCAAAATTTTATAACATTCCCAAGTCAACCTTACGACATTATATTAAATATGCTTTAACTAAAGAAGCGGAAGAACAACTAGTTTCTACATTAAATACAATGCAAAAGTGGGGATATGGGCTTTCACGCCAAGAGACGTTTGACTTAGTGCAGTTATATTTGAAGAATAGAAATTCAAATATTTCAAAATTAAAAAATAATCGTCCGGAGAACAGTGGTTCTTGAATTTTTGTGAAAGAAATAAGCTATCTCTCAAAAAAGCTCAAGGAGTAGAGGTGGTTAGAAAAAAGCAAGAAAAACCTTGAACAATGTACGGTTTCTTCGATCTTCTAGAAGAAACAATTTTAAACTTAAAGTTACAGAATCGACCTAAACAAATATTTAATTGCGACGAAACATCCTTCTTCAGTGACCCTTCAAAAACAAAAGTGGGTACAAAAGCTACAAGGACTATATCTACACAGGGCTGCCGAGGGCCAGACCGGGCCCCAGGACAATTCTCTAGATCGGATCCCGTGACAAAAAAAGCTCCTCAACTTTTCCTCTTCTAGTTGAATTGAATTTTCTAAAAAAAAAGGTTCTCAAACAAAAACAAAAAACTTTTCCTCCTCTACTTGAATAGGTCCCTCAAACAAAAAAACTTTCCTCTTCTCGTCTTCTGCCGAACTTCTTTCTGATAGAAATCAACAAAAATCCGGTTACCGGGCCCCCCTTATACCACTGCCGGGCCTCCATTTGAGTCCGGGTCCCGGGAATTAGTCCCGGCTGCCCCCCTTTCTAGTCGGCCCTGTATCCACATACGGCAGAGAAAATACCACAGTGTTAGTATGTTGTTCAGCATCAGGCCAGAAATTGCCTTTGTTAACTATTTTCAAGGGAAAAAATTTTATCGAGTCGATGTTACCTGAAAAACCTGAACCACTAGATATAATTGCTATAGCCGCTTCGGATAAGGGATGGATGACGACCATAATATTTGCGAATTGGTTTAGAAAATGTTTTTTACCTCATGTACCAAAGGAACGTCCAATCCTTTTAATTGTAGATGGACATACAACCCATATTTCGTGTAATGTGATCCAAGAAGCCCTTGATAATAATATTTGTATTTTAAAATTACCACCATATACAACCCTTCTGCTTCAGCCACTCGATGTTGGTGTATTTAAGAGCATGAAAGCGACATGGGATGAAAATCTTTGTAAATGGCAAAGGCTCAACCTAAGAAGAAAAATTCCTAAAACTAAATTTATGCATCTTCTTGACAAGGAATTTTTGGAAATACCTAAACAGAACATTATAAATGGATTTCAAGCAACAGGTATCTATAATTTAGATACAGGTAAACCAGATCGAACAAAAGTTCCTAAAACATAATTTTCACAACAAGCTCTTGTAAAATATAACCACCACGGTAAACAAAACGAGGTGATTATTGGAAGGAAAGAGCAAGAAATTAATGAAAAAGAAGAAAATGGAACAATTCATCAAATGGAAGATTTAGTTAACAAAGAACAGCAAACAAATATAGTAAATGAGCAACAAGGTAAAAAGGAGTTGATGCCTGAAGACAAACCTGGACCTTCAAACACCCAAAGCAATATTTGTCTGAATCGCTTTGAAAGTCTGGTGGTTGAACTACTAAAAAATAAAAAAAAGAAATCGGAATCTCCGACACTACAAAAGAGAAGAAAGATCTGCAATGGGGCAGAAATTATAACAACATCAGACTACTTACAGAAAAAGAAATTAGAAGGGGAAAATAAAAAACTGGAAGAGGAGAAAAAGAAAGCCCGAGCAGAAACAAAGTCTAAGAAAATAGATCAAAAAGTGAACTCTATCTAAAACATAGATCCTTCGAAAGAGAAAAAACTCCGAGATAAATTTTTGTGTGTTTACACTGGACTAAACAACTGTCAGACATAAATCTCATGCAATAAATGGCAGATGTAAACGTACCTTAAGAAACGTTCCAGTTACCTCAAAGTTTTCTACATTGTACAAATACAGAATTACACTACGTAGTTCCAGTTACCTCAAATTCCTGGGTAACTAGAATCTACTGACAAAAAAAAAATAAAAAATTCCCTTGAAGCTCAGAAAAACATTTTTGTTTTTAAGCTGTTATTGCAGTTGATTTACAAAGGTCAAAATTGCATACTCATAGAATCTTGACCATTTTTCTTTGCAGGTTCGTCTCGTACATAGTCGCAAATTTAAGTGTTATAAAATTAGGTTCCAGTTAACCAACTTGATCTTAAAATGTTTAAAAATTCAATAAAAAGTAAATTTAGTCCAATCTTCAGACTTAATATTGTAACAGTAACCGTTATTTGGTTATTTCGGACACAATAACCTCTTATTCAAATGTCGTTTGTCGTCTATGCTTTGTGTCAGAGGTAGTGTTATTTTTATTTGATCTATCAGACAGCGACGAATAGGTCACTTCTATTTTGATTTTATTTGGGTCATTCAAAATATTAATTCATATTTATTTATGTTAATGACTGTCTGATTTTGGTAATAATATGTTATTAAATATATTTTCTGTTCAATGATTTCTCGAGCAAATTGTCAAATTTTATACATAACCTCTACATCTGCAATGAATGACACATGTTAGCTTCTGTATAAAATTATATATTATTTTTTGGAATAAGATATTTTGCTTAACTATATTTACATATATTAAATAAGATTTTTCCTTTTCATATTAATTTTAGTCTCTGTGAAATTATTCATTTAATAATTAAAGCATTTTATCTAAATCCTTCTCAAATTTCTTTTCATCTATCAAAACATTTTAACCCTTTTTAGTCCATGGCCATTTCTAGACGGTTCGGTTTCGAATACAATAAGAATCATTTATCTTGAAGATCGTTCAGGTTCGAATATAAATAAGAATCATTTATCTTGAAAATCATTCACGGTTCAACCACGAATAGCAGTCTCGAATGAGAGTTATGAAATAGAATCCCGAATGACTTGGTGAAAGTTGCCTGACCGGTATATAATGTTTATGGATTGATGTACCTCTGCAGTTTGGAGCGAAGGATGAAATACCTGATTTTACCTATAACATACCATACCGTATATCACCTTATTTACCACACAGATAAGTGCAATTGATCTAATCAATAAATTGTTTTAAATTTCAATTATGTGCAAACTTATGAGAATTAGAATTTGATACCTTCCTTATCTAAAGCATGCTTTAAGTATAATTTGTTAGTGATTTTCTATATTTTTATCACTAGTGTAGAGTTAGGTATATAAGCTTTAAATATAGTGGTGCCAAACTTCTTTTTAAAAGTTATTAAAGTTATTTGAAAACCTATCCCACGCCCTATAAATTGATGTTACATTCATGTTAAAATATCAATTTTAAAATTTTGTAATCTGTTTTCTGTGATTAGCATTATCATTTGTTAGGTTAATTTAGTGTTTAACCAAATATTATTAACTTTAATATTTTAATCGCATAATCACCAATAAAACATTCTTGTACTCAGCTCAGTTTTTTCTCTATATATGTCTAGTTACTTTCCAACCATTCATGCCAAGAACAAACAACATTTTTTAGTAATATGTTTATTTCTACGAAAAATTGATGAAAAAATGATAGTATATTCTAATCTCTGAAAACTGATTTTTTTTATAATGACGTGTCTATGCCACAAGTTCGATCTAAATAGGTCATCTTCTTGTAGTGTTTCCACTTTAAACAATAGGTTAAGAAAAAAATCACTATAATAATATATTACCTGCAGACATTAAAACACAACATTTGTGTCCTGTTTTTATTCTCGCAGATTTATGTATCCGTTTATGAGAAAGTTTACTTCTTGATCGCTATCATTTGATATTAAGATTCCTTGCTCGACTGTCTGACAATCGAGTCAAGCGGAGAGAGATCGTCTTTGGCCCCTGCTGCCATAATGTATACTCGGCTTTAATAATTCAGTCAGAACGCTATCAAGTCGGCTATGTACATATGTTGGGTCATTAGCAAACTGCGTACGTCAACGACTGCCATCATAAACACGTCATCATCGCCGAGAAACGCTTTCGGTCGTTAGTCCTCACAAATAGACTAGTAGGAATTAAGACTTAGCTTTATTGGATACTGGAATGGAAAGAAATACGACATGGCGTGTTTTGGGACGAAATAACAGTTGATTATTTTACTAGGTTGATAATTGCCAATCTGAATACTTACTCGTATAAACCTAAATATGGTTGATTTAAGGAGACTCACAGACAGTTTCTATCAGTCATTGAGGTAGAATCCGATTTACAATAAGAAGAAGACAGCTACGTCATCACTTGACGAAGTAATTCGTTGAAAATTGCCGGCTACTGTAGGTTTAGTGATGTATGAATATTAGGCTAAGTTCAGATGAATAAATATTCAACGTGCGTTAACGCACGTTTTCTAACCGCACGTTTAGATATCATAGTGTTTATGTACAAACTATGACATGAACGCACGGAACCGGACGTTGACGTGCGGTACTGCAAGTTTTCGCGAAAATCTCAAGACGTTGTCGCACGGACGTTACACGTGCGTTTTGAAAGATCGACAAAGATAATTTTGTTGTTCAGTTGTACGCGCGTTTCTGTAGCGATCCCATGATTTTTGCATAGGTATTATTCATGAAAATGTGTGAATCTGATTTTGACATCGAATTACTGGTTGAAGAAGTAGAAAAAAGACCAGTCATTTGAAATACAGCTTCGGAATGTTATAAAAACAAAATTTTAAAACGTCGGGCTTGGGAAAAATTAGTTTTAATGTTCTGTGATGACAATGACTGTCAAGAAAAAAAGAAAAACTGGATAAGCACAAACTTTATTTATAAATAAAAACGTCTCGTCCACATACAGAATTGAATTTGTATTTTTGCTTTCTGTACCTTAACCAATAAAGTGAGAGTTTAGAGGGAGACAAAAGTGTGAAACTATCAAAATATTTTGAAAACGACTTGCACGATATTTACCAATGTTGTTTTATCGGGAATAATTATACTGTTGCCTTATTTTTAGTTTTGCCTCACTCTTCATATTTATATCATTTGATCTTGATACGCAATTTTTCCTTCATTGACGAAATAATTCGTGAATTTAGTTCGGGTATTATCTGCTAAAAGAGTAGGTCTCCAATGGTGATCGTTAGTTAAGTTTAATAGTTTTCATCTCTCATCCGAACATAATTATGCAGTACTGGAAGTGCCTTTATAATATGTATGGCGCAATTCTCATTAACATATATTGGTCGATGTAGTATTATCCACTTATTACTGGCTATACATTCAACATATTTACGAGCTAAAGTTAATCTATAATTAAATATTTTTTTCGTATGTTAGCATATTTTCCACCGTAGGGCCTCATCAAATTTTTCATCAATTCGAATGCTTCGTCTGCTGCAATCACATAAGGTAGTGCCGTATCAAGCTTTTCTGTTAAAGGTGACAGCTTTGATATATTTAAAGATTTCTCAGTGAGTTTTTTTGTATAAGACAGAATCCTTAAAAATTCCTGAATCACTATCCTTGCAATAAGCACCAATATCCACCCAAATGAAATGACAGTCAGAGTCGCACAACGGCAAGAGTACTAGAGAAAAAATCTCCGTTTTGTTGTATTTTTATTTTTCTTATAATATAAACCACCAAATAATAGCTTTTTAAAACGTCCATCTTCCAGGCTCGACTGAAACCGACTATCTGGAACGCCTCGTAATAATTTAAACCTACGTTGACGTGCGTTAACGCACGTTATCTGAACTTAAGTTACACATGCGGTTAGAAAACGTGCGTTATCGCACGTTGAATGTTTATTCATCTGAACTTAGCCTTATTGGAACATGAGAATTATCATTTTTATACCAAGCAACTTATTTATTCCTCATTTATTGATAGTTATAGATATATACAGGGTGGGCCACTTGTAACGCCTCGGTCTGTAGAGCCAAAACTATTTGATTTTTATTAAATCTGTTTTCACAGTAAGATCAAAAAAGACAACAATTTAAAAATAATTTTATTTATACGGGGTTTTTTAATAAAGTGATACACATCAAAGTTAGGTTTTCTAAATGGGACACCCTCTATTTAATTTTATATTTAAATTGCCCTTGATTTTTCTACTATAACAACACTAGATAGTTTGAGATTATACAGGATATTTCACAAGCTATAACCAGTTCTATATTTATATTTAAATCGAATTGATACCATCCATTTTTCCATCCAAAACTCGTTCCCAGCAAAGCTACGAAAAACTGACGTCACAAAAAGCGATTAAAACGGGTATAAAGACCCGAACCCGAGGGCCCGAGAATTCATTCATTTTATTATTTTACATTCAAGCAATCACTTTATTATTTGTATCTAGTTATATAGTCTGTACCTTTCCTAAAACGCTCTTTCTAAATGACAACTATCATACAACACCTCCTATCCTCCGTAGTTGTCAACATCTCGACGCCCAACTCCCCGTCGGTCCTATTTCCCTACTTTTCTACGTCCCAACGCTATCACTTCTAACACCACTTTAGTATTTCCTACCATTGTATCCATCCCGACGCTCACCGTCTTGACGTTCAACGTCCAGACGCCCTACTTCCCTACCTTTCTACATCTCGAACACTGTTACGTCCCGCACCACCTAAGTATTGCCTACCTTATATTCATCCCGACGCTCAACGTCGCATTGCTCTACTTCTCGACGCTTGCCTTCCCTAAATATTTCCTTCATAATATCCTTGGAGACACCCTTTGTCGCTTAGCACCATTTAAGTATTTTTTACCATATATCTGTCCCGACACAATACCATAATAAATACCTCCCTGTCCACCACAACGCTAGGCGCCTCCTCGATGTACCTAAATCGAGGCCGTCACAGCGCTAGATACAATTAGCACATAATGTCTATGTCTAGTATAGACGAATCTAATGTCTGTATTTTCAATGGTGAGTCAAAATATTTATGTAACTTTCTTTGAGATACCACCGGGGTTTCGTTTGAATAAACCACATTGCTTTCGGACAACCACCCCGAAAGACATTTAGGTTAGACATATGTTTTTCGATGGGTGAATTTGAGTATTTTAATAGAAATAATAAAAATCAAAAATCAGTATTTAGAAATATACAGGGTTGTATTAAGTCATTTAGAAGAAATTATAAAAATCAGTATTTTAGAAATATACAGGGATGTATTATCTTGGGTAAATTATACAAACCGAGATGGTAAAATTTAACAGTAAGTTAACCAACTGCCAACTGGTGAATGGACACTGTTCGTTAGCTTAAGGGGGTCATCACCTCTATACTCGTCGAAATAATTACCTAAGAGGTTACAACTTGTGTATATCTAGAATAGAATAAAGCTAAATAAAAATATAAACATCAACACAGTAGTTAATTAACTGGCGAATTGACGCTGTTCGTTAACTCCGTTGATCATCAAGCTAAATAAGAATATAAACATCAACACAGTAGTTAACCAACTGGCGAATTGACGCTGTTCGTTAACTCCGTTGGTCATCAAGCTAAATAAGAATATAAACACCAACACAGTAGTTAACCAACTGGCTAATTGACACTGTTCGTTAACTCCGTTGATCATCATACTAAATAAAACATATCTTGATAGCAAATATTAATTGTAACATACTTTGTTATTATTGCATCACATTTAAAGTATGAAAAATAAAAGAGTTTAAATATAAATTTGTCTGATTTTATTTATCAATTTACAACAAACTTTGCATCGAACCCTGGTTTGCCTTAATTAACATTATCACAACGTGGGTATATAAATTATAAATTAATTAACTAGACGATCATCACTTCTGCTACTAGAGGGAAAAGGCCAAATACAGTCAGTATAGAATTTAAAGTAAAATAAAATTAAAAGATAAATAATAAAGATTTCAGACGTTAGAACAACTGTCAAAATGGGGTACCGAGGGGTGGGTAGTGTTTTAAGTCACCTGAATACCGTAAAACCACCATCTACCCAATCAGATTAAAGGTTATTTACAGGATCATATTTCGAATTCAATATAATTAATAGTAGTAGTAGTAATCGTCAGAATTGACGGATTATTTATTTACCTACTTAATAACAATAATGTCTAAATAAAATTATTTTTTGAATATTTTGAATAAAATCTACCATAAGTTGGTTTTCTCAGTAAAAATTATGCATTACCAAGCAATTCCCAGACAGCACAATTCAATCCATTGGATGTCCATCGGAAGTCCATTCATGGACATATCGGCTGTCCAAAGGACGTCCAGCATTTTACCAAAGGACATCCAATGGACATTCACTGGACTATACAAATGTCCCACTCCTGGACGTCCATTTGGACTCCACGAAAGGTCCATATATGGACTCTTTTTGTATTGCTTTTGGACAATTTATGGACATCTGACGGACATCACCACCTATATTAATATGAAATAAAATAATTGCAACTATTGTCTTATTTTTATTGTCATAAATAATATCAAGCATGTATTGGTTTTATACACACTCCTTTCTGTTGACCTTCTCAGCCATTTTCTTAAGGCTATTTCGCTTACTTTTTAAGCAGCACCATTGTCACTTTCAGCAGCAGCTAAAAAAAGACATTACATTTTATATGAATATTGAGTCATAAATCAATCGTTTAATAAACACCTGATCAAGCAAAAGTGATAGTTAAAAATGTAAAATTTTTAGATAACATATTATTAGCTAATATGAAAATATGCATTGACTAATGTACTTTACCCCTATACTTACATATAAACAAAAAACTGCTCATTGTTTCTTTAAATTATCATTTTACTTTCATGCCATCATATTATGTGAATTCTTTCGTAAGGGTATTAGAAATTATGGAAACAAACCATCTTTTTATAAGTTCGTCATGTCCTTGTCCCTGGTTTTGGTAATGGCTGAATCTAAAATTGCAATAAAAATATGTATTTGTGAACATAAAAGAGAAATAACTTATGAAACCACTTTCAATGCATTATTTATTAAACGTTACAAAACGATTCTATTTTATTTAATAAAAGTAAAACTTACAGCTTCTTTAAAAATATTTGTATCTTCTAAATAGCCTTCTACTTCTGCTAACGTCTCATGCAGTACAAATAGAAACTTTTCTTCTGCTTTGAAAGTTTTCTCACCTCATAGTTACAATAATAATTATGTTGACATCATCTATTTAATAAAAAAAAAACTTTTATCCATTAAACAGATGGGTGAAGGTCGACATTACTTACGGATCCCGGACTATACATAGTATTTTGTAAGCAGTATTAAGAACTGCTATTCCTCTTTAATTTTAATACATTTGTTGGTCACCTTTTTTATGGTCACCACTCTCTTGGCATTTTTTTCTCTTACTCATGCCATAACAGTTTTTAATTAAAACGGGTTCCAGAATTAAATTTAAGTTTTCTACGACCACCTTTGTACCCAAAAAGTATCAGTATCAACCAACCGCATTGCCCTTCAACAAATCCTTCCCAAATCCCGAATAATTCCTTGTCAAAAAAAGGAAATAATCACTACCTCAAAGCGATCCTTTCAACTTTGCGTGAATAATAACTAATTTTATGACGGACGGCCCTTTTGTAAAGAATAGACAATAATAATACAAATTACTGATCTCTCTTTTAAATAAAACGAACAAAAAAAACTTGTTTGTGCCTATACCTATCTTAAGGTATATAGTTGAGAGCGGTTTTGTGAAAGATAAAAGGGCACACAGTAGGTAGTTGAAACCCATCAGTCTAAGCTATTTTGTGAATAGCCTGGCACCGGGGGCATGTCGTATTTTAAACCAAACGTGTTTGGACTTTTTCAATACCATGACTAAATGTAAGATAATCAACGACCGTAAATTTTAAAGTCTGTACTACACAAATAACAACCGTGTTGGACGTTTAGTTTTCCCTTGGGGTGTAATAGATGAACGATTTTATTTATAACAAGTTTACCAAAAATGTAATAGGGGACAATCAATAGAAATTAAAATGTTTCTTATAGTACCGAAACGTTTATCGAAAACTTATTTAATTTATTTTGTACTAATATTAAAAAACTTAATTGTTGTAATGATATGTATCAAAACTAAATAGAATTGGAACCTCAAACAGTGAAACTTCAAAACGATATATACTTTAGGCACCTGTTTAAAGTACTTATTTAGCCAGTTTTTCAAACGTAATTTACTTTTTTGTTATAGGCTGAAACATATTAAATGAAAAAAATTCAGTGCGCCCTCAACAACCTTCTCCTATAATTTTTTGACAAAATAATAACATTTAAAATCGATTAAAAAAATTTTAATATTAGGGAAACATTCCGAATATTTTTAAAATAATTTTATATGATTTTTTTTCTCCTGACTATGTATCTCCGAATAACACTAAAGCCTATTGGCTTATTGTGTTTTACCCCATGTTAGTTTATAGCACCCACTCTGTCACCTTTGTATCTTGTACAAGTTTGTACAGATCCTTGGGTGAGCGGGTTCTATACGTTGTTGGATTAACCTAGGGTTGTCCAAAAAGAGACTGTCTTTTGCGATCTAGAGCTTCGCATTCGCGTGTTTGGCCGTTTCTGGTTTCTTGTGACATAGTCGGCACATGAGTTCCCCAATTTTGTTCAAGTGTCCCTTTACTAGGGTGTGCCCAGTCATGAACCCTGTTATCACTTTCAACTGGTTCCTATTCATTGAGAGTAGTTCTCCAGTTCTTTTGGGACATGGTCTGCCTATGAAGGCTTTTCCATGTGCCTGTTTTGGGGTGTTTCCCCAATAGTTAATATGTTTTTCCCGAATCTAGTTGTTTCTGAAACCCCGGACTGTACTTTTTGGTACTCCTGGGTTTGTGTCTGGTTCCGGTGTTTCTTCTGACCCTCTTTTTGCAAGTTCGTCAGCCTTTTCGTTGCCTTAGATCCCTTTGTGACCTGACACCCAAAATAGGTTTACTCTATTTCGGTCTGCCAGTGTTCTTAGTTCTTCGATGCATTTCCATACCACCCTCGACGTAACTTTCTGACTCGATATGGCCTTAAGTGCCGCTTGGCTGTCTGACATTATTTGAATATGCTGATTTTCGACAGCTCTTTCATTGTTCGTTTTTGTACATTGCAAAATTGCGTATACCTCGGCCTGAAATACCTCGGAATGTATTCCTATAACAAAGCTATGGTTAGTATTAGAGTTTTTGGAGAATACTCCTGCCCCACTGCCTTCCGCAGTCTTAGACCCGTCTGTATACCAGGTTTGTTCCTGTCGTTGGGCACTGGGCTCTCTTATGGTGATCTCCGCTCTTTCCTGTATTAAAACCTCAAATGGAGTATTAAAAGAGTACCTCTTGGTTATGTGGTCTGATCTCATGTCTAGCACGTCTCCTGTCACTAACCTTGAGATACTCATGTGACCTGGCCTAATGTCAAGATTTCCTAGTGTATTCCCTAATCTGTAAGCACCTAATCTTGCCTCCCCCTGTATTACATAGTGAAGAAGTGGGAGTCCTATTAGTGCTTCCATTGCAGCAGTGGGGGTTGTTTTCATTGTCCCCGTTATTTCGAGGCAGGCAAGTCTTTGTACCTTGCTTAGCCTCGTTATTGCTTTCCTTTGCTGTGTCTTTGGCCACCACACCAAAGCTGCCTATGTTATTATCGGTCTCACCACCATGTTATAAAGCCAATATACCATGTCTGGTTTTAACCCCCATTTTTTTCCAAAGGATCGCCTTGCCATCATTAACGAGGTTTCCGCTCTCCTTGTGGTTCTTTCTAGATGCTGGTTCCAGGTATGTCTCGAGTCAATAAAAACCCCGAGATATTTTACCTCCCCCTTAAGCTGAATGCTTGCACCTCTTAGGTTTAGAGGCCCTAGTCCCTCCAATTTCCTCCTGCGGGTGAATGCAATTATGTCAGATTTGTTTGGGCTAATGTTTAGTCCTTCCGCCTCTGTCCATTTTGTTACTATATTTAGAGCCTCTTGCATTCGATCTCTTACTATAGTGTTGTATTTTCCCTGTGCCATGATCACTAGATCATCAGCATATCCCAGGGTTCTATGTCCCTTATCTTTGAGAGCCCTAAGCAGCCCGTCTACTACAAGGTTCCACAGGAGTGGAGACAGCACTCCACCCTGTGGATATCCTCTCGCTACCCGTGCCGCTATTGTCTCTGTCATAAGGGTTGTGTGTATAGTTCTCTCCCTTAACATAGAGTCGATCCAGGACACGCATGTGTCCTCGATTCCTCTGTGTTTGAGAGATCTAATGATCGATTCAACGGAGGTATTGTCAAAAGCACCCTCGATATCCAAGAATACTCCCAGCATTACCTCCTTGTTTTCCAGTGTGTTCTCCACCCTTTTTATTAATTGATGGAGAGCTATTTCAGTTGATTTCCATGCACTATAGGCGTATTGGTCTTGATATATTGGCCACTGAACCAATATCCCGTCTCTAATATGTCTATCTAGCAGTTTGTCCAAAGTCTTAAGTACAAAGGACATAAGACTTATTGGTCTTAGGGACTTTGCCGTTTCCTGTCCCATTTTCCCAGGTTTTGGTATAAAAGTTACCCTAATATTTCTCCAAGCTTTTGGTATATGTCCAAAGGCCAGGCTACTTCTGAGTATGTTACAGAGTCTGCTGTATAAAATATTAGGACCTCTTTGTAATATTATTGGATAGATCCCGTCCATGCCCGGTGATTTATATGGTTCGAATGAGCTAATTGCCCATTTCAGTTTATCGTAGTTCACCACTTGTTTGGCTATCCTCCAATCCCCCTGTTGGCTCTATTATGAGCTTCCAGTCCGTTTAGATTCCGGTTAGCCGATGTGTGTGCTATGGTTTGTGCACCAGGGAAGTGAACCCTGAAGAGTTCCCTTACTGTTTCCTTCCCTGTGATTGTGTACTCCCTCAATTCATTCTTAAGGGTGTTTATTGTGTGTTGTGTGTCTTTTGAGAGAATTTTTTTTGGAGCCTGGCACATTCTTGAGTGCTTGCTATCTCCTCACAGTGCCTTCTCCAAGACTCTCTCTTGACTTTTCGTAAGGCTATATTGTAACGGGTGCGTATGGTTCTATATAGTTCCCATTCGCCGGTTATTTTAGCCTTATTAAATTTTTGTCTCACCTGTTTCCTTAGTATAGCATGGTCGTCATTCCACCATGGAACTTTCTTGATAAAGTTCCTTGCTATTAAGGGACATGTATCGTTGAAAACGCTAGTGACTGTGTCATTAAACTCATCCACAGCCATTTCTAGGTCGGTTGTTGTTCTTATCGTCTTTCTCATCTTCGGAAGTTATACGATATTAAAATAACTTGTTTATTTTTGATAAAAACCATTTTTTTAATTTTAACAGCGACTAATAATATCCACCCTTTATTGACGGCGGGGTCCCTTTGGTACTAAAGTAGATTTTAAGTACAATCCACTCTTTCAGGGTTATTCCGTCGCCAATGCCTTTAACAAAGTTACTATAAAGCTAGACCCCCACCATAAAGATTCTGAAACTCTCTAATAGTGACCTTAAGTCAAAATAAGATAGTGGCAAACACTGTAAAGAACCAACAGGAACAATGTCGCTACCCATGTTGCCACTAAAACTCCACGATATTTTAAAGTATCAAGTGAACTATTCTGGGACCTTCTTGCTTCGCTATGTACCCAGTTACATTATTTAGGCATATTAGTGGTACTGGTGGATGGCAGTAACTAATTCATTGGTAGTATATAGTTTTTGCCACTATAGACTAACAATTAAATGATACTACCCAGTTCAATTAAGTACCTAAATGTTAGTTTGACTATTCTGGAACCTTTTTGCATCTCTGTATACCCAGTTACTTTATTTAGGCATACTAGTGACACTGGTGGGTGGTAGTAACTGATTCACTGGTTCTTTACAGTTTTTGCCATTAAATAGCAACAGTAAAATGATACTATCCAGTTCCAATAACTACCCAAATGTCACTTTGACTATTCTGGGACCTCTTTTCTTCTCTATGTACCCAGTTACTTTATTTTGACCTATTAGTGGCACTGGTGGATGGCAGTAACTGATTCATTATTGTGACACTATACACTAACACAAAAATAATACTGCCCAGTTCAAGTAAGTACTTAAATGTTAGTTTGACTATTCTGGAATCTTTTTGCATCCCGTTGTCCCCAGATACTTTAATTAGGCATACTAGTGGCACTGTTGGGTGGTAGTAACTGATTCACTGGTACTATATAATTTTTGCCACTAAAGAGTAACAATAAAATACTATCAAGTTCCAGTAACTACCCAAATGTTACTTTGACTATTCTGGAACTTTTTTCTTCTCTATAAGTATTAGCACCGCTGGTGGGTGGAAGTAACTGATTCATTGATACTACATAGTTTTTACCACTACAAAGTAACAATAAAATGATATCGCCCAGTTCAACTAAGTACCTGAATGTTAGTTTGACAACTTTGGGACCTTTTTGCATCTTTATGTACCCCGTTGCTTTATTTAGACATACGAGTGGCACTAGTAGATGGCAGTAACTGATTCGCTGGTACTGTATAGTTTTGCCATTAAATAGCAACAGTAAAATGATACTATCCAGTTCCAATAACTACCCAACTGTTACTTTAACTTTTCTGGGACCTTTTTGCATCTCTATATATCCAGTTAATTAATTTAGACATATTAGTGGTACTGGTGGGTGGCAGTAACTCATTCATTGGAACTATATCGTCTTTGCCACTATAGAGTACCAATAAAATGATACTACTCAGTTCCAGCAACTACCCAAATGCTATTCTGACTTTGGGTGTGTTTACAGTTCCAATAAATGGTATCGTTGTGGCAATAGTTACTTTCAAAGCCCGTATAAAGTAGCCTTACTCAATAAAGTAGCAATATTAGTATCAGGATGTGCCCCAGAAACTGAGGCTTTGCAGCAAAACCGAAATTGGGAGGATTTGATACTTGTGTGTGTTACTTGAGAACTTAAATATAATTTCTGTAAAGTAAGACAGTTATATTGTTTATTATCAAAGTTGTTAATGTTAAAGGACAAGACTTCTATGAAGCATTAATTAATATCCGAGGAGTTTTAGTCTAGGAAACTGTCTTTGAATATTGTATAGTTTTTAATTTAGAGGTTCTTACACGAAACATAATAACTCTTTTTTTTTTCTTAAACACTTTTATTTTATTATAATATGCAACTATAATAACTAACAAACATAAGATCTTGTAAAAATTTAAGAAATGATATTCAAAATCAATCTCATACAACTTTGTGTGGGATTGATTTTAAGTATCATTTCTTAAATTTTCAAACATTTGAGCAGTTTGATATTCTTCTTCTTCTTCTTTAATAAAATCTTGTACTTTATAGTTCCGGCGTGTCCCGCTATAATTCTATCATCTTTCGCGCTATTTTACTCATTGATCTGTATTATTTTACTGGATAGGATATAGGCTATATTTAATATACTAAAAAACCGTTCCACCAAGGAGACCGGAAGTGCAACAATGCTGGCCGATTTGGGCAAATTATGGTGGGTTCACAGAACTAAAATTTGGGATAATTTGACATACCTAACCTACAATTTGATTAGTTTTTCTTCTTATTCTTCTTCTATTCCTTTTGCGGGCGATGTCCTTCGGGAAAATTCACCCATGATTTGATTTTTTATGAAAGAAAATATAAAAATGGAAACGTGAAGCATATTGTGTCTTCAGGAATAAACGTTTATTGATTATTTCATACTCTTTTTACTTTGTTTTCCACAATAAAAACATCTCATCGTAGCTTGTTGACACAATTAAATGACAAATGTGATGACAAATGTGATGACAAATGGAAATAGAGATTACGTTAAATATCATCCGGTCCGCCATATTATTTGCCCAAATCGACCAATTTTTCGGAACGTTTTTTAGGGGGCTATATCCTATCCAGTAAAATAATACAGATCAGTGATTTTACTTTTTAAACCTAACCTAATATTCTCTTCTTTTATAGTCAAGGTGGCCTTTTACAATTTGGTCGTTGATTTTAAAGTGGCCTTTTACATTAAATTGTTTAGCAGTACATCTCGACAAACTTGCAGTGTGTAAAATGAAGCATAGAGAGGAAGAATGTGTCCATATAATAGGAAACTTGCATAGCATGAAAATTGCTCCGTGAAAATCGGCTTTTAAGAATATTTGTTCCGTTTCAGTTATATGCGACAATCTAATGAGTTTTTTTAAGTGGTTAATGAGCACCAGAGCGACAAACGCAGTAAATCGTGTGACGCGAAACGGATGTAGATAAATAGATGGTACGTACGTCTGTTCCACACCGACATAATTCACCGCGAGGGTAATAGAGCGCATTAACACCGTAAAGAAGCCTTTACGTAATGGCTACGAACTTGCGAGAGGGTAATATGTTTCTATTATCGGTGCAAACTATTGCCTGCTAGCTAGCAGCGTATTAGGGGGAGAGGCTTCTCGCAAAATTGCCTTCCATATAAATATATTGACGCCATAAATTTTCTGAAACGATTCGGCACAAAGAGGACGTTTATTTTAAACAGTCACTTTGATATACAGCAGCATATTGGCGGTATCGGGCTCGTTTGTTATGTCGGGAATAAAAAGAGGAACATTGATGACATTTATCATTCCGAGCGATAATAAAATATTTGCTTTGCTGTTGGCGTGCAACCGAATACCGGTCGGTAGCTTTTTTGCCATTTTTATTCAAAACTATATATATTTTTGGATCGTTGGGTCAGTCGCTGTTATTCTTGTTGGTTTTTTTTTTGAGGGTTTTGAGAATTGGATGAATATTTTTGAATTGTTTATCTTTTAAAACGAATTCTCTCACGTAAAAGCTAATTTTGCTTCTCTTTTTGTTTCGAAATTCAGAAAATTCTTGATTCTGAGTAGAGTGGCGGTCATCTTTCGCGACTGGGGGCTATTTGACCCAGGTTAGAAATTATATTACATATTGTATCGTTAAACCAGCAAACCAGTAAACTTTCTAGGGTTTTTATTCCATTTTTACTTTCCTATCTGTATACAGATAAAGAAAGTATAGGAATCATGATTTTTTTCGACCTCGAGTTTTCGACGGATTTTTACGTTTTGAGGTCCCCTGAATCCGTTTAGACTATTTTCGCGATGATGTCTGTGTGTGTATCTATGTGTGTATCAGTGTGTGTGTCTGTGTGTGTGTCTGTGTGTGTCTGTATCCACCATAACTCATGAACTGATACAAATAAAAACACCAAATTTTAAACTAAAGCTTTATTCCGGCGTCCAATGAACTGATTAGATTTTGGGCAGAGTCTGGGAGTCAAACATCTGGGGGGGTACTTTATAGATGA
The DNA here is from genome assembly GCA_927349885.1 of Psylliodes chrysocephalus. Lineage (NCBI taxonomy): Eukaryota > Metazoa > Arthropoda > Insecta > Coleoptera > Chrysomelidae > Psylliodes > Psylliodes chrysocephalus. Next base: position 32,583,995 of record OV651815.1, on the reverse strand, counting down.
TTATTTTTATATTTTATGGAATATATCTGTTATTTACATTTGGAGAAGAAAATTCTTTCTTTATTCTATATAAAATTTTCCCAAAATGGTCCGTATTCGAGAAATTTGACAAAATGTAAAAAAAAATAATTTTTTATAAAAATTGTTCAAATAAAAGTTGTTTGTAATATAATTCTATATAATTTTTTAACCTATACATAATTTCTCTAAAATGGACCGTATTCGAGATATTTGAGAAAATGTGTAAATTTCGAATTTTGAAGAAAATTCCACACCTGTAATTTTGAACCAATCAAAATACGTGTTTTTGACAGATCACCATGGCAACGGAGGTATTTTAGTGGAAATTTTTTTCTCGTGGGGTACCCAACAGCGAATTATACTGGAAATTTTTTGACGTTTACAATAACAGACCATTTTTGACAGACTGGTTTTTATTTGTTCACATATGGTGCGTTTGATTTGATCATCGGAGATCTCCGAGCGCTTCAAAAGTGTTTGAATTGACACTCCGAGAGATCCCTAAAGTGTTTGTTTCGCTTTGGAGCGAGAACATAGAGCGAGCTCGATGTTCTCAGAGCAGAAAGATCGAGAAGAGGGAGAAATTTGTCTTTGTCTCTATCTATCTCTTTTTAATTAACTTACAAACAAATTTGAATCTCAAAATTAAAGACCAGACAAGAAGTCAACAAATTACTTAGCCGCTATTGTCTTATAGCTAAAATTATTCATCATAAAAAAACACAAAATGTGTGTTTGGAAAATACATTTTTTCTGTCCAGATCCAATCACCAGTAATCACAGTCATGGAGTATGAGAGCGAAGCGGGCATTTGTGGTAAATGCTGCATTTCAGGGCCATTGCCCCTTATTATTAAAAGTTTTTCCATTTTCTTTACTTTTTGCTCACTATTTTAACATACAAACCAGAAACAAGAATCACAGAAAAGCGAGGTTATGTTTTTTACTCTGTTTTATTTGATTTGATTCAATGCTCTATTGTGACGTCATCACTTCTCGGTCTCCTCGACGCTCGCTCGATCGAGTTTCAAATCAAACGCCCCTATAATAGGTTTAGTTTTGATACATTTTAGTTACAATGCTAAGGTGTTTTCTATATTCTTCGGCCACCTCTTTTCTTCTTAATGGCGAAAATGCAGGACTTTGGATGCTTTGAATTATGTGTCTATGTCTAATAAAATATATATAATATTTAGACACTAATTTATTCACCTTTTTCCCATTCAGCACTTTGAATTTTGCGTAGTTTAGGTGCAAATATTCGTGGACAATTCAAAACAAATTTTCGTTTTTCAAGTTGGAGCCACAATCCTCTATTAATCCGAGTAAGTAAGTCATGGTGCAATGATTGATCATTACATCAGACAATTTCACGCATATTTTGCATAGCGTATGATTTTCAAATCGATTCATTTTTAAACAAATAGGTAATTTTGTTGGTTTTACTTGCTGTGCAATATTCTTTATCGCAACAAAACGCGAGTTATTTAATGTTTTGAACTGTCAAAATACAATGATCACAGCCTCCTACGATTGATGCTTGCTGACGCTGGTTATGAATTTGATACCATTTTAAAGCGCTCATAACGCATGTTAATAAAAACGCAGAAAAACAATTTTCTACCACTTGTAGTTATTCAAAACTTACGTAAAATTAAAGAATATACTATTTTCTATTTTCAAATGGTATTCCCATGCAACTACAATGAGTAGAAATAAGCAATTTGAAGGCCTAAATAATTGCAGCGAAACATTTTTTTACGTCGGGCCGCTTGACAACTTCAAAACTGAAATTATATTTGAGGTTAGGGTCTCACTTAGTTACCATGACAACTCAACAATCAAGGCGACAACACCTTTTATGTTTCTGGTGACTTGGAGAAAATAATTTGCATTGTTGAGAAACGAAAAATAAATTTTAAAAATATTTAATTTTCAACCATAATTCGGCGTGGAATTTTCTTACCGAATACCACGCGAGGTCAAATTAATATCAGGAAATTTTTTCTCGCTCATGAATATTTTTAGAAAATTTCCCTCGTCTACGACTCGGGAAATTTTCAAAATATTCATGAGCTCGAAAAAATTTCCGGAAATAATTTGACCTCTAGTGGTATTACTAGTGAAAACTCAAATATAATATATGATAATATATGAAAATTGGAAAAAATAAGTTTCATTGTAATTGTTTCCTTCCGGAGTGTTATACCGTAGTCTTTCTTACTTATTACTACCAAACGTTTCAGCTGCAACTACGGCAGCCATCTTCAGTGACGTGGACAAAGTATTCTTCTCGACCTATCAACTGAAACTGAATTCTCCTTCGCTGTGTGTTATTTGTATGCGGGTCGGCGTGCGCTTTTTTAGCGTAACTGGTATTAGCCCATTTTATTTTCGCGCTTTTTAATTATGTGTTCCAGATCCTTGGTAATAGTTTTTTCTTCCTTTCTCTTGGTTCATTTGATGTTTGTGTATTTCTATAACCTACAAGAAAATCTTATCGAGTAATGTCTTGATGTTACTAGTAGGTCGATGTTTCGAAAAGGATGTTGTGTTCTCCGTCGGATAATGTGTGTTCGGCGACTGCAGACTTTTTGATTTATCCTAAACGACAACTTTGTTTGTGTTCTCTTATTCGTGTATCAATGCTTCTCTTTGTTTGTCCTGTGTATGTATACTTTTCCACTAGTGCATGGAATTATGTAGAACTCTGCTGATGTGAGGGGGTCTCTACGTTCTTTCGCTATTCTGAGAGATTCCCTTATTTTCTTTGTTGGCTTGTAGACGGTGGTAATTTTTTTCATTAGGATTTTATCAATTTGGTCATTGACACCTTCTACGTATGGAAGATAGACAGTTCCTTGGTTTTGTTGTTCACTAGAAGACTTGTCCTTATTCTCCCTTGGGCGCGGATTATGTCGTTTTTGCTGTATCCGTTTGCTCATAACACTGTTGTCAAGTGTTTAATTTTATCGTTTATGTGTCTTGGTTCACATATCTTTAACGCTCTGTTTACTAAGGTGTTGATAACCGTGCGCTTCTGTTTTGGATAATGGTTAAATCCATATTGTAGGCATCGATCAGTGTGTGTCTTTAGTATACTTTGTAGCCTACTTTATTGTCTTTTCTAACAAATCTAGGAAATGAATTTGTCGGTTTTCTTCTATTTCCATAAACTAGACTTTAGGATAAAAAACTGTTCCGTGGCTCCAGATTACAAATGTGTCATCTACATACCTCAGGCTTCGGTTGTTTTTCAGCAGTGCCAATAGCTCTCTCTTCAAACTTTTCCCTGTAAAAATTGGTCACAATTGCTCTGAGTGGACTGCCCATGGTGACCCGACAATTTGTTCATAGAATGTTTAATCCCACTAAAAATATAATGTTGTGAGCGAGTGTCGAAAAAGGTCGATGAGCTCTGAAAAAACTCCCCTATGTAGCTGCTTACTTTTTCGATTGGCACATTTGTGAATAAAGATATTAAATCAAAGCTGACTAGGATGTTGTTAGGCTCTAAGGTGATGATACTCGTTTAGAGTTCGATGAAGTGAGTAGTCTCGCACGTAGGTTATTGCCTTGCCCACATGTAGACAGTATTTCAGCTAGATGTTTGTCCAAGTTGGTGGGTCTTATGGCACTTGATATTGGTCTTAGTGGTACATTATCTTTGTGAATTTTTGGTAATCCATATAGTCCTGGTGGTAGAGCTTCAGTAGTATCTCCGGTGGTAGTGATGACTGTTTTATTAATTTGATGGTTTTTCTTGATAGGATTTCCTGTATGTGTATGATATTCAGCTTGCTCCTGTACTCCAATGTGTTCATGACGACTGTTGCATTTCCTATGGTGGCCGGTAGAATTATCATAATGTTGCCGTCCCACATACTTTGATTACTATACGAGGCAAGAGAGAGGTCCGACACGCCCAACATAGGGCGCGGCCATTTTGAGCCCTGTGACACAGTTTACAGCTAAAGAATCAGATCGCTCACTCTGCGTCGCCACTTTTGATCTCAATGTTTCAGTTTATACACTGTGCAACTCGGATAATACAATATAGGACAACCGCCTATAATAAAACAGCAGTCTTCTGCGTATCCTGAATTTGTATCCCTGGAGTGGATGTTATTTTGGAACTTTCAACTGGTCCGAGTGAGCTAACTGATTCTTTAGCAATAAACTGTGACTTCAAAAATAATATTCACTGACACTGACAGCAGCAAGCAAAATATCAGGTGCGTTTTAATCATCCGCTTCTGCTTCCGGTTTAGTCGTTTTAACCTGCCAGATTAAAACAAGAAAACCGACAATTCCGAAGCAGAAACGGATGATTAAAACGCACCTATTAAAAATATTGCGCCAAGATGTAGGCAACACGTAATAAGGGTTCAAAATGGCGGAGTTTTCTATTTCCTTTTAAAAGGCACTCAGAAAGCTGCGCAGTGCGACCATTCTCCGTATAGTAGAACAAAATCAAAGTATGTGTGCCGTCCTCATTGTGACTTCTTCTTCTCGCCTGAAATATTAGTGACATATTACTTTTTGGTAGTTTGTCTTTTCGTAGAATTCTTGCAGATTCATTACATATCTCTTCTTTGACATCAGGTGGTAGTTTTTCAATTCCGGCTTCTATATTAGCAATGATTTTTATTGTGGGTATTTTCTGTGAGGTTACGCTAAAATATCCTCCTTTGACTAGTAAGCTTGTTTCGTCCTCCGTGAGTGGCCGATTTGAGAGATTGATTACAGTACGAGTATGTTTTAAATTTGTCTTCGGAGTCTCGAGTTGTTTTGTTTGGATTCTGTTCAATTTTCTCTTTTGTCTCTCATTGGATAACTGTAGGGTTGATTCCATTCTACTGTTATTCTGTCGCTCTTTTTCCATTCTTCTCATTCTAGTAGATGACTTTAAATGTAGTTTAAACAGTTGTTCATCATTTCTTGATAACTCCTTTCGCGTTTGGTAGATTCTCTCCCTTAGTAATGCTTTTCCATACTGTCAAAAATTCGTTGGGCATATGATGTACTTTTCGAACGTAGACATTTTGGTGCGGTTTCTGTATCTCGGCAACGTAGTAAAAATATTAAAGAATTTAACATTTAAACTTTCTTTTTACGTGAGGATTCTAGACTCCTGACTAAGAGGTAAGTTTCCTCTCCAAAGAGTCGACTAATGTAAGAATGTAGGCTTTCACAGATGGCGTCAATGTAATTGTTTGTTTCCAGGCTGTTATGCTGTAGTCGTTATTGGCCATTACTACCAAACGTTACCATGCCACTGAAGATGGCAGACGCAGTTCCAGCTGAAACGTTTGGCTATGAGTGTAGAAAGAGTCCTAAGAACATTGTGGAGATTTGAAAAAATACTCTCATAAAATTGTTGAAATAGTATCTCTTATTGTAAAAGACTAATAAGAGCGATTGTAGGACCTAATTTGTTGTTTAGAAGTAGTTGTAAGAATATTTATAAGATAATGTCAAGACCTTCTAATCGTCAATGTACCAAAGTTTTGACAAAATGATTTCATATTATGAGATTTTTAATCAATATAGGTACAGGATGCAAACGATTTTCAGATTGCCGTTCAACAACAACCAAAGAGATTTCAAAAATGTTCAACAAAAAAAAGCATTTCCTTGAAAAATTACTGCTAAAATCATAGACTGAACTGACAAACGCAATTTCTAAAACGTCATGTCAACCTTACAGAAATGTCGATTTATAAACTGGCTATTAAAATCTTTTGTGCCAAACATCGTTATTGTTGTATCTCACAAAAGTTGGAGCAATAAATCAAGTGACAAAGGTGCAAACCATAACTAATATTGATGTATTTTAAGCATTATTTGTACCCAGTAGGGTACGTGAATGGAAGATATATGGACTTAAGGTTACACTAAGAAAAATAGTTACATTTTGTCGAATGTGCTAATTACGAAAAATGTTTGATCTACAAACAGTTTTATTGTTTATTTTCAAAAATCCAATCTTTACACCGAAATTTGGGTCTGTCAAAATGTTCCGCTAATTAAAGTTTGTACCTATATTAAACTGTTATAACCTAAATTTTGCATAGCATGTTAGAAGTTTAGTCACAGTAAATTTTTTTAATATCCTAACAAATATATATTTGTATTTCTTTTTTTGTTATATACAGGTTATATTAGAACCTTATAGTACAATATCAGTTTTGAATTTTAAGTAGCCAGTACATTTTTCTACATTTTAATATTATTTATTCATATTTTTATATTATATTCCTTTACATCAGAGCTACAAATATTAATGTTTATATGATTCTTTTATAGTCTTTTTGCCTTGTGATTTCATGGTCCAGTTATTTTTCTTAGTTCTTCTCGTATTCTACAATCAGTAGTGTATCACCAAAGGCGCACAATTATTATTAAACGCTTTCTATGTTACTTTTATCCTGTTTTTGACCTCTTTGGTAACTACATAAAAAGTAGATCAAATTAAACATTTTTCTGTGTGTATTTGGAAGAAAGTCGAAAGTGCCAGTCTCGGACAATCGACGGAAAACATTCGAACAGCTGCTTGGAAGGTCGGGCCGAGCTGTCACATTAATTTATGTCTTGCGTATCGGTCTGAAGCCCCCTGCTATGACTGTTCTTATATTTTTCCATCGTCATGATGTCACTCGAAAATAGATCTCACTGTGCAATTTTGCGTGTAATTCATTGCCGGCGGGTAAACGAGGGCTCTCACAAAGGCCCACGTCACAGTCGGTATTATTCAACAGATTTACTACTCAAAGACATAAAAACACCTAGAATTATATTTCATTTCGATAATGGTTCCCGTTTTGTGAGGTTATGTGCCAGGCAGAGTAATGGTGCTTGTTCGGGAAATGGATTTCAGATGCACAATGCACAATGACTACGAGACTTTATTGACTTACCCAAGCGAGAACAAACTTAATGACCTTCTGGGTAAGGGTGTATTTTTTATACTCGACATGCTTTTATCATTGTCATGAACATTTTAAAATTTCACCGTGCACCACCATACACCGACGTGGGATATTCGTAATATATTAAAGGAGAAAGAAAAGTTAAACTATGTACTAGTTTCGGTCAACTTGACCATCAGCAGGCCTAGAAGAAAATATATACGTTAGATTAGATTAGATTTCAATGGGACTGTGTGCCATGTTATCTCTCCCACTCGACCTTTTCAGATCTATTGTGAATATCCTTAAGTCTAAGTTCAACGCGTTTTCAATGACAAGTGACGGCGACTTTTTGATCATAAAATGCAGCTCGGAACGATAATATTTTTAAAAAATGTTTTTAAAAATGGGTTCAGGGTACCGTAGAGAATGGTGGAAAGTCTATTAGTTTGTTTTACTTTACTTAATGCATAATATTTTAATGAGTGATATTTTACAAATATTTAAAAGTTATGGATTTTCCACCATTTTTTATAGTATTTAAAAGCTAAAACGAAAAATACAATCTTTAATTTTTACTTAATTATTTCAGGAAACTGTTAAGATTTAAAAATGAACTGTCCATAAGATGCTGCCATCTGAACAGACGGAGTAGACACTAAAGTGAAAGATTGCAACATCGCTCCCTATGCAGACAAATGTAAAACAGATTTTTAGCCCAATTTGACTATGTTCCTGGGTGAGGGGCGAGGTGCTGTGCGGGGAAAGGTTTCAAGTAAATAAATTATTCTATAAATGGTATTTTCTGTTTGAAATACAACACAAATATGTTTGTTTTGAAAGTTTGACATTTGTGGTTTGGCTTGTCACTTCATTTTATCGACTTTAATAATTTAAAAGATAAAATGTACTTATTATTTATATATTTTCCAATTATTGTAGATCCAGAAAAGGTATGTTTTCGGTTTTTATTTAATTTTTTTTTTTCTTTAGTTGGCTAGTTTGCTAATATCACAATTTTAAAATTTAGTAAAAAAATAATGTAATAATATAATAATAATAATTATAAAATTAATTATTATAAATTAAATTCTAAATTTAATTGCAATTGTTTTGATAACAGTATTTGCATATGGTCTGTGAATAATTACCCCTTAATATTTGAATTTTTCTACTAACTGTATAGAATTTCCTCAAATTTTCTATATTGTTTGTCCACAAACTGCATATAGTTATCAGCATATATTTTGTTTTATTTGTGTTGATTTTTAACTGTATACTCATCGGTTATTGTTAAACATAGTTTTAAAAATGACATTTGTTTTTGGAATATAACCTGTTAAAAATAAAACTCCTGTTAGCTAAAGTGAGTTTACCATATTCTTTGTACAACCAGCCCATAATGTATTTTTTAATAACTATAACTATTTAAATATTATTTTTATTTTTTCAGTAACAGTTTCCCTGTAACTTCTGAACTATGTTTTATTATATTTTTAGTTGCAAACAAGAATCTGATGAGTACCTACATTGTATAGATTTCAATATTCAAAGGGTCCTGAACATATACCGACAAACTCTTGGGAGAGGTAGAGGGGAGATTTCTACAGAAAAATATTTTTGGAATAAATTCGTAATTATATTTATTGACATTTGTTATTTTTAGTTTCAATGACTCAATTGAAACATGATAATCAGTCGCATCAAGGAATATCCTCGATACTTAAAAAAATGGTATGAGATTAAGCAGATTTGATGCTACGTCACATTGTGGTGTGAAGATGTGGCTTGTACGAATTTTGGGTATCAGTTGATCAAAAACAGTATGCAAAAATAAATTTAAATCTGCATAGCTATCATAGATAGCCATATTCTGTACCACAATACGTCCTGCGTGAACTCGATGAGATTTCATTGGCTAAGTATCATACCTCTGTAATGTTTTGTATCATTAGGAATATCAACATTGTAAACAATTATGACCAGGGTTTTCTTACCTTTTACCTAGGTCAGGAAAAACTAAATAATTTATAGTAATAAAGATTGAAAAAAATATATATATTCTTTTACTTGTTTTATTTTGTCAGCCATAGTTTTATACCAAAAATGAAAATAAACCGAAATTATGCATTAACAATACATTCATAAATTTACCATATTTATAACATTCATCAACTCTATCCTAACTAAAATATTACTTATCTATCTATTCAGCTCTGTTCCGTCTATTTTTTGACTTTAGACTCTTTCTGGCATCTCCATTCGTTCTTTTTCAGTGTAGTATGCATGGTTTTCACAACTTCAAGTTTTATATCTATCTGATGCTGGGTCCTTCAAAGTTCATCGTCAGTACACCTGCTTATCTGACATCTATCTCGATGTCAATCTTGATTGAACATTTGTTTCTTGATTCTTGCCTATTACTCTTATACTTAACCAGAAGTCGCTTAGCTCGACCGCAAATGTCAAATTGGGCCAAAACAAGGCCTTGGTACACAAATATATATTTTACCGCTGGTTTCATTACAATGATCGATTGTTTAATACAAAAAACTCGAGTAAAGTGTAAAATTATGTTTTGTTCAGTACACTCGTATACACTTGAGTATTAGCCTATATTATTTTTGATTGAAGACGTATAGATTTAAAAATGTCATTTACTTAAAAATAAAAATATTTATTTTTGATATTTTATTTAACTGAAAACATTTTAATTATTGTTTTCCATTTATATGGCTTATACCGGGCCTGTATGTACTTTAGTAGCTGACAGTGTTGCCGTCAGTTGATGCTACATATTCATTAGTGACACGTTTTATTAAATTCATGGTGTTACATACTTGTTGAAATAAAGAGATAGAAATTTAAAGTGACGTCTTGTATTACTTCGAACGAAAAATCGATATTGCAAGTTTTCTAACCTAAAAAAATCATGATTATATCGCAAACTAAATTGAGTTGGGTCTTAAGACGATGATTCGGACTTTTGATTTGACATCCGAAGTGTAAACATCGCTGTCAGTGAAAATTTAACAATCTTTTGTTATTTGGGCTTTACTAACACCATCCTTTGTATTTTCAACCATTTCCTTCCTCATATTTTTAGTAAGTAATTGTATATAAACATATTTTTGTGACACAAAACAAATAGAGGTTAACTTAACCTGCAACCCACATGGAGTTGGGGGTCAAGGATCCTCCAGATCCTCCGCCAAGAGTTAAAAACTTGTATTCGAACACAGACTCGGGCCCCTTCGAAGTGTATGTCCAAGGAAAAACAAATAATCTAGAAAGTCTTTATATACTAAGTATAGCAAAAACCATTTTGATTCTGAAACTGAAGGATATCCTCAAAATAGTAAGAAAAGGTAAAAACCGTATTGGTGCAATTTTTACCAATGCTCAAGCTGCCAACCAATTTATAGAGGATAAAGAAATGGAAAATAAAGGTTATGCAGTTTTTATTCCATCACACAATGTCTCTTGCAAAGGGATTGTAAGGCACGTGGACAGACCTTTTACAGATGATAAAATTAAAGAGGCAACTGAAACTCATTCAGTGAATTGTATACTTCTTCATGTCAAACGTCTAAATAGAAGAGTTGTGGAATCCAGTAAAGAAATTTTCTATGTACCAACAGGTACGATTTGTATTACTTTTTCAGGAAAAATTATCCCTAAAGAAATTTCAATTTATGGTCTCCCAGTCAGAGTTGTACCATATATCACACTCCAGTAAACAATGTCATAATTGCTTGCTTTATGGACATCGTATTAATCAATGTAGAGGAAAGGCCAAATGCATCAAGTGTGGTAAATCGCATGAATCAGATGTTACTTGCAGTAGGTTGTTACGGTCTGGTGGTGCCAAATGGTTTTATTATTAAAGTTAGCTTACCGTAAATTAAATAATACAAAAACACTTAGTAATGATTCCTATATTCATATAATCATATAAGCATATACCTCCAAAAATCAATTGTACTTTAAACTAAGTCCTGTCCATACGGTTCAGCATCTAAAAATAAAATATAGATTATTAACAAACGAATTAATACTAAAACAAAGTAATAATAATAATAATAATAATAATTTATTCATCCAAAATATACATTACAGTTAAAACAAAATTAAAATACAATAAAAAACTAATAAGTTTGGTATGAATAAGCTACTTGATAAGTGATAAATCACTTGTTTCAAGAAGAAAATAAAAGTTATTAAAATAATTATTTTGTGACTAAAATAGTCACAACTTATTTTACTAGAACTATCAAGCAAAATTTACTATATTTTACACTCTAAAAGTAGGAGATTATAAGTACAATAATTATAAACATATACATAGACATAGACATATACACACTAAAATAGAATATAATAAAGTAAAACCAATTAAATAGCAATAATAATAACAGACGTGCAGTGTGGGAAAAATTTAATTAAATTATTGACTTCATTGGAAAAATTAACAAAGCCTGACATCATCTACCTATATTTTTTATCACATGAAAATTATACTCATATATCTTTATACAGCCTATAAGTATAAGTTTACAATTTTACGGTAAGCATTTTTGATTCTATTAAATCATTTATTATTTGACGGGAAGTATTAAACAATAGATTTTTAATTTGTATCTTAAATGTAGATTTGTGAATAAGATTTTTAATGGATTCGGGCAATGGGGCATGTTCAAAAATTTTGAAATTTTTTTTATGAATAGTAGAGTTAAAAATAAAACTACATTTTTTTTATTTTTTTTTTATCTATTCATTTGCCGGAGTTATGAATTTTTTTAAAATTAATGACGTCACCGGGAATAGACCAATAGGAGCTAGCGCACAACGTTGCCGGCTAGAAGGTTTACGAGAAGTGATGTACGTTCGTTTGTGTACTCCTTCTTACTTTTAGACTTCTAAAACATCGTTAAACAAATATCTTTTAAATATATAATATCAAATGTTTTTTGAAAGTATTGTTTCTGTTTAAACTTTTACTATATTTAAAGTTTTATTGTTTTAAAAGTCACTTAATAATTCAGAAAATGGCAAAACGGCAGCACTGTATGTCATCTGTCATAGTGTCTCCATCAATAATTTATTTGGAATTTGAGTGTTTATTTTGTACTTTTTATAAATAAATATTATGACTACGAAAAAGTGTTTTGTTCCAGAATGTGATAATGATTCACATTCATCTTCAAAAATATTTATTAGTGTTCCTAGAAATTTGGAAAGAAGAAAATCAACCTTCTACTAGCGATGTTTCTCGTAAACTTTTTAATAAAAATACACCGGATTATCAAGATGTAGAATAGCAGCAATTTCTGCTAATTGTCCCCTTCAGGAAATTGAAAATGAGGCTACTAGGTGTATAACCTAAAAACCCTTCTGGAAGAAAATGCAGAATCTCCTGAAAGTTTTGAAGATACCGAATTTATTCATCATTTTGTGGAAGAACTAGTGATAAAGAAATAATAGAAAAATGTGGGTATTTAAACAAACTGGTTCCTGGATCCCATATAATGGCAGATATGGGTTTCAGAATATTTAGCTACTTGAAAACATGGGATGCACTTTAGTAAAGCCACACCTAGTGTATCACAGAATGAAAAAAGTTCTCCAGAAGATGTACAATTAAGTAAATGAATAGCATCTCTAAGAATACATGTGGAAAGAGTTATAAGAAGGGTTAGTTAATTTAACAAGTTAAAACCACATTTGTGTGTGAATTTTAAGCAAGTACATTTACTTAGTAATATCTGCATAATTGTTTGTTAACTTACAAGAACCTATTTTGTAAGAGTAAATATTAATTTAATAAATTTTGTTTGTTTGTTTGTTTTTTTAATTTAATTTACCTAATTATCACATTTCAGGGATTATAATGAGTTTTTAAACAGCCAATGTAATTTTTTATAAAATTTTAACTTTTCGAACAAATCAAAGAGGAATGAGTACTTGTATATGCATAAATTTTTTTGGGACTAAAACTACCAAAACAAAGGCACCTATTTACAGCAGTTTAAAATGAAACATTTTGACAAAAACGCTTATGTCACAGTGATAAATATTAAAAACAACCAAGTTCAGTTGAATGTGGTAGCAAAGTCTATATATTCCAATAAATCGGGTAACTACATGTGGTATCACTGGTGATAAATTTAAAAATATCACAATTCTTGCTACCTTTTTCAAAAAACCAGAAAGTGTGCCTTCTTATCAATCCTTTATAAAAATGACAACAGTGATAAATGTAAAAAAAAAATTTAATGTTGCTATTCGTTATTACGATAGTAAAACATGTTTGCAGTTCCGTTTATTTTTTATGAAAATCTAAGTAAAAACAACCAATGTCAAAGGGTTATAATTTTTTTTCTGTTGAACCAAATATATCACAAAATTTAAAAATTGATCATAGGTCAAGCAAGTAATACCTTTGATGATAGTAGCTTTAAAAAAGGAGAAAGAATAATATTGACTTAAATTATTATTATTATTAACATTGGTGATTTTTAATAAAAACTCTTCAATTATTGTTTACAAACAAAAATATAAAAATCTGTGAAAATTTTATTTATTAATATTTTAATAAAAAATGAGAAAAATGAAGTAAAAACAATTTATTTACAAATAAAAAATATATATACAAATCCTAAGAATATAAAAGTACTGATTTATTTTCCTGTAGTGGATGAAGAGGTTTCTTTAACAATCTAGCCAAGTGTACATCAATATTTACGCATTTTGATAAATTAGAGCCTTTCCAATAACACTGAATAGATGTTACAAATAGTTCATCACTTCTTCTATGAAGCCACATATTTACAACCAACTGAAAAAATAAAAGGGTTAGATATGCAGTTACAAAATAACTATATAACCGGCTACAAAATGCCTTTATTTTATGTAACAAGACGAGCAGAGCTTTACTAGCTCTGAACCTCGGATTTTCAAAACTTAAAAAAAAACAATCTCACCACATTTTTGAAATATTATAGAGCTTTTCGAAAAAAACTGCTATTTTTAAAAATACAATTTGTTTAAACAGCTATGTCTCATTTTAGGCTATTGAGTATTATAAAATAAAAAATTACGGGATGCTTTGTTAGCTTCAAACTAATCCAGCAGAGCACCCCAGTTTTTTTTTAACCACACCACGTTTTTTGGCTCCTACAATATTATAAAATATTCGAAATTTGGCATTTTAAAAAAAATTCGCAATTCCTTGCTGACTTCAAAGTTTTTTTCTGAAAACAAATGTACTTACCACATTTTTAGGATTTTAAAACAGCCTAAACATGTGTCATAAGTAGTTGTTTTTATATATAAAAAAAAAAAATTAAAAAACTGAAGTGTCCTGCTGACTTTGTTCCAACAAAGCACCCTGTATTATTTAAAAATAGCATTTTTTTTAGTAAAGTTTTACAATATTTCAAGAGTCTAAAAATATTCTAAAAATGGGGTGTGGTTTTTAGAAAAAAGCTTTAAAAAACCGAATTGCTCTGCTGGCTTTTTTCAAAGGTTAGCAAGCACCATGTATTTTTAAAAATATAATATTTCAAGTGCATAAATATATGGTGTTGCTGTTTTTACAGAAAAAACTTTATAAAATAGAGGTGCTTTGCTGACTTTGTTCGAAGCTATAGAGCATTTTAAGTTTTGCAAAAAACGAGGAGCATAAAATTTTTGAAAAGGGTATAAAAATAGCCTAAAAATATGGCATATTTTTTAACTCAAAATTTCATAGGTGCTCTGCAGCATTCTTTGGTATCATAATTATTACTAGGTTCACTAACAAAATCTGTTTCTAGATTATTTTAACACTTGCTGCGATTACAAAAAATGCCTATATGTCAAAATTAGAAAAAAAATATTTATAGGTATAAAGGGCCTTATAAACTGTTTATTATATGTAATATAAAAACAAAAAAGCATAATAAATATTACAAACCTTGACATGCAGCATATCCTAAGCATATTGTGCACTAAAAATTTCATTTTTGTTATTTACAATGCAACCACATCAGAAGGTTTTTGCCGTACTTTATGTTTAGGTGTAATTTGTCTCCTTCTCTCTTATGGAAAAAGAAATTATCCCCATATTCTTGCTTGGCAGATCTAAAAATAAAACCTGAGATAAATATGTTTTACTTGCTCCATATAAACTGTAACTACCTACTATTAAAACAAAGTCTTACCTTTGTGACTTTTGTAAAGTGAGTATTGTTAAAAAATGCAGTAATCATCTCGGTAATCATATTTTCGTTTACAATGGGTAAAACACTTGATTCAACTTTTATAAATCCAGCTGATTCATATTAATAATAAAATTAAACCAAAACAAAAAACTAAGGTTAGATGGTGTCAATTTTAAATGTCACTTAGATGTGCGTTCACTTCGACATTCTGTGTGTTGGTTTGTTCGTTGGCTTGGTTTTGTATAACAAAAAAAACTTCGACACAAGATGATTGGTCTATTCCCGATGACGTATAATTTCAAATTTTAAATTTCAATTGGGCTTAATTTAAAAACTTTTGGCTTTTTTAACGAACTGACTATTTAGAATAACTTGTATAGCGACTAACTATTACAATATAATTTATAAAACAGCATATCTCACATGTGAACATGGCCCATTGGTTGTACATTTTAGGTGCAAGGTAAGCAAAGGATCGTTGAGTAAGTGATTTACCAACCTGAGGAAGATGATGAAGATTTCTGTTCCGAGTATTATAGTAATGGAATGGTAGATTAGGTTCTTTCGTGGTGAACTTGTATTTTTGAACCGAACAGTAAAAGTATAGTTGCCTAAGGTCCAGAATTTTGCCTTCCGAATACAATAGGTTACTAGGATAACGAAAATCTCGCGAAAAAATTATTTTTAAAAACCTTTTTTGTATTGTTTCTAATGCTTTCAAGTGACACCTAAGTGCACTTCCCCAAATAACAATGCCATATCTTAAATGACTTTCTACAAAGGCGTAATATAATGTTATTAGATTTTGTACAGGTAGATGTTTTTTTAAGTATTTAAATTTGTATAAAATACCCTGTAATTTTTTAATAGTATAATTTATATGGTATTCCCATTTCAGATGATTATCTATATATACACCAAGGTATTTTATTTCAGCAACAGATTCCAGTGCGTAGTGGTGTCCACGTGTCTCTATGGTTAGTTGGTTGTACAAAGGGAGACAACAAGCATTGCAAGTAAATGACATGTATTTTGTTTTATCCATGTTTATAGTGAGTGACATGTTATCTAGCCATCCCTTCACTTTCAGAAAGTCGCTTTCTGCAATATATTTTAGTTCATGCCAATTATTTGCCTCATAAAAAATTGCAGTATCGTCTGCAAATCCCAAAATTCTACCTCGACTATCAATTGAAAACAGATTATTTATATATATATTAAAGAGGACTGGACCTAAGACACTCCCTTGAGGCACTCCATACTTAATAAGCTCAGGTTCGCTAGTCTCACCATTTATTCTAACACTCTGATATCTATTAGTTAGGTAACTTTTAAGTAGGTTCAGGGGGATTCCTCTAATACCTATGTTTTCCAAACACTCTAGTAATAAACAATGATCGACTGTATCGAAAGTTTTACTAAGGTCAAGAAATATACAGAGACTTGGTCTGTTTTTTTCTAGAGCTTTGTGTATTTGGGAAACTAATGTTAGTATAGCATCCTCGGTTGACGTTTTTACTTTAAAACCATACTGTTTGGGAGATATTATATTAAACTTGTTTAGGAAATTGTTAAGTCTATTTTTTATTAATTTTTCAAACATTTTTGATAGATGCGTAAGTAATGAGATTGGTCGGTAATTACTGAAAATATTTTTATCACCTTTTTTAAAAATCGGTGTCACTATTGAAAGTTTAAACGCAGAGGGGAATATAGATTTTTTTATGCATTGATTTAGAATATATGTTAATGGATTTGCAATTGATAATGCCGTTGATTTTAACACTTCCGCACATATTTCATCAATTCCAGGTGCTTTTTTGTCTTTTAAATCGTTTATTAATGTTGTAACTTCAGACACATTTGTTTCAAGAAAAACCATCGAGTTTTGAAGCGTAATTTTAGGGAATGAAATCAAACTATCTTTTTTAATCTTTTCGGCTAGATTAACACCCACTTTAACAAATTGCTGATTGAACTCATTGCTGATAGCTTTATCGTTAGATAAAGTGTCTCCTTTTTCATTTTTAATAGCTTTAATTTTTTTTGTATTTTTTTTTTTTGACCACTCAGGTTTTGTACTATACGCCACAATTCGCTAGATTTGCCTTGATTTGAATTAATTAGTTGTTTGTAAAAATTATACTTGGCATTTTGAATTGTATTTGTTAATTTATTTCTATAAGTTTTATGTAAGTTTTTTAATTCAGTATTATTTGGCGTTCTCTGTAGTTGTTTAAATATTTTATTTTTTTCATTTATTAATTTCAGTATCGAATTTGTAGTCCATGGTGCAATTTTGGTGGTTTTCCTAATTGATTTTCTGATTACTGTACTTTCTTCTATAACATTCGAGAGAATGGTAATGAATTTATTTATTGCAAGTTCTGGATCCTCAGTATAAACATCATCCCAAAGTGCTAGTTTTGCCTTATATTGCAATTGTTTGTAGTTTATATGTTTTATACTTTTTTGGTGGCGGCTATGTTCACAGTTTACATTAATTATTTGTAAAATTGTAGTGTAATGATCGGTTATATCATTTTCTAATACCATTGGTATTATATTGTCTGTTCATGCAAAGTTTTAATAAAGATGTGGTCCAAACACGACTTGATATTATTTTGGACTCTCGTGGGAGAGTTGATTGTCGAAGTAAAGCCGTGTTCATGAAGTACATTAAGATAATCAAGTACCATCTGGGTATCAACCAGTAAATTAATATTAATGTCTCCACAAAATATGTGGTATATTTAATTTTTACTCTTTAGTGCATCAAAATATTCTTGAAGAGACAATATGAATTCGCCGGTATCAGATCCAGATGGTCTGTAGCATGCTGTAATAGCAATATATTTATGTCCCACTTTAATTCTAATTAATATAAAACTATAGTTATTTATGGTAATAATTTTATATGTATAGTCGTATTTCTCTTTTATATATACTAGAACCCCATCATTTTGATTGTATTTACCTCCGCTATAGACATGAGTGTAACCCGGAATATTAAATATATTGGAATCTAAGAGTTGCCAAGTTTCACTAAGTATAATGCATTCTACATTACAATCTAAATATTGTAAAAATAACTTAAATTCGTCCAAGTTTTTTCCCACACTGCGAATGTTATTATTAATAATAGTAAAATTTACATTATTATCATTGACCTTTAAAATTGTTTTACCTTCAGAGTTATTTTTAAGACTGAATGTTTCAATTACTGGTACATCAAAATCTCTAATATATCGATTCATTTAATTTTCATTCAGAATATATATCAATTCAATAGCTATATAATTACATTATTACATTAGTATCTAAATAATAAAGTAATTTTTAGACGAATTCAAAGCTTACATCTACTTACAAACTAAAATAAATTCAACTCTATCAGGATTAAGAATAAGTTTCGAGTTGAGCATTTAACTACAATAAAAGAATTAGCAAAATATTATTTTAGACACATATTAAATTTAATCAAATAACATCCATATCCTTTCACAGAGACACACGAGTATTGAAATACAGGTTGGCACCAAAAATGTTCGATAAACTTTAATTTATTATTAAGTAGGTACAATTATATTTTTTTTTAATAGAATTTTCATTTTTGTTTGGTTACACTTTTAAGACCTGATTTTAACGTAATTTTACTGTTCTTGGTTTCTGGTTTCCTTGAGTTTTGCATAGACTATTTATTCTTGCGGATCGTTTAACATTTGTTTCACAATTGTCAGTTACATTTTTTTTTCTATTTAGCTCATCATCGAGTTTTCCGGATTCGAATACCTCTTCTAGTTCTGAGTTTATATCTGATCTTCAATATCACTTTCTTCTGTTTTGTTCGTGTCTTCTATTGGTTTTTCACTATTCACTATTTCACTATCTGATGTTCCTTCTCGAATGTTTTGTAGTTGTTCTTGTTTCAGCTGTTGAGGTGTATACTTCTTTCCATTTACATAGAGATTATGATTTTTGATGTAGGCATCTAAATTCTTCGCTCTAGCTTCTTTTAAGTGTGTTCTCAGGAATTTTATTTCACATCTTTCTTCAGGAGATAACTCCTCACTTATATAGACAGACGTTCCTTTAAGTTTTTTACAATTTCTAAGGACTTCTTGTTTTTTGAAAAATGAGATAAACTTAACGATGATAGGCCTATTGATATTTTTTCCTATAGCAAAGACGTTATTTATATCAGATATAATTAACTGTAGTTGCAATAAGTTATTTAGTGAGTTTATAGTAAATTCTAGCAAGTTTCCTTCCTCCAACTGTAAGCCAAAAATTATAATGTTATTTCTTCTCACTTCTTTTTCGAGTTTGGTTTGTTTAATTTTTAGGTCGTCGTAATTCTTTTTTAATTCGGTATATTTCTCAGTTTGTTCTTCAAGCTTTTGATTAATTTTTTGTATTTCTATATCTATATGTGCCTTGATAACTTCCGTCTGTTGCTTATTTCCTTCTTCTACGTTCCTTTTAGTGGATTCTTCGATTATTTTTTTAATTTCATTTAATAAGTCTGTATTGACATCCATATTAAAACATTTCTTGGGCCACCATATATATTAATTGGTATATTGCCATCAATGATAATGAAAACTAGTTTTTATTGCGACAGGTATTTAATTTTTCGTTTCTGAGATGTATATTTGCAATAAAATTATGTATAAGACGGCTTTTTTAGTATTTAGAATCATATAAGGGACTTACCCTCGATATATTTTATGTATTATTCCACTGGCTATTTGTTTACCAAAAATCACAAATTTTGCAGCACTTTAAACCACCTATTTAGTCGATTTATTCAGCAGCGACACATTGACGTCTATTCCAAACAAAAATACCTTGAAAAATACCAAAGTAAATTAATATATAATTAAATTCGGTTAAAAAGTAAACAATAAACATAACCTTTATAGAATGTCAAAAGGTGCTCCAATGACATTAATTATTGTCAACAAATACTTCTTCTTTTATTTATTTTGAACAAGTGTTGACAATATTAATATCTGTAAGAGTCCCTAAATTCAGGAAGTTGCCTTGAACTTTGAACCCTTTCTTTTCTTTTGATGGCTTTTGTTAAGAGCACATGGTCCTAGAAGATAATTTTCGTAAGTTTTACGGATTTTTATAAGCTCATATATAAAGAAAATTAGACAAGATTATATTTTTAACGAGTGTTAAAATTTCATTTTATTTTGGATTTTTGGTCTGTCTAAAAAGAAAAAAATCTCTACATATTGGCCACACATCATCAAGGGTAAGTTTAATCAGTAAAAGTTTAAATAAGTATCTTACTCCGATTGTACTTATAATCTTCTAACCCCCCTAACTCTCCGGGTCACAGTAGTGACAAATAATTATTCTTTTTATTTGGGCATAGAAATATACAAACTAGTTTAGTTAGGGATAATTAAATATAACAAGGTATTGTATTTATTGTAAATCTACGGAACACAGTTCCAACGAGTTTAATTGTCCTGAATATAATAGACAAAAAGAAATCAAGCAACTAATGTCATTTTGGAACATATCTTACTTCGAAGCCAACCAACAAATTCCAAAAAATAGAGAAAACCCTATCCCTAATATTAATGACCTTCCAGCCCTTCCCAACAGGGGTGCACATCAAAATGGTATCCCAGTCTCCAAAAGAAGATCAGAAGCCTTGTCTAATACAAGGTTACCCACCTACAGTCAAAAAATAAGAACGCCAAAACGAAGGAGATCACATGATGAATATGATAAGAAAAAGCATCAAGAATGCTTAATTAGTCCATCCATCGGGAAGATCATCCAGTCTCCCAAGTCGACCCTTATCGTCGCCCTTTCGGCCTGAGGAAGGAAATAATATTAAAATAGATGTTATTCAAGCCTTGGATAGCTTATCGGATCAACACAAGGAGTTAGTCATGACTTTCATAGGTAATATTATCAACTCTTTTTATTCTGTATCACACAACCCAATGCTTCTCCTACAGGTCCAGCAGGACCTTTAAATTCTTTCTCTCAGTCAGGTCTAATGGAGTACTCTGAAGATTCAGAGTACTAATTATCTGTTATTATGCTCTTTGATCCATTAACCATTATTCAATGGAACATTCGCTCTTTTAACTCAAACATAGATAATCTAAAGATCCTAATTAAGGACCACAATCCAGACATAATCCTACTTAATGAAATTTGGATGAAAGAAAATTATAGGTTAAGGTGTAGAGGTTGCCAAAAATTGAGAAATGATAGATTGGATGGCTATGGAGGTATAGCCTGTTTAATTAAAAACAATTAAGATTTTCAGCCTCTTCTAATCGATTATTCTCTAGATCTTCCAACTCAAGTTCAAGCCATCTATTTCCCCCACTGCCAATTAAATTTAGTGAATATTTATTGCCCAGGAGATAACCTTATATTCAAAAATAATTGGTCTAACTTTATTCAGACCTTTAACAAACCTCTTTTGATTATGGGGGACTTAAATTGTAATTATGTGTGTTGGGGAAGCTCCTCAAATAGCTCAAATGGTAAAAATATAATAAATTCTTTAGATTGTTTACAATTAGTGTTTTTAAATGATGGCTCTCCTACGCGAATTTCTCCACCAAATGGTGGTAAATCTGTCGTGGATTTAACCTTTTTTTCAATAGATTTGGCTTACAAATCAACTTGGGAAGTGATTCCGGATTTGGGCTTTAGTGACCATTTCCCTACCAAATGTAAGATAGGAATCCCTAATAATGGCCCTCCCACTTCTAACAATAGAAGAAACTTCAATAAGGCAGATTGGAATTCTTACTTTAATAAACTGATTACTCTTATTCCTTCCTTACCCAAAGATAATTTTTATGAGTTCATATGTATATAATAAATCAAGTTGCTAATACTACTATTCCCTTCTTCAAGCCTAACAGGAATGTTAAATATCATATCCCTTGGTGGGATGATTCATGTAATGAACTTGTATCAAACAGGGTACATCTATTAGTAATTTCATGGAAAGTCCAAATTTAGATAATCACATCCAAGTTAAAAAAATATATAGCTACCAGAAAAGTTCGTAAATCTAAACAAAAAAATAACTTTAGGATGTATTGTAACTCTCTCAATCGTCATTATTCCCTGAAGTCCATTTGGAATAAAATTAATAACATTTCTGGTTTAAATCAAAATCTCTCGAATCTAATGCCTACCCAATCGATTTCACAAGAAATCTTAAAAATTCTTTTCCCTCCTTCCCTGGAAAATGTGTGTCAAATTAATAGCTAAACTCATTCAGAATCCCCCTTTATTCTTAATGAATACTCAAGTATGTTAAATTTGAAACGAGACTCTTCTCCAGGCTTAGATCTTATTTCATACTCTATGCTAAAAAATGTACCTCGTTCAGGCTCCTTGTTTCTTCTGAGTATCTTTAACAAGTGCCTTTTAACAGGCTCAATTCCTCAACAATGGAATCAATCCTTAATTCTACCCATAATTAAGCCAAATAAGGATAAAATGGTAGCTTCAAATTATAGGCCTATTTCCCTTTCCTCTTGCGTAGGCATAGTATTAGAATCCTTAATCAAAAATCGACTTGAATGGCATTTGGAAAATAACCAAATTCTTAATCCCTTACAATTGGTCTTCAGAAGAGGCAGGGGTTGTCTATCGTACCTCACAAGTGCAAATAGGCTTCTCCCTTAATGAATTTACTATTAGTCTCTTCATCTGCAATACTTCCAGTACCTTCAAATTTTTTAAGTCATTCCGAATAAAAGTCTGTATACGCTTCGTACGAAATTGTTGTTTTGATAAAACAATCGCAAAATTTGCATGCATTGAGCAGTCGTCAAGGGATCCATTTCGTAAATGTGTTTCTACAAATTGACTTTTGACACTTCGAAAACAAATGCTTATTACCAACTGTCTGATTTACAGTAGTGCCAATATAGAAAACTAAAATTGGACCACCCTTTATATTATGAAACATTTGTTAAGGCCAAGTTCAATGACAAGTGACGGCAAATTTTTTATCACAAGAAATACAGTTCTGAACGTTAATATTTTAAAAAACTGTTTTCATAAATGGGTTCAAAAAACTGTAAAAAATGATGAAAAGTCTATGGTTTGTTTTACTTTTAATGCATAATATTTTAATAAGTGATATTTAACAAATATTTAAAAGTTATGGACTTTCCATCATTTTTTATAGTATTTAAAAGTTAAAACGCAACATACATTCTTTTATTTTTGCCTAATTATTTCAGGATTCTTGTGATAAGATTTAAAAATGTAGGGCCCATAAGATGCTGCCATCTGAACAGACGGAATAGACACTAAAAATTGAAAAATTGCAACATCGCTCCCTATGCAGACGAATGTAAAATGGCTTAGCCCAATTTGACCATGTTTCTGGGTTAGGGGCGAGGTGGTGTGCAGGGAAAGGTTGCAAGTAAATAAATTATTCTATAAATGCTATTTTCTGTTTGGAACACAACACAAGCATGTTTGTTTTGAAAGTTTGACGTTTATGGTTTGACGTGTCATTTCAATTTAATGGACTTTAATAATTTAAAAGATGCAATGTACTTATATTATTTATATATTATATTATTGTAGATCCAGGTATGTTTTCGGTTTTTATTTTCTTTATTTGGCTAGTTTGCTAATATCACAATATTCAAATTTAGTAAAAAATAATGTAATAATATAACAATTATTTTAATAACATTCTAAATAGGAAATGTAATTTAACTGCAATTGTTTTGATAACAGTATTTGCATATGGTCTGTGAATTTCATCTGTTTCCGAATAATTACCCTTAAATATTTGAATTTTTATACTGTATAGATTTTCTTTCAATTTCCTATATTGTTCGTCCACAAACTGCATATAGTTATTACTTATCAGCTTATATTTTGTTTTAGGTATTTGTGTTGATTTTTAACAAATGCTTTCAACATCATTTATAAACATTTTGCAGAGTTTCATTGACAATTAACTCTTACTAAGTTTTCTGAATCCTTACAACTTACAAGAAACATAGATAAGGACATCATAGGCTAACAGGTAAATGTTATATTGATTATTGCGACATCAAAAATCATTAATATAAATTAAAAATAACAGGGGACCTAATTTTCTTCCTTAGTTGTGGTTAATTTCTTCTGATCAGGACAGCGATTCTTTTGTGCGAACTCGACACATTACATACAGAATAGAGAGAGATATTACATTAAAATCGCTGTCTGTCGAACAAAGGAGTCTCGATAGGAGACGTACTGAAAGATGAGAATCCCACTACATATGTTATTTAATTTTAATCTCTCTGATCTGATACTTAGATAATCTACATGCTACCCCAATGCATGCTTTATAGCATAGATATAAAAAACACCTTTATACAAATACTTTTTAATTTTTTTATCGAATGGTTTTGATCAAAAGAATCAAGTGCATTTTAAAGAAATACAATTAATTTTTAATTGTACATATGGCGGGTTGTACAATAGGCAGTTCAAATGTAGACTTAGTTTAAACTGTGAACCTTGTTGTATACTCATCGGGTATTGTTAAACATAGTTTTAAAAATGACATTTGTTTTTGAATATAACTAGTTAAAAATAAAACTCTTGTTAGTTAAAATATGTTTAGAATATTTTTTGTACAACCTGCCCATAATGTATTTTGTAATTATTAAAAATCATAATATTCTTGTAAGGAAGTTGGAAAGCTTAGGGTTTGATCAGTCGCTGTTGAGATTATTTTCATCTTGCCTAAATCATCGTTTTAATTATGTCTTTTACAACGGATTTTCATCTTCACCCCTCACAGCAACATCTGAAGTTCCACAGAGCTCCAACCTGGGGCCACTATTATTTGGTATATTTATAAATGACTTGGCAATAAATTTAACCTGCTGTTCGCTGCTAACTTAATATTTACCTCAATCTCATCAATTCAAGACTGTTACTTTTTACAGACCCAACTTGGGAATCGTTGAAAATTGGTCTAATGAAAACAAGCTGTTTATGAATGTGTCTAAATGTAAAGTATGTTCCTATACTAGAAGTAATAAAAAGGTGGAGTTTGATTATTTATTTAACATCCTACCTTTATCGGGCTTGTGCACAAATTGAAGATTAAGGTATATTATTCAACCAAAAAGTTACTTTTTCGGATTATATTGAAAATACCGTTGCTTCTGCGTTGAAAAGCTTAGGGTTCTTAATTCGTAATACTCGTTCTTTTACAAACTCTTAAAGCTTGGAGATCCTTACTTTTCTTTAGTTCATTCCAGGCCAGAATATGCATCTATTGTCTGGAACCTTATTTACAATATTCATAAAAGATCATTGGAAAATGTTCAGCGGCGATCTCTCAAGTACCTTTCTTTTAAAATAGATGAGCTGTATCCCATTCGAGGTATTGAAGAATCTCTGCTTCTTTCGAAAATAGAAGGGTAGTTTCCAGTGTTACATTTTTTATAAAATATTACATAACACTATTGATGTACTATTTTTGATAAATTAAATAAATTTTAATGTTCCCCAAACAGCCATTAGATATCATAAAACATTTTATACAGCAAGTATTTGAACGAACTTGGGAAGAAATTCACCTATAACGCTAATGTGCTCAAATTTTAATTAATTTTGTTCTGATTGGGATATTTATTTCGACCATTAGTTGTACTAATTTGTAGCTAATGTATTTATGATTCTTTCTTTTCTTTTTTCTTGCTGTTGCTAAAATTATTTTCTGTCGAAATATTATGCTTAACATTTATTTCATGTATTTTGTTCTGTAAATGGATTAATTTGTTGGACAATAAAATTATTTTTATTTTAATAAGCAAAAAAATTTTTATTTTGATGCACCTACCACCTTTAAAAGTTTGTCAGTATATTAACGAGAAATCCTATATAATTCCCAAAGAAAAATATTTTTGGAATAAATTCCGAATTCTATTTATTGATATTTGTTATTTTTTAGGATTAATGACTCGAAACATGATGATCAGCTACACCAAGAATATCCTTGAGATTAAGCAGATTTGATGCTATGGCACATTGTGGTGCGAAGACGTGGCTTGTATAAATTTGGGGTATCAGTTGATAGAAAACAGTGCGCAAAAATAAATTTAAATCTGCAGATGCATCAGAGATAGCCATATTCCATACCACAATACATCATGCGTGAACTCGATGAGATTTCATCGGCTAAGTATCATTCATCTGTAATGTTTTGTATCATTAGGAACACCAACATTGTAAACAATTATGACCAGGGTTTTCTAACCTTTTCCCTGGGTCAGAGAGAATAAATGAAAACTAAATAATGTATAGTAATAAAGATTGAAAATATATATACTTTTAAGAGTTTTATTATGTCAGCCATAGTTTTATACCAAAAATGAAAATAAACTGAAATTATACATTAAAAATACATTCATAAATTAACTATATTTATAACACTCATCGACTCTCTCCTGGCTAAAATATTACTTATCTATCTATTAGGCTCTGTTCCGCCTATTTTTTGCCTTTAGCCTCCTTCTGACACTTCCACTCGTTCTTATTCAGTGTAGTATCCACATAGTTTTCAGAATATCAAGTGTTATACCTATCTGATGCTTGGTCCTGCAAAGTTCATCTTCAGTACACCTGCTTATGTGACATCTATCTCGATGTCAAGTTTGATTGAACACCCGTTTTTTGTCTATTACTCTTATACTTAACCAGAACTAGCTTAGACTTGAACGCATATGTCTAATTCGGCCTAAACACAGCCTTGGTACACAAATATCTATTTTACCGCTGGTTTCATTACAAAAAACTGGAGTAAAGGGTAAAATTATCTCTTGTCCAGTACACTCGTATAATACACTTGAGTATTAGCCTATATTATTTTTGATTGAAGACGTATACATTTAAAAATGTCGTTTACTTAAAAATAAACATTTAATTTTGATATTTTATTTAACTCGATCAAAACATTAAATTATTATTTTCCATGGCTTATACCGGACCTGTATGTACTCTAGTAGCCATGGAGTAGCTGACAGTGTTGCCGTCAGTTGCCGCCACATATTCATTAGTGACATACGTTTTATAAATTCATCGTGTTACAAATTTGTTGACATAAAGAGATAGAAATTTAAAGTGACGTCTTTTATTACTTCGAATGAAAAAAATCGATAATGCAATTTTCTAACCTAAAAAAAATCGTGATTATATGTCAAACAAAATTGAACTTGGCCTTAAATGCTGATTTATAGATTTTATTAGTATAGTAGCTTTGTGGATATTCTTTGCACAATGAATTATTTTAGAAAATATATACCTATTATACAAATATAATTCTTTAACCTATTTTTTCTGTTCAAACTATTTTTTAAATATATTGAAACATTTCATATTCTATATTAAAAAAAAATTTATCTCATTTGATAAAATTTCCCGCTTCGAACAATCGAGCAATACTAAATTTCAAATCTTGTCCTATATGAAGGTACCCTTA
Organism: Psylliodes chrysocephalus; assembly: GCA_927349885.1. Taxonomy (NCBI): domain Eukaryota; kingdom Metazoa; phylum Arthropoda; class Insecta; order Coleoptera; family Chrysomelidae; genus Psylliodes; species Psylliodes chrysocephalus. The sequence continues at coordinate 32,556,352 of OV651815.1, read as the reverse complement.
TTCCGTATCTGGCCAAATTTTAATACCATCCATCCTTCGGTACGAACACAGAACGTCTTGAGAGAGGGGATAATGTAGTCATATTTTTCAACCATTTTTATACTCGAAATTACTTTGATATTTTAACAATTACGTCCACTTTTTAAAAATATTTTTGGAACTTGATAAGAAAAATATTTTCTAGAGGAAAGTCGCATATTATGGGGTATATTCCTAATATGTGGTATGCATGTATTTGTGCAACTAAAACAGAGACATCTATGTTTCAATAGCACCTTCCAAGCGGGCATCGAATTCTACTTAATATTAAAGCCATGCGCCAATTAGCTGTTCTGTCTTTTCGATTATACGCTTGAAGTGTTGACATAAATTTTAACTTGTACTTATTAAAACGATATGTTTTAATACATTGTAACTCTTAGATATTTGTTATGAATAGGCTAAAAGTAGGAGTGTTATTGTATATTTTGTGTACATAAGTTTTTGTTTTCATTTGAACAAAAAAAAAATATCATTGTTTACAATTGCCAACCGCGTCTTATCATGGAGTATCCGAAATATTCCCAATATGGGGTACCCCATATTAGGATATAGGATACCCCATATTAGGATCAGTAATTTGGCATTCATATGCGTATTTTTTAACGTAAGAGGAAAAACTGGGTGGCTGGAAATATGATTGCTGCCATAAGAGCCTGTGGAAGTAAAACAATGGGTTACAAAAAAAGTACTAAAACACACAGAGTTACACAAACGACGTTGGAAAGGTTTGTTAAGATGAACGGACCTCCTGAAGTTGTGGTCCAAACAAAACTGGGTAAGATACCAGTGTTTTCGTCAGAGATGGAAGATCAACTTTTCACTTTGTCTGCAAATGGAACAAAAATATTTTGGAAGAACCAAAAGAGATATTTGCAGAATAGTATTTTCTTTGTGTAGAGAAAATAAAATAAAAAATTCTTTCAACGCCGTAAAAGAGAGTGTAGGTTCTAAATGGTTTAAAGGCTTCCTTCGGCGCCATCCAGAGCTATCCCTAAGGACCCCATAAGGAGTTTTATACGCAAGAATAAAATCATTTACTCCTAACAACGTTTCCAAGTTTTTTTATTTATATGAAACACAAATTGATAAAATTGGACATAATCCATCCAGGATATATAACTGCGATGAATCTGGGATATCAGTTGTCCAACATAAGCATATAAAGTGATTGCTCGGAAGGAAAAAAAAAACAAATAGGAGCTATAACATCGGCAGAACGAGGATCTACTATAACTGTGGTTTTTTGTTTTAATGCCGTAGGAAAGTACAAATAGGAGCAACATCGGCAGAACGAGGATCTACTATAACTGTGGTTTTTTGTTTTAATGCCGTAGGAAAGTACAAATAGGAGCTATAACATCGGCAGAACGAGGATCTACTATAACTGTGGTTTTTTGTTTTAATGCCGTAGGAAAGTACGTGCCACCATTGATAATATTTCCCAGAAATAACATGAAAATTGACTTATGAATGGTGCCCCTCCAGGTTTAATCTATGCATGTCATCAGTCGGGTTGGATTCAACAGTATATATATTTGTTCAGTGGCATCACCATTTTATTGAATTTGCCAAGCAGACAGCAGAAGATCCTGTTGTTCTTCTTTTGGACGGCCATTATTCGCATACTAAAAATTTGGAGGTAATCAATATTGCAAGAGACCATCACGTTGTAATAATTTGCCTTGCCTGTCACCCCATTCTACTCGTAAGATGAAGCCGTTGGATGTTGCATTTATGTCACCGTTTAAAACATACTATGCCCAGGAAATCTCTCAATGGCTTAAGCAACATTCTAGTTGTGTGGTGACCGTTTACCAAGTTGCAGAGCTATTCATTATGGCAGAAAACAGAGCAGCTACTATGGAAATGACAGTTATTGGGTTTAGAAAGACCGGAATGTTCCCAGTAAACTAAAATATTACGATTTTACTGCTAACAGTTTACAGAAAAATACAAAGGAAAATAATGGTGATTGTTTTATAGAAGGAATACCTAAAGAAGATTCAATACTAAGCATCTCGACATCAAATAGTTTGAATGATGCCCTTTCTTCAAGGTCAAAATTAGTTGTAGAACTACTAAACAACCAATTTTTCCCAGCAACCTATTGCCTATTCCAGATTTCAGCAGCAATATTGATGAGCAGAAGAAAACCAGAGGGGGTAAGTGCGTTGTGATTACTAGTAGGTACACCCTACCCTATAAGAACGAACTGGAAGAGAGTGAAAAAAATTGATCCTAAAGCGACAAAAAGAAAAGTTTTGAGTGAATCAAAGCCGGACTCAAAGGAAAATGTACAAATAAAACGGATAATAAAATTAGAGAAAAAAAAGAAAGAGCCTGTTGAAAAAGACTCATCATCGGAGTCAGATATCGAGGTGCATTTTCAAGAATCAGATGATTCTGATTCGGAAGGATGATAAAAGTGGAGAGGAGTGAGGAGTGGGATCAGTTTGAAGGATGTTTGAAATGGGCTCATGTCCACTGTGCTGGAAGTGACACGCCTAACTACATTTGTGACTTTTGTAGAAGCTTTTAAGTTTTGTCGGTGCTATTACCATTTGTTCAGGTTATAATTTAATCTATTTTTCTGTAGTTAAAAAAAGTATTTTTATTTAGGTTTTACGATGGTTTTTATAACTTTTTTAAAAGTTGATGGTAATCGTTTAAAGAATAATGCATGTTTGATAATGTCAATTCTATATTAAAAGTTCTCCTGTTTTTAGAAAATTTAATAAACTTTTTTTTTTTACGAAACGTTCCATTTTTACAAAACAAAATGCTAATCCAGAGCTAGTGCCACTTATTCTCTTTGCACATAAAAAATGGTATTATCTTTAAAATTGTATCTGCTAGGACTAAAAGAGAATGCCTATTATTAATACAAATTTCTTGCTATTGTCAGCGGAGCAATAACTAACTCTTAACATTGAATGAAAAAAATTAAATAAAAGCATATTATTAATTATGTCATTGTGCTGTTTATCCGTAGTTACGATCCATACTTCAACAATAAATAAATGGTTTAGAAAAATCTAAAGCCATCATTCATTCGTCAGCGAAGCGAACCATAACGAAAAATACTGCCAATAATATCCGATAAAATAAGAATTTCGTTTGAATTTTATTATCAACATCTGCGAAATTGCATATTACGGTCCGATGTCATGACGGCATAAATAACGTTTTATGAGTAGTAGGCGGAAGAAGGAATGTTCCAAAGGGATGTCGAATTATTGTTTTTCAATGTTTATGATACTGTTTCGATTTCATAACTCCCCGACATTTCGATCGTAGCGGAGCTGGGTTCGAGTGCTGCACGTTTTTAATTTATCGCGTCCTATATCAAGTTATACGGCCCGTTAGTCAACAGACCCCAGCTCGTCCACAAATCATTACAGATAAAATGAAAAAACATATTATTTCAGACGATTCTAATCCTAAGATATGTAGCATATACAACAAACGCTTATCCGACAAATTTATGGGGAATCGAATAATATATCAAATCGGTTTGTTGGCTGCTATTTGTATTGCCGTAGATATTGCGATGCCGTGTCATGTTATGAATGATTCTGGGATCAATATAAAAAAACGTTTCTCTATACTCTAAATCAATGTGTTTATAGGGTTTCTCGACATAGACATCCTGACAAGCATTAAGGAAACTTAATTGGACTAAAATTATAGTATTAGCAAAAATAGATTTGTATTTCGTGAAAAATTATTTATTTATTTAAATTGCAAAGCGCTTTCGGCATAACATCAATTTTTTTTAAGAATGTGATTTTTTTCATACACCGTTGTAAAGAGGCTTCCAAGACCTAACAAATGAAGTATCACTCAACCCCTCTTTCCTATTCAATTTTGAGGGGTTGAAGCGCCCCCTCATAGGGGATTGCTCGTTCAAGCCTCAAATATACGTCAAAAGATGTCCCCCAAAGAAAATCATCCGACGTGTTTCGGGAAATTTTTTCAATTACTATGGGATAAGAAATATACGGGGTGGCTCGTCTGAGATGGAACACCCTGTATAATTTTATTTTATGCAAAGGTGATAAAAAATTCTTTTATTGTCAACACATGGTAGCTTGGAAATATTTTTATTTCTGCTATATTATGTAACATAAATATATGACAATTTATTAGAAGAGGATAAATTATATTTTTATATAAAAAGATTTTACTTTTCACAACATATTGAATAAAAAAGAGATTGATTTCCTTGTTTAACTGTCAATAAAGGAAATTATATGTACCAAAAAATTAAAAAATATGCTTTTAAAAATAACTTTAAATCGTTACTTATTTTTAGACAATTTTGTCTTACTTAGTTTTAGTATTGAAATTTTTTTGAATTTTACAAATTTTATGCTTGATTATGAATTTCCAAGTTACGTATGCAGATTTTATAAAAAACAACTCATGTTTTTTAGCAAGATATTCTGCTATATACTCGAGAGCATCATCAGTGATTTCTCGCAACTTTTCTTCTGGGTTTGTACTGTAACTGGTTAGATTTCCAGGTACATTAAGCCTGTTGAAGAGAAAGAATTAACTGCTTAAATCTGAGGTTTTTTTCAATATAGACGTACAATATGTACCCAACTATAGATTCACTTTTCTAAAATTGTTAAGTTTTATACAGTGTGTCCGTAAAGTATGGAACAAATTCATTTTTAGCTAAACAGACCATTTTAAGAAATAATCCTGAAATACGTCAATTTTTGATTTTAATTTACCGTATTTTAAAATAATATTCTAATATACAGGGTGAATTACTTTCGAGTAATGACGTCACCGTAATTTTTTTTAAATGGAACACCCCCTTTTTGGATTACTCTAGCTGAGCTGATTCCAAAAATGTATCACATGTTGATTCCAATTGGTACAGGGTGGACTTCTGGTCTAGCAGACAGAATATGAAAGAAATTATTTCTTATCAATTTTGAAAAAACATAGTCGTCTAGTTTTTTGTGAAATGTCATTATTTGTTTAGTAATATATTGATGTTCAGTGACAGTTGTTTTAATTATTGCTTAGATTTAATTTGAATTAGAAATGGAGTTAAGTGTAAAACAATAAATTGACATACTTATGAGGATTGGGTATGGAGACAGATCGCGAACTCAGATGGAAGTGTGCAATTTGTTTAATGATAAATATCCAGAAAGACCTATAACGCGTTCAACAGTCAGTAAGATTGAAAAGAAATTTCGAGAAACTGGTACGGTTGAAAATGTACGCAAATCAGGTCGACCCTCTGCAAATGCTGATACAGCATTAGATGTTTTACTTAGTTTTAAAGAAGACGCGCACACTTCTGTGCGTAAAGTTAGTCGCGCTATCGGCAAAACAACGGTACACAAACTATTAAAGCTTGAAAAATGGCATCCTTATAAAATCAAACTTGTGCAGGAATTAAACGAAGATAATCCCAATAGAAGAATCCAATTTTGCGAAAAAATGATGAATAAATGTCACCGAGACCCTCTCTTGATACAAAACATTATTTTTTCTGATTAGGCCACTTTACCGTTAAATGGCGAGGTTAACCGTCAGAATTGTAGATACTGGGCAAAAGAAAACCCCCACAATTTAAACGGGGCAACGTACCTTGAGTTTTTAAGGGGGTATCTCGTACCTACTCTACGTAATTTGTTTCCCAGCAGACGTAATCCTGGAGGTTGTGATGAAAGTTTATGGTTTCAACAGGATGGTACATTATGCTGTAGATGTTAGAAGGTACCTAGATGAAATTTTTCCGAACAGGTGGATTGGTAGACGTGGACCTATCGAATGGCCAGCGAGGTCACCAGATTTCAATCCTTTGGATTATTTTATGTGGGGCCATCTGAAGAATGTTGTGTATCAAACAAAACCAGCAAATATTCAAGAAATAAAAGAGAGAATTCGGACAACAATAAACAATATTTCTCAAGACACAGTAAACAAGGTTCAACAAGAATTTGTACACCGTTTGGGTTACTGTCAAATACAGCAAGGGCTGCAGTTCGAACATTTATAACGCCATGTATTTCATCATATTCTGTCCGCTAGACAATAAGTATTTTTGATAATATTGTTAATTTAACTAATAAAGAATGTTACGCGTTACTATATAAACACACACAAAACTATGGTATTTTTGCCCACCCTGTACCAATTGGAATCAACATGTGATACATTTTTGGAATCAGCTCAGCTAGAGTAATCCGAAAATTAAGGCAAAATGGGGGGTTCCATTTAAAAAAAATGACGGTGACGTCATTACTCGAAAGTAATTCACCCTGTATATTGACGTGTTTCAGGATTATTTCTTAAAATGATCTGTTTAGCTAAAAATTAATTAGTTCCATACTTTACGGACACACTGTATATTCTTCTTTAGACAATTCTGTAGTATTTACTTTTGCTTCTGAAATTCCTAGAACGTCATCCAGTACAAAGGAAACCTAAAATATAATATTTTTAAAATGTATTTTTAGTTCGATTAAGTTTATTATTACCCAGAAGTTAGTTTCTTAAATCTCTTTTATAAGTATATTTGGTGTAAAATGTAGACAGTGACTCGGCATTCGGTTAAATATACCTACTCGTTCACAACGATTTGTCTGCCATTCTTTTTACTTTCTTATCTGTATATTTTACAGAATATATTACAATGATTTATAATTCTTGTAAAATATAATGAAAATGAAAATAGGTGTGAGCATAAAAATTTATACTTATCTTTTATCTTTATTTAATTAATTTTGTCCAGCATGAGATCTCTCTTTTTCTCAGGGCGTGTAGGTTGCGATTTCGCAGATTGCTCACTCTTTTCAATAAAACATGGAAATCAAATTCAATAAGATATAATCAATAAAAAGAGGAATAATGTAATTTATAATCAATTAGATGAGATGGAAATGAATGAGAAATGGCTTAAATTAAATGATAAATACAATTAAAATATTCAAAAACCTTTGAAACGCTAATCATACTATCCTAGTAATAGGTGCCTATTCAACTGTCCTCAGTAGAACAGTTATCGCGGTTGGTAACACCAATAAGTTACCAGATTCAGAAATTGTCTGTCATCAAATGAGCTTAGGAATTTTTATAAATAAAAAGAAATGTTCTTGATTAGGCAGGAAAAAGTTTGTACGTGTTTTAAATCACTTCAAATAAAATTGACTATGAAGCAAGTAAGTGGAAATTTATCAATAGTGTTTACAACTAATCTTACTTCATGAAAGAACACCTCACTGATAATCCTTTTTCAGGAATATGTCACTTCGCTTCGCTATTTCTTTCCCATCATCGATTGGCTTCGAGAGAAAACAGGGCTCTCCTGTTTATTCCTTTTCGGTAAGTAATAAAATTTCGCCTTTCAGTCAGTTTTACAACCTCCAACTTTTTTAGGTTACCTTTCAAAAATTATTTTCTGACAGCGTCAGAAATAAAATCAAATGTTTGGTAGGCTCTTGCAATTAAAACAATTGCCGATCAGAGCTTATTCAACGATCCTACCCTTAGGACTTTTATTGTCACTCCCAACCTCACTTTAGGAATCTGAATTTCATAAAAAGGATAAATTTTGGATTAGGAACTGCCGAATATGCTTAAAACTAATGTACAACCTATTCTATATAATTAAAATTACCCCAAACACTGTTCTTTTATGACATTTAGCATAAATCAATGTTTTTTTGACGGTTATCTGATGAGTATTTTACACATATTTCTCTCAGAATACCCTTTAGCAAGGACTTCTTGTTATTAAAATGTTCACAAATTCCCCTTACGAATTAAGATTCACTTCCTATGTGCTAAAATAGACAATTTAATATAAAATTCTACTGCTAATTAATGGTACATTTTCAATGATATCAAATGTGACAAAATGGGCCCCAAAATATTCCAATATGTGTTATGGTGCTATAAGAGCATAATATCATTACTATTTTATCCCCTGCCACCAGAAATTAGTTAGATTTTTATCATTTGAAAAATTTATTCGCATAGTTTCCAAATGTTAAATATTGTAAAAACATAATTTTTTTGATTTACTGGTAAAAATATCCAACACTACTATGGTTGTCTATTTATATGTTATGCTGTAAGAAATATATTTAAACTAATAAATTATCACAGTTTCAACTCATAAATTTCTCCCAGTGAGATAGTCAGTCATGATTCCTTTGAATGAAGATGTTTTCCGTTTCAATCTTAATTCAAATTTTCTAACTCCTTTAATTAATGTTTTGTTTAACTTTTTATGCTTTAAATGTTTTATAATGTTCAAAGTGATTTGTTTTTTTAAAATGGTTCATTATATCAGAATTGTTTAAATCCCATATACAGGGTGCAATCATAAAATAATAACAGATTTTTTTCTTATTAACTTTATTGAGTATTATTGTCTTCTTGATTGTATTTTTATTTTAACACCTTACAATGGTTAATTCATTGTAATATCTGTAATTTACGCTTGGAAAAGAAAATTCTTCGAATAAAAGTTACTTACAATATCATTATCTATAATTTTTAATCCATACAAAATTTTCCTAAAATGGTCCGTATTCGAGAAATTTGACAAATGGTAAAAAAATATTTTTTTATAAAAATTATTTAAATAAAAGTTGTTTGTAATATAATTCTCTATAATTTTTATTTTATACATAATTTCTCTAAAATGGACCGTATTCGAGATATTTGAGAAAATGTGTAAATTACGAATTTTAAAGAAAACTCAAAAACGGATAAAGGAAAAAACATTAAATTTTAAACTTAAGTTTTATTTCGGCCTGAGTTAAAATGATTAGATTTTGGACAACATCTGGGGGGTACTTTATAGGAGGTCGTTTTTATATTTTATGGAATATATCTGTTATTTATGTTTAGAGAAGAAAATTGTTCAAATAAAAGTATCTTCTATTATTATCTATAATTTTTGCTTTATGCCAAATTTTCCTGAAATGGTCCGTATTCGATAAATTTGACAAAATGTGAAAAATTCTGATTTTTAAGAAAATTTTTAAACTAAAAGTTGTTTGCGATATCTATATCTATAATTTTTGTTTTTTACTTGATTTTTCTAAAATGGACCGTAATGGAAAAATTGGAGGAAAAGTGCTAAATTTAAATTTTTTAGTATTTTCGTTTTCAATGAATATCTATAGAAAAATGTTTCGAGGTAGATGTATGTGGAAAATGTATATTTTTAGTTTATCCTCTAAACATTTATAGAGGTGCTACATTAGGTTCTACAAAATAACCGGAAAAAGCCTATAATAACTAGATTTTTTTATTGCAGTTGAAATGAAACTACCTAAAATCATTTTGTATTGTACAATCTGAAACAAAGAATGGTTTAGAAAATATTTTTCTATTTTATAGAGGAAACTTATTAAATCGACTCAAATGTATAGGTTCCTAAAATTCTCCAAAACATGATAAGAAAAAGCGACAAGTGACAATTGACACAAATAAACGAATGGCTGCGTTCCGAACTCAGAATGTGATGTTTATAGTACTTCTCATGCATACATTTTATAGCAAATTACATTATTACGTTGTGTAATATAATAGGTAGGTTAAATAGGTAAGTAACAAACAGAAATTTCGCGGGGTTTTGATTTCCCTCAACAACCTCTCTTAAACGATGCATTTACGTTGTATAGTAATGTTATTACGTTTCATTAAAACAACATCGCCGAAAGGCGTTATGTGCTAGCTGGGTATCCTCTTAATGAAGTAAAAACTGTTTAAAAAAACGACCATCAATCATCCGCTTATAACTAATGTAGAATGCAAAATTGGAAAGCTGCTAGCAAGCAGAAACACGGTATAATTTGAAAACAACGAAGTGGAAGTTCGTTTCGTTCACAAACTACTACAGCATTGGAGCTGCGTGACTAAAATATATCTACCCACGCCGCTGCTAATATTTCCTTCGCATGTATAGAGTGAGCACATCAAGCGAACGGCTGTGGCTAATAATTACACATTGTCTCGCTCTGGCACTCACTTACGTTATTATCAGTTCGTTCTATTGTTTGTTGCCTGATGCCTGTCTGTCTGATAATAATTCATTACAAATGATGTCCGAATTATACCGACTCGCAGACAAATTTATGGCTTCGAGAAAGTCGTACGGAGCTCCACAAATTATCTTTAATTGATGAACGTTTTAATGTTTTTATAACTCCATTGACGCTGATTAACTGGAATTACACTTCGAGTTATGCATTAAGGCATTATACTGTATTAATCGTTGATGTATTGCTGTAATTAGCTATTCATTAATTCAAATATCGCGGTTGTTAATTGGTGATAATAGGATGTCGAATAAATAAGGATATAAAAATAAGAATACATAGAACAGTCATTAGACCAGTGATTAGTGATTATAAATCATTGAAATTAACAACAGATATAATTGAACAAGGAAAAAGCAAATATATTCAACAACATTTTTGGATGTAGCCTACTCATTCGACCCAGTTTGGCAGGAAGGACTAATCAAATAATTAGAGTATTTGTTACCACAACAATATCTTATATTATTGGTTGAGTTTTCAAAACAGGAGAAAGCATTTTCTACAATAAAAGATGCTAACGTAGGTACACCAGCTAGTATATGTGCTTTACCTGTTGTATACCACAAATAGAACATGTAATCATCGCTATTTATCCTAATGGCATGTAACAACGTAAATTAATACGACCAAGGAACTTATAATTAAATACAGATATTGACAATAGGATGATTACGATATTAAATAATAAAATAACATAAAACGTTCTGTATACAGGGTGATTTTTGAAAAGGATCCACCCTCGATAACTTCATTTTCGTCTTGATTCAGGTAAAATCCAAAAATCCAAATCCCGCTGATTTTCAACTTCAACCGTTATCAAGAGATCTATGATATCCTCCAGCAGCTCTGAATATACCTCGCCAGTCAAAGTCTTATTAATGAAAATCGGACCGACTACCGCATCGCCTAGTATTCCTGCCCATACATTTAATTTTTGAGGAGCTTGAGTATGCCCCTCTTTAAAAATGTGAGGATTCTCATCACTCCAATATCGGACATTCTGTTTATTGACTGCGCCATGCAGATAAAAACCACATTCGTCACTAAAGCAAATGTTTTTTATGAAGTTTGGGTTTGCGTTTATCATTTCCGTCATAATTTCGCAAAACTGTAATCTCCTATCAGGATCATCGTCCACAAGCTCCTGAAGTATCTTCATTTCATAGGGATGGAATTTAAAAAGTTTCGTCACTTTGCGTACCGATGAATACGAAAGTCCAGTGGTCGTAGCAATCTGACGCAAGGAACTGGTTGGATCGAAAGTAAAGTTCCCCACCACTTCAATCTGAGCCATTTCATTAACTATTCTGTTACCTTCTCTCTTCATATTTTTCACCGATCCTGTTGCTTGAAACTTCCGCACAAGTTGCGTGACATATTTGTGCTCCATTCGCTTATCTGGATGTCTCGCATTAAAAACTCTGGCAGTGGCGCGTGCACAATTCTGCTCCTCACCATAAATGAAAATAACTTCTACCCGCTCGGCAATAGTGTAAACCATTTTACAGGGAATAACTCAATTGACATACCAACTGACTGCAAACTACTTGGATTAAATCTAATCCGTCAAAACGGCTTGTAAAGATGCGCAAAAAATTGCAGATAAAAATGCATACAAAAAGAGCGATAGCGCGATATCACTCATCAACCGTCTTCAAAAACTGAAGCAAAAAATTTAAGTGAATTTACGACATGAGATAAATTGTTGAATGAGGAAGGATTCCTAGTATTCTCAACGGTGATCATTTTAAGAATCTATTATGATGTATGTAATTTAAGTCTATTTATAGCAATTTGTCTTTTTTCTTGAACCACCCTGTACAAAACGAAATAATTATTACATGGTCGTATGGTAAATGCAAAAACCTTTCTAACGAGGGGTCACTCGGCCCCCTTGCTATTGAAGGTTTTTGAGGTGGGGGCTGGTGGGGCCATGGGGTTGATCCGACAAAATCAGTTGTGATCTAAAAATGTGTAAACCTAATGATAAAAATTGACCTGTTTTTGGATTTTACCTGAATCAAGACGAGAACGAAGTTATCGAGGGTGGATCCTTTTCAAAAAATCACCCTGTAATTATAGTCAAGTAATTATTAAACTTAAGAGGAACATTTACATTACAAACTGAAAGACCTGAGGATAACGGTTTCGTAGTACCCCACATTTAAAGTTTATTTTTGACTATTTTTAAAACAAAAATATGTACGTGTAGGTAAAGGTTAAATCTATGCTTTTCTGAAACCACTTTTTTAAAATTTTATTTAGTTTTCATCTAAAAAAAATTATAAAATGAATAAAAAAGTCGAGTTTTGTATAAAAAAAATTATTAACTTTATATTTCCTATATTACTACGATGTAATTCATTTTCAAAGTTTTTAGCTGCTGCTGGGAGCGACAATGGTGCTGCTTAAAAAGTAAAGAAAATAGCCATAAGCTGAGTTATAAAAGTACTTCAAAATCGTGCAGATGCTCTTAAAAACTGACCTGACCAATTGTATATGGAATTACCCCTGAGGTAGGTATCCTCTTTCTAGCAAAAAATAATCATAGAAATCGGACAACGTGGTAAAGTATTATTGCTGAAAATACTTAAAAAATGAAGAGTTTGATAATTTTCTTATGAACTCCATTATTGGATATTGACCAAATTAATATGGGACCACCTTCTTTCTAACAAAAAAAGAATCATAAAAATCGAAAAACGTAGTAAAGAATAATCGCTGAACATACATTAAAAAAATGCTCCGACGAATTGAGAACCTCCTCCTTTGTTGAAAAAGTGTCTCCAGAGGATCACAGATTTAACCTCTACCTACACGTACATATTCTTTTCTTTTAGAAAAAGTCAAAAATAAACTTTAAAAGTGGGGTACTACGAAATTCTTGCATGCTCTGCTGGAAAGCCAAGTAAATATTCCTCTTTAATAAATTACAAATATATTTTTGTGTTTTACCCTAAATTCACAAACAAAAATTCTTTCTTAGCAACAGTAACATAAAATATGTAATACATATAACATTATTTACATTTTTTAAACATATTGTTATGAAATTCTTAAAGCCTACCCTGTGTACGCTCGACCTTCACATTGCAACCGACTCGTGCTCGAACAGCTGGAACGGCGGAGAGTGTCGTTTAGTCATAGGAATGGAATGTTCGAGACGACCGTCGAGAGCCTCTAACATTTTCCAGTAGCGGAGTTGGACTAATATAAATAGACGACGTATCAGCGCCGAGTTTAGTTTAATATAGAACGTTGTATTGAATAGTTAAAGTGTAAAAATAAATTAGAATTGTTAGTTAGTGTCTAAATATTATATAAATTAAATAGTACGTCTGAAATAAATTGTAAATAGTGTGTTTTTAAATAAATAAACTTTAAATAAATTAGACTTTCATCACAATATGAACAAAATAAATTAAATTCATAAAATACACAAATAACTTTTTAGCATAAACAAAATAATACAAAAAAACAAAACCCCAAACGTGACAATAGCTATTTGTATTACTAGGGAGGAAAGTACCACATTTCCTCCCGCAGGATGAAGTTTACTGCCCGACGCGAAGCGGAGGGCAGTAAACATCCAAGGGAGGGAAAGGCACTTTACTCCCAAGTAATACATATGATTTTTCCGCCTCCCTCAAATAACAAGTCATTTTTAAATAATTTATTTATGAAACTAATAAACAAAATTTATTAAAGAACTAAAATTATGAAGTAGGTATAGTATAAATTATAGGCATGTTATTTTCATTCTTGCATCCTACATATTTTTAATTTGTGGTAGAGTAATTATTTTTCTAAGTAAGTACGAATATGCTTTTCTTCTGCCCATTGCTTGAAATGTAAATACCGTTTTTCATATTTTTCTTTAGATTTTTGGGGTAATAGAGATTGAACTGTTGCATTAACCTGTTCCAAAATATCCGGTGGTGTATTATTTATATCTTTAAATTCGCTTGAATCACTCATTTTTTAAATATTATTTTATATTTTGTAGATATATTATAGCGTAACACACTTTAAAACTGATCTGTCAATCGACCATAGCATGCTATAATATTTCTGTCCTAAATTCGAAAATCGGATGAATCTATGAATTGAAGTCAAATTATTAATGTAAAAATCGTTAAATTAAAATAATTTACTGATTTTTACTATTTTGCAAAATACAGGGTGTTCTATAAATAAACGGTAAAATTCATACTTATATAATAGAATATAGTTTAGGTCGTCAATGCCGTATAAGCTATTTCATTTATGACATACCATGACGTCACTTTTACTTTTCCTCCCTAGGGAGTAAAAGTACTTTTCCTCCCTAGGGAGGAAAAGTATGACTTTGCTCCCTGCAATGAGGTCAGGAAATGTATACTTTGGATAGAGGTAGGCGGAAATAACTATTTGAAATTACATGACTCGCATATATATTCTGCATGGTCGAGGCATATAGAATTATTGCGTTGCTTGAACTTGTATTTGTTTATGCGATTTTTTTCTACTATACATATTTATCTAGTACACGTATTAGGAAGATACATGAAAGAAGTCCGCATTTTAAGAAGTTCTGCGTATTGATATGAGAGTGGCGTCTGTCAGACGCCACGCGGGTGTCGGAGGGTTAATTTAGTTATTAAATTATTTTTATAATTGAAACAATGTTTATGTTCTCTTACAAACTCTTATTTTATAGTTTGGTTAAATATTTGGATATTCATTTTTAATAAATTTTTACATTGTGCATAGGAACTAAATGCGTTTCTCAAATAAATATTATACCTAACTTGACAATTATAGTATGTTAATTAAAAAATATATACAGGATGAATCCTAAGTTGATGCTTTTTTTTAAGTGCGCATAGAAGTCATTAAAATAAACATCTTTTTCAAATCACTTTTCCAAAAAAAAAAAAAATAATAATAATAATAAAAAACTTAAACAATAATTTAATCTAAGCTAGAACTTTTGTTGAAAAATGTTATTGTTGATCGCAATTATGCCGTTAAAAGAACCATTCACAAAACTGAACTTCGCGAAGGAAGTTTTGAAGTTGTAGTGCTTGAACACGTTAAACGTGAAAGGGATACAATAAATTTTCCCACACATTTTTTATTCATATTCATTGTACAATACCGATGCAGCAAGTGCACTTTGAAGACACTCGTCATATATACTGCTCAATAACTGAACTGGATAATTCTGATTGTCTTAAATTTTAAAATGTTAAAATAATCGTACTCTATCTTTTCTATAGCCGGCAATTAAACCAACTGCAACCGCATCTTCAAACATTACAAATAGCTTATGACCAAAAAACTAAAAAATACAAATATTTTGAATTTCTCAAAATATCCACTTTATTTGTTCAGCAGTGTATAAGTAACATGCAATAAAAATTTAATATTTTTACAGAAAATTTCGACCAAATTTAGGCCATTTGAGAAAAATAGGTACTAATTTATACTTTTAGACACGAAAAATGGATGGATTTTCTGAAACATAACAATCATTACCATTTATATAAAATATTCTTCTATCTTTGCATACAAAATTATTTCCCATCATGTTACTGTTAAATCTACCTCGATTTTGATTAAAGGTTCCTTGGAACGTATATTTATAATTTATCGTAATTAAGAAATTAAATTTACTTGGTACTTCAGATAAATACACCATTGTTATCACGACTGAGACATTATTTGGCTAATTTTAATACACAATTCTAGGCCTAAATTTAATTTTTTTATTCTGTATATTTCTTATTTTTTTTAAAGTGTTATTTAAAAATGTTGTTCATTTTAACTACTTCTATACACAGTTAAAAAAGTATTAACTAAGGATTCGTATTGTATAAGTATGTAACCAAACTTTAAGGTTATTCCTTATTCAATTTTTCTATAAAAAATTCATATAAATGAAGGTTCTAAACGGTGGTATAATTCTGAATATACAAGATGTAAAAAAATAAAAAAAAATTATGTGGATACATAACATGCTCTCAAAACAAGCATTAAACATAAGTGTAGAAAATGTTATTATAAGAGGCTTAATTGCGACGGGAAGGGTACTCTCATCTCTACTGTGAAACATGGTCCCCAACCCCTCATCGGCCGTTTCAATAATAATGGACTGTACATAATAGCGTATATACATAAATAACCTGGTCATTGTGCAAACAGGGAAATTTAAGAATATACTGTACGAAAGAATGCAAGTATAGATATCAAAATATTATAAAATAGTGGTGCAAGGACCATTCTCTGTCTAGCAATCCCAAGAAGACAGAAATATCCCTTTTTTCACAAGAAGGATTAAAATGGAACAAAAAAGCATACGTTGCTTATAGAATAGTGGGACACACCTGGGGTCTCTTCCCCAGAGTCGTCACACGGACTTATACGGCCTATGCTGACATACGGTACAGTTGTCTGGGTACGGAAAACCCAACAATTGATAGTTATCCGTACACTATAACAAATCCAAAAAACAGCATGGTTCAACATAACAGAAGCCATGAAAACAATCAGAGTCATGGAAGTCAATCTTAGTCACACTTCCCTTGATATTTACATGAAGGAGGTTGCTCTGATGTCAATGACACGACTCCGCGACTGTTCTAAAACAAAACAAGGTTTAGGATATGGAATATACTCCAGTTGGCAATGTAATTCAAAGCGAGTTTACGGTGATTCCCATAACAGCAGCTATCAGAAACAATATCACTGGAACGAACATGCTCATCTATACAGATAGCAGACAAACACTACTTACCCTGGACAGACCACGAATTTAGTCTGGGTTAGTACTAGAATGTCACGAAGTTTTTACCAAAGTATCCAATAACAATGTGGTCACATTAAGATGGATCAAAGATCACACCACACCGAAAAGTAGCCGTCTTGTTGATTCAATAGACAAAAAGCCAATTAATCAAATACTTTTGATACCTGGCCCGTCCATTGGACTAACATCATCGTTACTAACAAACCTAATTGGAGAACATTCTCTTGTGAAATTTAAGGAGAGATGGGATGAAAAAAGAAGCTGCAGAGTTGCCAGGGAGCTTTTAAGTTATACCGACAATACTACAACAAGCAAATATTTAAATGTGAGTAGACAGAATCTGCGCCTGATCGCAGGAGTTCTGACTGATCATTACCAAGTAAACCAGCCTCAAGAGATCCTATTGAAACCATATGATTAACCGTGCTGGGTACATTGATACATAAATTTGAGATTGATATGATTATAATTTTGCGATGTTTAAATCGAAATAGTGCTCCAGAAAAAAATTAACAATATTTCTTTAAAATTACTTAGTTTGCCTTAATAATAATAGATCTAGTATAATTCGGGACACACTGAGAATGCAGTAGGGCCAGGCATAGGCAATGTATTTCTAATGGGAGAACGGTATACTCTATTGCCGTCTTTCCGATAGCTGTGGCAGGTTCGACCCAGTAGAAGTCAATGTTATTAGAGCATGAATTCTTAGTTGCATTTATGAAGACCGATTGCCCTTCTTGATGTCTAATTGGACGGCTTTCAACAGAAAGAAAACAACCCACAAATTTTAATTTTTTAGACTTTCGCATAGTATTGCATTAAGAACCGTACTCCTTACTGCAACATGTTGTAACCTGTTAATCTTGCCAAACTTTTTTACAAAATGTCCTTCATTTATCCATGTTTCATCCAAATAAAAAATATTTTTGTCTTCTCTTCTTAATTTTCTAATTTCCCTTAAATATTACCTCTCCAACTAATAATTTCATCTTTCCCTATTAGCTTAGATTTTCTATCGTTATTATCCCAAACGAAGTCTAATGCATGTAAAGTTTTCCACACTTTGTCTCTTTTAACGTTTGACAAAGTTTCGTCTCCATTAATGACTACTAAAAGTTTATTCAAAATAGGTATCCTTTTTGTAAATAAAACGAATGCACTTTTCTTCGAATCAGTTGTCTCATAGTAGGTACCTTCTATTTAAATGGGTTTTCTCCCGGTTGACGTTTTAGGTGGTACGGTAATACTTGGATCCTTTCGTTGCTTTAAAAGTCTATAAATGGTTGCTTCTCCAACTCCGGTCATATTTGAACACTTATAAATTATACTCCGAATAGTACTATTAAAATATTCATGTACAAGACCGTCGTGTACATTTACTACTGAAGTTTTCATATGCACGGTTAAATTTCACAGGAGTATATTTAGACGTTTGTGCCATTTTTATTGGTCAAATTCACTTGTTTAGTATCGCTTTTTGTCACCTATTATTACAAAACTAACAATTCTGCGTGTTACAATCACAGGACTATACAAACAGAAATGTAAATCTTAACTTAAATAATTTACAATCTGCATATCACTTAATGCCGATTAGATATTTTAATTTTTTCCATGAAAGTTGAGGGTTACTTATCTAGTTATTTTTGTTGATTAAAATAACTAGAAAATTTAAGACAAGAATTAAAACAAATTGGTATTTTTAAAAATTTTAGGAAGAAAACCAAAGATTTTATTTTGGGACAAACATTTTAGAAACTCTCCGTCATTGATTTATGATGATATATTGGGGTTTATCACCTGGGTCATAAAAATTTTGCTATCATTTATTTTCAAATAAAATATAGTAGGGGTATTTTTGACATTTGTTCCCGAATTTTCATTTTTGAATAATTTAAATAAATATTAGTTCTCAACATTAAGATTTGTTATTTAAAATTATAATTATAAAACCAAAAAATTGTAAAACTACAATTAAAAATAAACATCAACGTCTTGTTGGCCCTATTTGAACATATAAGATTTTTTTACTTGAAACAAATTTGTTTGATTCAACAAAACCTTATTCAAAGTGTAATTATTCAGTTATTTGAGAATGACCATTACCACCTTGATAAAAACAAAAAATAATAATTAAATCAAGAACCAGTAAAATTCACCGAGAAAACGAAAAAAATCTCCTGTTACATTTTTCATCCGTCCAAAAACCTGCACGCCTTTCATGCGGTTTAGACTTTGTTAGCCGTTTACGTCCGACACTACAACATGCATAGTGTTCACTTTGTCAAGTACAGAAAGACCGTGGCAAAGAGTAAATTAACAATGAAAAAAGATATTGTTTGCTACTACCTACCTACCTCTATCTCTCTCGCTCTCGGCGTTCGGCCGTCCTCATTTATCTAACGTCAACAATACCTGTCCGGGATTTGACACTTCTATCAAAGCATAAATAATACAGAAACACCGAAGGGGATCGAATGTAAAGGTAAAAACATCCACAAAGCCAATACCGCGGAACGGGATTAGAGATGGAAGATTTCGTCAGTTATAAGCAACGCATTCGGAACGTGTGCTGCCACTCAATACTCCATGTAAAAATCGAAGAATAGTTAATAATGAAAACATGACAAGCCAATTTTCGAGAGATTAAATAGGTATTTTCTTTTGTTGAGGAGGTGTATTATAACATATTACAATATACAAGGTGAAAAATAAATAGTCCAAATATTACATAAATAGAAAAATTAAGAGTTTACTCAACTACTTAAAACGTACAATGGTTTATAATAAGTCAAAAAGAGAGAAAAAGCTACATATTTGCATGACCAGGCTAATCGTCAAACGAAGTTTCATTATACAGGCCAATTTTCTTTCTTCCTGTAATATCGAAATTATATAAAAAATTGCTCCTTAAAAGGTAGCAAACATCATTAATTCGGTTTAATAGAAAGTAATTCTACAATGGACAAAGAGCACAGAATTACAGAAACTATTGCAAAATCTTGAATTACAAAATTATCTTGGAAATTTATTCATGGTTTTTCGAGCCGGATCAAGACGTTGAAGCACTGCAACAAAATCAAGAAGAACTTATAAAAACAATCAACCACCAAAGCAAGATCATTATCGAAAATAAGTGACAAAGCGTTAGATCAAATTTCAACCAAGGCCTCAATGCAATGCAATGCATGCCATACAATAAATAGTACAATAAAGTTGATGTCAACAACCTAAATATTCAAACTTTAAGCGCCTACCAGATTACATCCAACTTCCTAAGTAAATTAACTCATCACTATTCTCGAAATCTAGATATTATTCAGTTCAACAGAGGAACTTTCTACAAACTGATATCGCATGCTCACGAACGAAAAATAACTGCGTCAGATAACCAAAATCTGCCAGCAAATTTAAGAATATTCTATTTTCAAACGATAAAGACACTAGAAGTCTTAGACTATGAGCTGATCAGAGTCACAACTACACCAATTCATCTGGCAAACGCATCCTACTGCATACTAGATGACTCATTAAATCATATTGCCATCGACTATAAAAATAATTTGTACCTTGAACTCAACGAAGAAGAAAATAACAACTAAGAAAATTGTGGAGATTTGAAGGAATACCATTATATAACTGTTTTAGTATTATATTATAACTGTTGTAAAAGACTTTAATAAAGACATAAGGGAAGGGATTTGTTGTAACAGTTGCATTGTTATTTTTAGATAGTTGTAAGAACATTTATGAGATAAATGGTTGGCAGGCACACTTTTAAAACACGTCTTATAATTGTTTTTAAAACAAAATAATAAGAAACTTTTGTATCTTGGATACTAATATATATGACTGCAATAAAATAAAACGTTTTTATGAAGTGTTATAAAAAAACCAATATAACATTTTAATCTTATTACTAACTAAATATATTAGTTGGTTATGGCACACTATGATTGTTACTTTATGGGATTCTGTAACGTATTTGGTAGTTTTATGAGGATTATTTGAGCCCCAAACGTCTCAGGATGTGGATATAAAATTATATGCTTCTAGTTGACTGTTTTTGCCTCGTTATCTATGCTGTAGTTCGCCAAAAAATAAATAATATACCTACATATATTGTAGGTGTATAAACAAATATTATTAATGTAACAGCTACAATAAAATCGTACAAACACGAAACAATTATTTAAGATTTACAAGATCCATGATTGAGTAAGAATTTTCGTCCTTTAGATGTAAGAATAAGTTTGAGTTTAATTGGAAGAGGACAGACCAATAAGAAACTCTATACTTCATATAAATATAAATATAAATTTAAATATGGTTCAAGAAATGTTTTCAAAATAGTACAAAATAAATAGCGGAAATATTAGCGGGGTTATATTATGATAAATAAAATATATTTAAAATTAATTACCAGTAATAGTCGTATTTTTAATGTTTCATATTTTTTCCAAAATTAAAAAATGCAAAACTTGCATTGCTTTTATCCTGAATTGGACCCGGGTCGTAAAATCCAAAGTCGAGCGGTTAACGACCTAAGCCATGAATACCTATTTCAAGTTAATCATCTTATAAAATAAATGACACCATTTTTTAAAATTGTTTTTCTAAGACACCGTCCTCAAGCGCTCCACCGCTGGTGCATCTGCAGCAAAGTATTTCCATCTTCTACATGGCAAGAATGAAATATAAATTTGAAAATTTAGCGCAGCAAAAAGGGGGAATAAAAAAGTATAACTGGTTCAGCTGTCATATTATTTGTCTCGTTAGCGCAGAGATAGATTTTAAGTTTCCATGCAGAAGTTCCGGGGTTTAAATTCATGTTACTTAAGAGCGATATCCATGGTTAGAAACAGGCTTAAAACGACTTCAAGGTTCTCTTTCTCAGTTTTAAATATTTTTTTATAAAATTTGGTATACCTACTAAGCAAATGATAGAGAACTCCGCTGTAGAGCCCGAATTCAGAAAAACTAATTTTTTAATTATTTCTATACAAATTATGAAAATTATTGCAAAAAGGAGTCTTTACCGGGAATTGTTATATAAAAATCAGCTAATTCTTTCCAATACACTTTTTTGTCCAAAGCGTATATTTTTTGAAAACCTTGAATTAGGAAATCTGAGAAAATCTGTCAAGATTCCAATCCATATTAATTGATTTGGCAACAAGGCGGCGGACGTTGGCGGTGCATGCAGTACCGGAAAATTGGGATAAAAATAAAATAATAAAAAACTTTATTCTTTTTAGTTCAAGTGTAGGTGTTTTTGTTTCGTATTTAGTCAATGTGTTTATATGAACTTTTATGTGTAAGCTGAGTTATAATAATTTGTGATAAAAATGGGAAAACTTTCGGAAATGCCGAAAATTATATTTACGTTTCGACGGAAATCTATAAAATATCGTGCTAGATTACTTAGAAAAAGACAAACATTAGCACCCCTTCTAAGCATTAAAGTTAAAATATATGGGAAATTAATATACTAAGTATTGAATAAAAAAAACCTTTAGCTTTAAAGCAATATTTACAAATTTAAAGCGGATATCCAATAAATGTGGTTTATTTGTGGATTCTGAATATGGTTTTTAGGTTCCGACGGTTTATTAGGAACAGACAGTATTATCGAAATTAAATATCCTGCCACTGCTTCAAAACTGACTCCGAAAAAAGCAATGGTTGACAACATAATAAAATTTGCAATTATTAATGATAATGCGAAAATGCAATAATTGTTCAGGGGCAACTTAACGTAACTAAACGAAATATTTTTTTTTTTATTTATTTTAATACCTTTAAGTATGTTAGTAGAAAAAATAAAAAAGATGATAGATTTTGGTGTATATGGAAAACAAACTTAAGCAATTTTATTTAGATTGTATACTACCCGAGATCTTAGATCCACGTTTCACTGGAGGTTTAGATATTAGAAATTTGAGTAGAAATCCGAGTAGAAATCCGACCAATAGTCAATAAAAATGATTATTTTTATTCCTTCTTTTACTAATAATAAATCATTTTACTCAATGTTATTTTTAAATATTTTTAGTACTAGAAAACAATTTTTTCTACACTTAAATGGATAGCGTATCTACGTACAGACTACAAAACGAAAAAATATGCTATTGCGTAAAATGAGTTATACTTGTGTAGAATCGATAAATAATAGCATTTCTAGTTTTATTTAGAAATAAATAATTATAAATTTTAATTAAACTATATGAAATCAATTTAATTTATATTCACTCATGTTACACAAACTACTATTTTCTACATCCACATGGATATGCTTTTTTCTATACCCACATGAATATTAGCTAATCTACGCACATACTACAAAACAAAAAAGTATTCCATTGCGTTCAACTGAACGAATATATTTCATATTCATTCTACCTAGTAAGAACACTGCAAAACAGTTAAATCCACCAATCAGATTATATATTGGTCACCCGGCTACTATTATTTTTTAAATTTTATGTAGTTAAACTAACTGTCAGTATATTTTTGAATTATTGAGATTAAATATACGTAAAAATGAATATTTCTTATGTATAATCAATAAGTAATAGAATTTCTATTTTTATTTCGTCCAAATTTATAAACAAATCTTAAATTTAAATCAAACCATATAAAACTAATTTAATTACAAGTATTAGAACTATAATGGCAAGTGTGGCGACGGCACGGAGTTTGTCTCCAAGCGAGAGACCCGAGTTCCAATCATGGCTGGGGACTAATTAAATTAAATATTTTTGTATGTTTATTTTATTTTATAAATTATTAAAAGTCATACATTATTTTAAAATTATTTATTTTGTCTTAATAAATTACTTTTTTAAATTTGTAGAATTTCGTTAGGGTGTCGTAGAAAAAATATACTGTACAACTCGAGTGGATTGTCTGTATCGCACTCAGACGATTAAGCACTCCGTCTACGGCGTCGTTCTGAAACTTCGTCTTCGTGCGATATGGCCATCATATCCAATTTTGTTGCACAAACTACTATTCACGCACAGACTACAAAACGAAAAAATATACTATTGCGTTCAACTCAACGAATATATTTCATATCCATTCTGGGTAGTGAGAATACTGCAAAAAAATAAAATTCACCAATCACAGTTTATATATTGGACACCCAACAACTATTATTTTTAAAATTTTAAATAAGTGACAATTCTGTCAAACTAATTGTCAGTATATTTTTTAGGAATTAAGATTAAATATACATTAAAATGAGTTATTTTTGCGTAGGATTCATAAATAATTTTAATTTAGACCACAATTTAAAAAATCCTAAATTTGAATTAAACTACCTATATTAAACTAATTTAATTACTACTTTTAGAACTAAAATTTTAAATGTGGAGGTGAAAATGATGATACGGCATCTGTCTTTCACGCGAGAGGCCCGAGTTCAAATCTGGGCTGAGGACTAATTAAATGAAACATTTTTTCATGTTTATTTTATTTCACAAATTAGTAAAGTCATAAATTATTTTAAAATTAATTATTTTGTCTTTTCCTAAAATAATACTTTAAATTTGTAGATTTTCGTTAGTGGGTCGTAGAAAAAAACATACTGTACAACTCCAGTGGATTGTCCACTGTTGTTGCACAAACTAGTATCAAATGGGTTATTATTTAAAAAACGTATTTTTATACAGGGTATTTGTAAATAAGTATGAACAATTTTTGCAAATTGTTATCAAAGTTATTTTGTTAAAAAAAGTTCCTATAAAAGTAGGTCGAAATATGCTTCGTTTCCGAGATACAGAATGTTTAAATTTTAATTTATTAAATTTTATTAATTATTTTTAATAGTTTTAAAGATATTTACTCTAAATTTGCAAAAAAACTTTGAAGGGGCAAATGTGTATTTTTTGGGGTGTTCCAAATATTTCTACTTGTATAGTTTGAGAAAAAGATATAGTGTGACTTTAAACCTTTGAAGCCAGCCGACAACATACAAAAAAAAAACTAAGGAAACTGATACCCCTGATACATCGCAATAAAAAATAGTAGAGGAGCATTCAAGAGATTGAGTATACTTATTTTATTTGTACTTTCCTCGATAAAAGGGAAGTTTTGTAATCGTGAAAAAGTCACCCTACGAGAATATTTTAGATTTTCACGTGTTCGGATCCCTAGAATACGAAAAACATGTTTTCCCCATTCAGTAGGTCTATGTGCCGTCCGGCGTCTGTTGTCTGCCGTCTGTCTGTTGGCGCGATAGCTCAAAAACGGCTTAGGAAAAAAACTTTTTGTATGCCGATATATACAGGGTGAGCAGTTAAAAAAACATCTATTTTAAAAGTCAGTAGATTTCGACTAAAATTGGTATCTGATCTAAGATAACAGACATAAATTACTTTTCAAAAATTCAAAATGGCTTCCCTGTTTTTACAATTTATACAGATGTATTTAAATGCTTAGTTAATCCGATATCACATCGCTTCTTGCGTTCATAAGGTCCATTTTTTACTAATTTTGATATGGTTGAACAAGGTATTCCAGTTAAATCAGATGTTGCTTGTAATAGTATTTTTGTGTCGAAACCAAACTTAACGTGCAGATTTATGTACACGTTGAAACATATTTTCTGTGCTTGATAATTCAAATGACTTCGTTTTTTCTTGACTGGGAGCTCTTCATCTAAATCACTACCACAATCACATTCAAAACTACCACCGTCACTTCTACACTCAAAATTTTCACCTTTGTCATTGCACATCACAAACTCGGCGTCGGTTTCACATTCTAAAATATTACGGTCGTTATCAAATTCTAAAATATTATTATTATTGTTATTATTATTAATATTATTAATATTATTATTATTATTATTATTATTATTACCATTGTTATCCCAAGGCCTCCATAACTCCATCGTGTTGAATGTACTCCTAAGAAGATGTTCGCTTGACTAAATTGTCTATACGAAGTGAGTATAAATAGCCATAAAAACGTAAAACTGGACTGGCTCCAGGCAGAGGCGTGCAATGCAACAATATAAATGAAAAATGATTATTTTATTTAGGTACATTTCTTATAGAACCTACATAAAATACATCATATTATTATATTATAACGCTTGATTTCGATCGTAATAGTGTTTAAAACGCACTTTGTTATGTGAGTATTATATAAAATGGTAATAACAAAAATAATAATACCTACCAGGTGGGTGGGTGGCTCAGTGATAGAGCCCAATTTTTACATCTCGATTGAAATGAGATGTGAATGAGATGTTCGTTCCATGCCAAAAAGTAGGCGTTCTGTGAAGCCAAGTTTATCGATTTAGCCTTTGTTTATGAATGCATGAATATAAAAGTGATTTGTTTGTTTAATTTTTGTTTAGATTTCATTTTATCACGTGATCAATAAAGTCTAGAGCTTTTGTTTATTACATCTACTAGTGTTGGGAGAATCGGATGTTTTTCAGAATCGAACATTTTGAATTCGATTACTTTTGAGAATCGAGCAATTATTCGAATACAAAAGAATCGAATTATTTACGTTTCGTTTCGAGGTCAGCGTCAGCGACATGAAAATAAACGCAAACACAAGCGATTCAGCCTCTCGACTCGAGTTCCCTAGTGCTCTCGGCAGTCTCAGTTCTTGTCTCAGGTGCCGCCTACCGATTTGTTCTATCTAATAATATATGGATTATTATTGAATAAATAATAACCATTTTTTTATAGGTCGGTGTCGGCAAATATGTATCGCCGTGACTGCCACTTTTTTTTCATTGATTAAGTTACTTGTTCATAAAATAATAAATCCCAAAATTCCTATACTTCTAAAAATATTTATGTAATATGCCGCAATCAGAACTACTAAAGTACTATGTTAAATTAAAATTAGTAAATTACGCTTCCTTTGTAATTTTAGTCGGGTCGAATGCACGCTAGAATCGAATACTTTTATAATTTGTATTCGAATAGTCCCATCACTAACATCTACATTTAGATCTAATCCTTTACAACGTGACAAAAAATTCACAACATCTCAGATGCATCCGATGTGGATATTATTCAAACGCGGCATTTATTTCGAAATTCTAAAACTTTCGATGTTACGACACTGGGTCGTGCCACATGTCACAATTCAATTTCTTGCACATTTCTGAATACAGTATTCAAGAATTTGACCAATAATAATTTGGAAGCGACCAATTACATGCGCCGTATTAAACGTGGGAGGTAACATTTGCTGACAGGTAGATGTCCAGTCCATGTGGACCATTCAAATAAGCATACAGGGAGCGATCAACACAAATTTTATTATTTTATTTCAGTGTGTTATGCAGTAAATTAATCGTGCCTCGTATTTATCTACTATTTTTAAAGGTGATGTATCAGTCTCCTTAGTTTTTTTTTTTGTATGTTTGCCGGCTGGCTTTAAAGGTTTAAATCACACTATATCTTTTTCTCCAACTATACCAGTGGCGTTTGTGCGAGAATGCCACTTTTTTAATAAAAAAGTACTGCGCCACTGACTTTTTCGATCTATGTTTTTTTTATAAAATAACTTCGGCAAACATTCCCTAAAATCATTCACACTTACCAACAAACACCCTGTATATAAGAAAATGTAGAAATAGGTACATATGTATATTCAAAAATATATTTCGTAAATAAATAAATTAGTTATAAAAAATTTTTTTCGAAAATGTTACACCAGGTTATACCTTTAAAAAATATTTTAAACGAGAAAACAAAACAGAAATACTCTTTGTTAGACCGGACCTGCGATTTATCGGCATTTTTAATATTTTAAATCATCTATAGTTTATAAGTAATAAATTGAAGGGAGCGTAAGCCTGGGAATAGAGCAACGTTGCCAAAGTGGGTTCAGATGCACTGAAAGTTGTCAGTGTGTTCTAAATCTGAATTTGCTGTTAGGTGTTGCATGGATATCGCTCTTAATGAAATTATAACAGTAATTTAATCTTAATAACTTTATAATAATTTTATAGAATTTTGCAATTTTTTTTCTAAATGGTCGTAAAAAATATACTGTTTACAACTCGAGTAGATTGTCCGTGTCGCACTCGAACAATTGAGCACTCCGTGTTCTTATGTGTTCAAAGTTTGTCTTCGTGCGATATGACCATCATATCCACTCTTGTTGCACAAACTACTTATTGTACTGGGATAAAAATAAATAAAGCAAATTATGCATCAAATATGTCACATTTTTTTCAGCATACTTGTATTTTTTTTAAATATCTATATGAATCATTTTTAAACAAAAACAAAAGTCGATAGAAACCTGAAAAAGTAACTTTATTTTTAACATTTGTCGAAATTTTAGTCGATGAACAGAAAAAATAGTCATTACTTTCTTTATTTTTTTATTTTTAAAGCAAAAACTTTAAATTTGTGTAATATATTTTTCTTTCATATAAGGTGGACTTTTAACGATCACACTGTATATGAAGCTCAAAAACTCACACTTGATCGATTTCTTGAAGGTTCATTTTTTAATCGTTTATAACCTTTTCGAAATATTTTTTTTTTAAGTGGCTGGATATCTTGTAGATATCAGTACAGTACATAACACGAAAAATAAGAAGAATGTTTTAAACATTTTTATAAACTTCATTTTATTGATACAAAACGTGTTTTTAAGTTTTACAATCATTTTTTCAAAGTGAGTGTTTTGTAGGAATATCCTGAAAATAGGAAGTAAGTATTAAAGTACCTAGTTCCTGTTTTGTAGTAGTATAATCAGATTTTAAAATTAAATTAAACGCATAATTACATATATGTTTATTTTTTAAGAAAAAGTGTTTGATTACAATTTTTGTCATTATTATACAGGGTGTTTCAAAAAGGTGGCCCCGTTTTTAGGATAGGTAGCAAAATAAGTTGGGTTTGCTCAGTTAACAGTGTTCGTAACAACATCCGCTATAGTAACTTTTTACGATAATGTCGAAACTACTAGCAACATTGTAATGAAATTTTGTACGAATATGTTTTGCAAGCTGACGTATTACATAAATTTGTTTTTATGTCTGCCTCTCATAGAAGGCGCTAGTTAGACGGTTTCTTACCAAGTAGGGGAAAGTGTTCCACAATGAAACATTTGCCACAGTGAGACATTCGCCATAACTTTTTTAACTTCCCGCCTATTTAGTTTAAAAGATATGGTCGACGAACATATGTGCATGTGCTCCACCAATTTTTACGAAATTTAGAAAATTCTAAGCATATTTAGTGATTTACATAACTCAAATTAAAGTAAGTTTTTTTTATAGTCGATATTTCAATTGATGATTAAATAAAATCCGGTGGTTTTTTAATAAATCTAAAATTCAGAAATTGTTTGGGCATTTCTAGGTTAGGATTCTGTATAAACTAGAGATGTTCAAAACGATCGAGAAATGTTTGTCAACTTCTTAAAATAATATCAAAAAAGTTCCACAATGAGACAGTCGGTTTTGTTCCACAATGAGACGGAGCACTATTGAGGCACTACCTTTCCTAGGTAATTTTTATTGTTATGTTTTATTTTAACAATATTGTTCAAGAATTCTCCTCAATTATCAATTTAGTTTGAAAACCCTATCAATTCAGAAAAATTGCTGCTCCCTCTATTACTAATTAATAACAAAATTGAAATAAAGTGAGATTAAATTAATTCAGAATTAACAATTCTTGTCAGGCCCGGACTAGTTGGGTGCCCCTGGGGATTTATTACATTGTATAGGTACTTTTTAAAACATTTTTTACTGGGGGGGTACCTTTTTTTTGGGCGGGTGGAAATGCTTTATGCACATCGGGTACCGGATTGTTCCTTCCCCGATAGTGTGAGACTACCTTCTACGGCTACTCACTAAAACCACCCCGTTCTCACTAAAGCCCAGCAATAGGTGATGCCTCGTTTCTATGGTATCATTCTTTCCTCTTCTGATTTCTTTCCCCCTACTCAACTCTAGGGCCATTCTCGGCACCTCTCACCTGGGACATGCTGATATTGTGTAGTCTGTGGCTCCGCAGTAGTCGCAGTCTTCCGATATAGTCTTCCCGATTCTTCGGGCGTATTTCTTAAAACTCCCATGGCCGGATAGCACCTACGTGATACAGAAACTGGTCCTTCTATGTTTGCATTCCAGCCATTCTCTTATGTTTGGTATTAGAGTTTTGGTCCACTGCGCTACTGCTGCCTGCTGCTCCCATCTAGTCTGCCATCTTTGAATTGTAGCCTCCCTGGCTTCTTTCTTTGTAGCATCAGTGATTTCTTCCTGCAGAGACAGTCTGCACCTCTCTCTTGCCATTTCGTCTATTGGCGGTATCCCCACATTTACTGCCACTGACTCTGCAGACACCGTTCTGTAGGCACTGGTAACCTGGATGAGCATTCTTCTTTGCATCATTATTAACATGTTCCTGTATTTCTTCACAGACAGTGCCTGTCCCCAAACTGGCGCTGCGTACAGCATAATAATAATAATAATAATAATAATAATAATAATAATAATAATAATAATAATAATAATAATAATAATAATAATAATTAATAATAATAATAATAATAATAATAATAATAATAATAATAATAATAATAATAATAATAATAATAATAATAATAATAATAATAATAATAATAATAATAATAATAATAATAATAATAATAATAATAATAATAATAATAATAATAATAATAATAATAATAATAATAATAATAATAATAATAATAATAATAATAATAATAATAATAATAATAATAATAATAATAATAATAATAATAATAATAATAATAATAATAATAATAATAATAATAATAATAATAATAATAATAATAATAATAATAATAATAATAATAATAATAATAATAATAATAATAATAATAATAATAATAATAATAATAATAATAATAATAATAATAATAATAATAATAATAATAATAATAATAATAATAATAATAATAATAATAATAATAATAATAATAATAATAATAATAATAATAATAATAATAATAATAATAATAATAATAATAATAATAATAATAATAATAATAATAATAATAATAATAATAATAATAATAATAATAATAATAATAATAATAATAATAATAATAATAATAATAATAATAATAATAATAATAATAATAATAATAATAATAATAATAATAATAATAATAATAATAATAATAATAATAATAATAATAATAATAATAATAATAATAATAATAATAATAATAATAATAATAATAATAATAATAATAATAATAATAATAATAATAATAATAATAATAATAATAATAATAATAATAATAATAATAATAATAATAATAATAATAATAATAATAATAATAATAATAATAATAATAATAATAATAATAATAATAATAATAATAATAATAATAATAATAATAATAATAATAATAATAATAATAATAATAATAATAATAATAATAATAATAATAATAATAATAATAATAATAATAATAATAATAATAATAATAATAATAATAATAATAATAATAATAATAATAATAATAATAATAATAATAATAATAATAATAATAATAATAATAATAATAATAATAATAATAATAATAATAATAATAATAATAATAATAATAATAATAATAATAATAATAATAATAATAATAATAATAATAATAATAATAATAATAATAATAATAATAATAATAATAATAATAATAATAATAATAATAATAATAATAATAATAATAATAATAATAATAATAATAATAATAATAATAATAATAATAATAATAATAATAATAATAATAATAATAATAATAATAATAATAATAATAATAATAATAATAATAATAATAATAATAATAATAATAATAATAATAATAATAATAATAATAATAATAATAATAATAATAATAATAATAATAATAATAATAATAATAATAATAATAATAATAATAATAATAATAATAATAATAATAATAATAATAATAATAATAATAATAATAATAATAATAATAATAATAATAATAATAATAATAATAATAATAATAATAATAATAATAATAATAATAATAATAATAATAATAATAATAATAATAATAATAATAATAATAATAATAATAATAATAATAATAATAATAATAATAATAATAATAATAATAATAATAATAATAATAATAATAATAATAATAATAATAATAATAATAATAATAATAATAATAATAATAATAATAATAATAATAATAATAATAATAATAATAATAATAATAATAATAATAATAATAATAATAATAATAATAATAATAATAATAATAATAATAATAATAATAATAATAATAATAATAATAATAATAATAATAATAATAATAATAATAATAATAATAATAATAATAATAATAATAATAATAATAATAATAATAATAATAATAATAATAATAATAATAATAATAATAATAATAATAATAATAATAATAATAATAATAATAATAATAATAATAATAATAATAATAATAATAATAATAATAATAATAATAATAATAATAATAATAATAATAATAATAATAATAATAATAATAATAATAATAATAATAATAATAATAATAATAATAATAATAATAATAATAATAATAATAATAATAATAATAATAATAATAATAATAATAATAATAATAATAATAATAATAATAATAATAATAATAATAATAATAATAATAATAATAATAATAATAATAATAATAATAATAATAATAATAATAATAATAATAATAATAATAATAATAATAATAATAATAATAATAATAATAATAATACTCTTCCTAATTCACCCCCTTACGAGTGAATTTCAACCCCTGAAGTCGACTGAACAACTTGTGTAGGGGAAGGGACGGCTATTATTATTATTTGCCGTGGCGCTCCGGGGCGACTTAAAGATGATTGATGGTGCCATTTGACTTACAGGTGAGGAAAACCCGGAAAACCTCACCCACCATCATCAATGGAGGCTACTACCCCATAGAGCAGTCTTCTGCTATACTATCCGGATCCTCTTACATTCGGTAGGATTCTTGCTAGTGAAGCCACCTGTCTGTTGACTTTCTCACAGGTTTTCCTAACGTGCTCGCTAAAAGTTAGTTTTTCGCCCAAATGAACACCTAGACATTTCATCATCTTTTTGGGTTTTATTTCATTTACCCTTACAGTGAAAACAAAGTCTTCCCTTCTTCTAGGGCCCTAGACGATGAGGGCTTTTCTGGAGCGATTTCCAGACCTTTTCTTCTAGCCAGGCGCAAACACGCGAGAACGCTATATCCACCTCAATCATAAGGTCCTCCTTGTCCTCGCCGTTTGTAACTAGCGCCAGATCGTCCGCATACGCTACCTTTTGAACCTAGATTCAGCTCGAGGACTCCGTTGTATAAGACATTCCACAATAGTGGCCCCAGTACCGAACCTTGTGGGACACCCTGTGATAATGCAATCTTCTTCCTTCCTACGAATATTCGTTTTCAACTACGTTTAGCAAGTAGTCACTCATATCCTGCAGACTTTGAACGATGTGGCACCATTTGGCCGTATTGAACGCATTTTTTATGTCCACAAACACCACCATACACTACTTAGATTTTCCACTCTCAGCCAGCTGGATCATCTTGCTGATCGCGTCGCAAGTGGTGCTTCCCTTCCGGAAACCAAACTGGTTTTCTGAAATTACGCGCTGGTGTTCAAGTCTCTTCTCCATTCTTATTTTGACCAAATGTTCGAGCAGTTTGGCTGCTGTATTGATAAAGCATATAGGTCTATATTTGCCTAGTGCAGGATCCCCTTTGGGTAAAAGACATACCTTTACCCTCTTCCATTCATGCGGTATCTCTGAACTCCTAACCATCTCGTTCATCATGGAGAGCATGACATTTGGCATCTCCTCTGGCGTCAATGTTTAGGCTCTCTGACAAGACGCCGTCTGATCCCGGAGTTTTACTCGTTTTTAGCTTCTTTGCAGCATCCATTAGCTAGTCTCTAGTAAACAGAGGGTTATTAACTGCCACTTTACCAGTAATTGGCCTGTCTCTCGTCTCTGGAAAAAGTTTATCCACAATTTTCACTTTCTTCTCCTCAGAGATCATGTATGGCGTCAGCATATTTTTAAATTTGTTTGTGATTATTTTGTAACCTTGACCGACGGGGTCCTCTTCCAGATCACTACAGTTTTCCCAGCTTTCAATTTTTGACCTCTGAATAGTCTTCCTCAGCTGTCGTCTCCTATCTTTGTAAGTCCTCTTCGCCTGTTCTATATCTTCTAGCAGTACATTGTTGGCCCTCATCCTGGTTAGTCTTCTCCTAATCTCCAGACACCGGCGCCTGTCATTCTCTATGCCTTCGGTCCCCCATACGGGCATTTGTTTGGCGTGATTTTGGATTTTTGTTTTACCGAGACTGTTGTTTTAAGCGGCTTTGATTATGCCTATCACCTTTTCAGGGGAGGCCGGTTGCCTAAAAGCTGTCAGGTTAATTTTGTCTCTGAATAGTTGTTTGTCCAGGACGGTCTTCCCGCCATAGTGACTCTTCATTCTCACGTCAGTGAGCTCCATCTCTATTAGAATGTATCTGTGTAAGCTAAGGGACTCAAGGTCCTCCAGGACAGTCTATTTCCTTACTCTGTCAGCCAGTATGCTGGAGCAGAACGATATATCAATGATAGACTTTTGATCCTTTCTAGTGAATGTTGGGGTCGTCGCTGTGTTCAGTACTACAAGATGGAGGGCTATCAGGCAGCCAGAAATTCCCCTCGCTTATCCTGAGTACTCGAGCCCCACAGTGCTGATTTCGAGTTGAAGTCTCCCATCACCAGGACTTTCCCACTTTCACTCTGGATGTTATCTTGTATGTTTCAAGGCTAAAGTTTGGAGATATGTAGCAGTTATAAAGTGTGAAACTCGCCGTGCTTAGTTTGGAAAATCCATTTTTAAGGCATGTGTCACTACTCCGCATGTTCGGTTCCTACAGTACAGGGCTGTGCTTTCCTTTTTTGTTCAATATCCATCTATTGTCCCTGTTTGTCTGTGTTCTGTTGGGTTCCTGTAATGCAATTACATCGATGTTCAGGGAATCAACGGTAGCTCGCACTATATCTTGAACCTTTCCTCTCCTCTCTACGTTTATCTGCAGAATTTTTACTGGCATAGGGAGTTGTGGGTGGGTCTTACTGATCGGGGATATCCCGCCCCTGTGAGGCTGCACCGTTCAGGGTCTGGATAGGCGTTTCGTCTGTCTGCATATTATCCTCCAGCGTGTTCTAAAAATTTACTTCCGGCTCCGTCTCCTTCAGGTTTGACTTTGAGATGCTATTTTTGCTTCTGTAGTGTACCTGTCTTGCCGTTTTTAGCGCGATTTAAAGGCAGGGCATTTTAACGAGCCCACCTTGTGGCCCGTCACGTTGCAGACCGGTCAAACTTCCTCGTTGTCACACTCCTTGGCAATGTGGCCGTCTTTTCCGCATCTAAAACAGCTCTCCTTCCGCTTTGAGGCTTGGCATTTGTCCGTCCTATAGGAGCAGCATCTGGCATATCTTGAGACTCTCAGCCTCTTCTCTAGTCTACTCCTGACTGAGGGGTACCTATTTCATTCCCTCTAAACCAACCCTAACGCTGGCCAGCTATCTCAATCAGTGCTGTTAATTAAAATAATTAGGCTTTTCCTTATTTCTCATATTTTTCATTGGTATGTTTTTACTTTGAGTATGTGGGGATGTTGGAATGTGGGAATGCATACATTTTGTGGTAGAATTGGGGATTATATTCTTACATTTCCATAATTTAGTTTTCGGATCTCAACAGATTTTTAACTTTTCTTTGTTTTTTTTTTAACTAGGCATTTTAGTTCAAAATGTTGACAAGAAAATCTCAATCTACTTGCCAAACCACACCGCACTGTTGAACCATAAAACGTTATAAAATATAGTAGGTATTAAAAAAGGTACCCGATCATTTATTTTTAATTTCTTTGGGGCGATTCATCGCGACCCTATAGTTAAAATAATTAAACAATACTAACCCGAAATTATGATCCATCTCTATTCGTCGAGGTAGTGATTTCCATTACTGATAGAGTGAGTGCAGGCTCTCCCCGGCATAT
This sequence comes from Psylliodes chrysocephalus, assembly GCA_927349885.1. Taxonomy (NCBI): domain Eukaryota; kingdom Metazoa; phylum Arthropoda; class Insecta; order Coleoptera; family Chrysomelidae; genus Psylliodes; species Psylliodes chrysocephalus. The sequence goes on along the minus strand of OV651815.1, from coordinate 32,520,327 downwards.
TGTATTACTTTCATGCCGGCGTATAGATGAAATCAATCAAGTGACGCATCATACAAAGACTGTAATTTATTATTTGTCGCTTCTCGTGGGCACTCATAAAGAAGACATGTCAGTGATTGTTCGTCGATGAAGTGGAAAAAAAAACAAAATATCGGGCCTAACTTTTTTCCATTAGATTGCATAAAACGGATATTAGTTAACAAAGAATTATGATAAAATGGGTTTTTTAACTTATTTTAAATTTTATCTTTTTATTACTCTCCGAACATTTAATATTAAAGATAATAGAAAAATGTCTTATGAAGAAAATAAATTTTAGAGGTATTTGGCTTCGGTGACAAATGGAATAACTATTTTGTTTAGTACTAGTGGTCGTAGTGCTCTAGAACCAATGAGTATCAATTGTTTAGAGCTCCAAAAGTATACCTGAAAATCGCCACATTGCAAGTTCGTCCGCATATTCTAGGCACTGGTAGCCTTCTTAGAACAATATTTTGAATAGGTCGTCCGCTAAAACTGACCTCCTTGTGGGTAGCCTCGTGTAACTTTTGCCTGCGTGGTTACCTTTCCTAGAGTGGATAAAATGGTCCTTTTCTCTAGACTGGCATATTGTAACTGGTACTTTTTGCTGTTCTAGAGACCTTATTATTGACCTGATTGAGGCATTATTTAAAGCTCCTTCGATATCTAAGAAAGTGTGATTTCTTTCTCATCTATTGACTTTGAAAGCAACCTGTTTAGGTCAGTCTGATGCTTAGTCAGTTGACTTTTCTGGCTGGTGTGCATATTAGTTGGGATGGATCGGATTTATTTCTAACATCTCGTCCCTGATATACCTATCTGTTAATCTTTCTAGAGTTTTTATTGAGATAAGCGTTTGTTCTGTGACTAGTTTGGCAAGGCAGACTACTTTCACATTCTTCTATATTGCTGGGATATTTCTCCAGGCAGTTCATGCTCTAAACATTTTGCATGGATGTGGCATTATTACATCATTTAACTTATAGAGTAGAATTGGATAATTTCAATCGGTCCCAAGTAATTGTACGGCTTAAATAATGGTCCAACTTGTGATCTTGGGTACCAGCTTCCAGTCTATTGGAGTTTGTCTCATGCCCTCTTAAATGTAGCTCTCTTAGTTTCCTGGTCCTAGTCCTGTTAGGATTGATGGGCCGGAAAGTTCACATAAGTTAGTATCTTCGGACTTTGCTCTAATATCGCAGTGTAGGTATCGTCTTTTTTTAGGAATCTGATTTGGCAAGATGTACTGTCTTTGGCTAAAGCTCTGTATGTATTTAGTCTCTCTTTCGCCCAGCTGATTCTGATTATCTGAAAAGTTAAAATAAGACATACTTTTTATGTTTAAACACCTTAAATCTAAATTCTGAAACTACTGACCTTCTTCTTTAGGAATTTCCCACTTTATTATTCTGTAAACTAAAAATATTAAAAATCAACTACAAATAAATCACCCCTCAACATCTCCAAAATTAATTCGAGAGACGCTAAAATGGTGGTTCCCACCTTATCGGGACTGAGGCCCACAAGGCTAAACTCGTAGCCTAACAACAACGAGAAATGATTTAACTTGGAACGAAAGACCGAAAGCTGATAGTAGTATTAGGACGTTGAATTTTTTGGTTTGTGAAGAAGTGGAATTAATTAGGTTAAACCATATGATGATTTCCATAAGCCTTGATTTTTTAAAACCATTCTACATCGCCTTTTGATTAGGGTTTACAAACTTGTTTGAGCAATTTATCCAATAATAATTGGCATCTTTACCTCTTAAGCCTGCTAATATAAAATATTTGGGCTCCTTACTTCGCCTGTTTATATAGAATTGTCACTTATTTAAAATTTTAAAAATAATAGCAAAATAGGAACTATGATTGGTGGATTTCATTTTTTGGAGTGTTCTCACTGTCTAGAATGGATATGAAATATATTCGTTCAGTTGAACGCAATAGCATACTTTTTCGTTTAGTAGCCTGTGCGTAGATAAGCTAGTATCCATGTATGTGTAGAAAAATGTATTTTTCCTCAGTAAAAGAGGGCTATTATTAAAGTTGTAATTGGATAGACTTATTGGAATATTAAGGACACCATTGACAGAAATAAAATTTATTAAAAATGATTAAACATTTCAATAAAACACAGTTTCATTTGCATACATTCTTCTCTTTTCCATTTAAAAATAATTTTCTTATTTCAAGTTCCCTGCGCATTCTGGAAGAAAATAAACTATTTCCAATTTAAAATAGCTACCATCTCACAAATATGCTTTACTGATAAGTACGATAATCAACTACATGGTTGTTTGCTTCTACCATTATGCTTTATGGCTATGTTAAAAGTCTCAAGCGCCCGAAAGATTATCCTTGGACTATATGTCTCTGTTAGGCTGAAGTTGCTGAAAACCTTTTAAATAAAAATACTAACAACACCAAAAGCAGCATTATAATTAACATTGTATGATCTTTCGATTTTTCGTTTTTTTAATTTTTCGATTTTTGGATTTTCGATTTTTCGATTTTTCGATTTTTCAATTTTTTTATTTTTTGATTTTTCAATGTTTCGATTTTTCGATTTTTCGATTTTTCGATTTTTCGATTTTTCGATTTTTCGATTTTTCGATTTTTCGATTTTTCGATTTTTCGATTTTTCGATTTTTCGATTTTTCGATTTTTCGATTTTTCGATTTTTCGATTTTTCGATTTTTCGATTTTTCGATTTTTCGATTTTACCCTCTACTTTGGGGTAAAGTGAATCATGCATCCACATACTTTGATTACTATACGAGGCAAGAGAGAGGTCCGACACGCCCAACATAGGGCGCGGCCATTTTGAACCCTGTGACACAGTTTACAGCTAAAGAATCAGATCGCTCACTCTGCGTCGGCACTTTGGATCTCAATGTTTCAGTTTATACACTGTGCAACTCGGATAATACAATATATGACAACCGCCTATATTGAAACAGCAGTCTTCTGCGTATCCCGAATTTGTATCCCTGGAGTGGATGTTATTTTGGAACTTTCAACTGGTCCGAGTGAGCTAACTGATTCTTTAGCAATAAACTGTGACTTCAAAAATAATATTCACTGATACTGACAGCAGAAAGCAAAATATCAGGTGAGTTTTAATCGTCCGCTTCTGCTTCCGGAATTGTCGGTTTAGTCATTTTAACCTGTCAGATTAAAACAAGAAAACCGACAATTCCGAGGCAGAAGCGGATGATTAAAACGCACCTATTAAAAATATTGCGCCAAGATGTAGGCAACACGTAATAAGGGTTTAAAATGGCGGAGTTTTCTATCTCAGAAAGCTACGCAGTGCGACCATTCTCCGTATAGTAAAAGAAAATCAAAGTATGTGCATGCATCTAAATTGTATTAAAACTCATTTTAAAATGTCTATGGGTAAAATGAATCAATTTAGAGCAAAAAAAAAACGTCATAAGTTAAAGCTCCTCTAACGCGCTTCGTATTTTCTGCCAATTTAAAAGTTAGGTCTCTATGTCTGCTCATAAAGCTTTTAAACCAGTCGACTCCTGGCATATTCTCTTTAAATCTTTTTTCTGTCATTCCAATTTCGTTTAAATATTGTTGCACAATTGTCCTAACGTCCGTACTTTTTAACGGAAATCCCCACTCGGCACAAATTACTAGGTTTTTCTTTAGTCTAGTTTCCTGAGCTTTAGTTGGTGCAGTCTGCCGACCATATTTTAAGGGGTTTTTTCCATGATACCTTCTTTGAATTATGCTAAAAGGAACGCCAAACTGTTCTAAAGCTTCTCTCATAGACATTCCGCGTCGAACCTCTGACAATGCCCGGACAACAACACCGGATCATAATTACATTTTCCTCGTGGTCCCAACTTTATTTTATACACCCTTGGCATGCTGAAACTATAAAAATATATTAATTAAAATACGAAAACAGCACAATTTTAATTTATGACAGATTAAAAATAAACAATTTATACAATGCAACCCAAATATTACAAAAACATGAGTGATTCACTTTACCCTTTTTTACCGGCATTTTTTATTACTACAAATATTACGATATGAAATATATTAATATTATATTGCTAACTACCTAATAAATACATTTATTTTATTTAAACAAATTAAATTTCAAAACAATGAGTTCTACACTGTGTCGTTTTTAATATTTCATAATAAACAAAAAATCGTTGATCCCATAAACTTTTCGTGTAACTTACCAGTCTACTTAAACGCAACAAAACACTTGGTACTACGTCCAAACGTACACTGAAGCGACATTCTGATGAGCACATGGAATTAACTTAAAGCTTTCGATGACAACGTTGCCGATTTTCCAAAAAGCGTCCAGTGATTCATTTTACCTACTATGACGGTACGCAACGCCCTTCATGTCTCCAAGCGTCTGCAATAACCAATGTTGCCAATTTACACTACGAGTATGAGTAGAAAGACCGGCTGTCGTTACGCAGCGCTTTTTCCAAGGGTATATGTAATTTTGGGAGGATTACTTCTCATTTAAAATTGGTTGATAATTTTAAAAAACTTTTTTTAACAATTATTTAGGTATTTGTGCACAGAAAACTGCTACAATGAGACAAAAAATGTAGAAACAAAAAAAAATCTTTAAAACCCATATTTTGCCGAATATTTATATTTTCTCTTTGTAGCAGTCTCAAGTATTAATTTAAACATCTACTAGCGAAATATTGTATCCATGCATTTATTATTAACAAAATGAAAAGTAATCAAAATTTTTGGTGAGTGCGTATGCTCTTAATGAATAAATAAATAGCAGAATATTATTTGTTTTCGTATTAATAATCCACAGTTTTTTAGAATTTTAAACAGATCCATCATTAACGATTTTAATTTAAAATTCTAACCGTTATTTCTGTATTTGCTAATTTTATTTAACAGCTGTCGATTAGCATTCTAAAAGCGACATTTTTAACTAGCACAACAAGGTAAGACAATTGTCAACATTGCTAACTCTGAATCGGAATTCAAAATATTGATAGTCTTCAACTTTTTACAACTCACTTATCGTGTTTTCAAGTCGATGTCGTCGACTGGAAATACTAAATGAAGCGAAGTATACCTGCATCGAAACAGTTTTCTTTCAATTACCTTCGTTTATAAGGAATTGTAATTGCTGGTCTTTTTTTTAACGGAATGCAATTCCTTTTGGTTCTGATTTGAACGAGATTGATTGACCATTTTTGTATTGCTATTTAAATCGTCTAGTAAATGTTATCATTTTATGTGCATAACTGCGTATATAGTCCGGACTTATACATGTTTAGAAATGGTAAATTAATGTGGAAGCTGAACATGATTGTGTTTGATTTGGTACCGCTAAGTCGTCATCACAGAGGCGGACTGGTAGATATACTGTATTTTTTATGATTTATAAAGGGCAGGAGCCTATATAGATGTTTAGGTCTGTGGGGGTAATAGCAACAAAATATTCACTATCTAAGAGAGCGTTTCTTAAACGAACCCCTTGGGATCACAGGTAAGTCGAAATAGGAAGTCAATACTGTAGTACTTACACTATAATATTAAAAACGCAACAACAGGGCCCCCGCAACTGCGCGTCCAACGCGTGCACCGCACGCGGGCGCACCTCTAAAGGGGCGCCAAACCAGAGATCTGTATACAATTCGAATTTTTAATTTTTCTAACGATTCCAAAGAACAAGGCACTAAGACACTAAAGAAATCAAAAATGTTTTTATTTCAATTCTTAATAATATCGAAGTTTATGTTCGTTGATATAATGACCTATTCCTATTGTGACAGAAAACATAGCTATTCAATTAGCGTTAATTATTAAATATAATAAAATCAATAGGTTAGTTAATTCTGTATGCAACATGCAATACCATGAATACCCGTATAAAATATAAACTTGTTGATTTTTCTTGTCCAGACTCGAATACTATACGAACGACGAGTAAGTTTCATATTAGATCTTATCAATTTTTCCTGTCCAGACTTGAAGACTTATCTACGAACCACGAGACCACTAGTGTAAATAAAACTGCAGGAGACGTCGTAATCCAAATAGTTAATATTTTCTTCGGCTACGTGAAGGTCAAAAACCAAGACGCAAAGTTAGAGTTATAAATAGTTATAAATAGTCGACGCTTTATATTTTTTTTATTGGTACCCTATTTTACTTATTTAAAGTACGCCCCAACGTGTTTAAAACGAACTTTAAAAAACGCGCGTGTTTTAAAGTTACCATGGTAATATCAACAACCCGAGAAACGTGATGTCTAAATGCCAACTTTTTAAATATTGATCTGACAGAAGTGCCTTGTAATGTCAAATAAAATATTTCTGAGAAATTTTTCAAAAAATTTATTTAAATATTTTTTCACATTCTTAATTGTTTAACTGAATTTTTCACAGTTATTATTGTTTGAAATATTAAAACTTCGGTTTTTTAAATCAGAGGAAATACTGTTCAAGTCAATGAAGTTGTACTTCCATTAATAGCACTTCCAGTAATATTTGAAACATTCTTCTTATTGCTAATGTTCTCTTCAACGTAACCAGTTGCCACAGCTGCCGATTTCCATCCTACTTGTCGTTGGATTTGATCTATTGTCATGCCATTATTCGCCATAATGGGAGCGGACGTACGTCGAAATGCATGTCCATTATATTTCTCAGGATCGTCCAAAAGATAACGTGCAATTTGCTGGGGACATGATCCAAATGTATTAATACCAACCACTTGATTGGTGCACTTCCCCTTATCATACCGCAAGAACACTCGGTCTGTACTTACATTTTAGGGGCGCAATGATAAATACTGCTTCACCAAACGCACATATCTAATTGCATCACTATCGGCAACAGTAAAACGTCGAGACTTCACTGTCTTAGATGGTCGGATAGTAATAAGCAATACGCTTCTTCCTTGATATCAGCTAAGCGTAAATCGCACAATTCACATCTTCTACAAGAGCCAAAGATACCACAAATAGCAATCACCTTCAAAAATAAATACGTAATGTCCGGTGTATCTGTAAAAAACTTCCGCAAATCGTCTTTCTCGAATACATATGCCTTCTTTACTACCTCATTTTTGCTAATTGCCTTCATGAATGCATGCAGTAGTCCACATAGTCGAATACTTTATACTGTTCCGACATTTTCTGGAGATAAGCGAGAACAACTCGTTCATCTATATGTGTAACCATTTGCTCTCCCATCCACGTGTTGAATTTATCGTATTCTTTTTTATAAACCGCTTCGGATTTTTGTGGTATTAGGCGCAATTCTGCTTTATTATTTAAATACTCAATATTTGAACTCATTTTAAACAATAAAAACTGTTGCGACAATTTTTGGGTCGTCTCATTTTCATGACAACGAGGTATACTGATGTTACATCACAAATTCAACCATTTTCAGTTATTAGTTCTTATTTTTTTGTAGAAATAATACCAATATTTATGATTTCAAAGTATACCAATAAAAAAAATAGCGTAAAGTATTCGTGGATAACTGGTCTTTAAAACACTTGCTCTAATTTGAGCACCCCGGCTGCGCCGTCGTGCTCGAAAAATTGCGCGTGTTTTAAAGACCGTTATATCCACTTATATACTTTAATATACTATTGTGTTAATTTTATTATAATTAAATTTTATGAAATGGTAAGTACCTACCCACATAATACCTATGTATTTGACTTGATTTATGCCCGATTCGCCTGTTCCCATTTCGCCTGACCAATTAAAATTTCCCGATTCGCCAGACAAGCTCAAATTGTGGTATCGTTTCGCCTGATCATAAGTTGGATTTATAAGGATGATTTGATTTGAAACAAAAAAAAAAATGCATTTATTGACATTATTAAGCGGCTTGTACAGGTGTTTTTAAATTTTCTAAACCATCTTGATAATTTTTCCTTTATATCATTTTTCATAGATATGCTAGTTCTTTTCTAAAGTAATGTATAGTTGAAATTATTACTGGAGGAATTTTAGTTTTAAAATATATTTTTTTTGTCCTGGCTGGTTATTGGGACATACAAAAATTTCTAAATTCAAATAGTTTATTCGCTTTACGCTTCGTCAATTTGAAAAAATGTTTAGTTTTTATTTTACAAACTTTTTACTATACTGGGTACTCTATATTTTATGTTTATATCAAATTAAATAACTATAATATTTTAATTTAATTTTATATTCACTTCCTATTATTATTCATTTGTTTTTTTTTTTTTTGTGTGTGTTTGTTGGCATTGGATGGATTCCATTTGCCACAGATGCGTAGTAGAAAAAGAAAAAGGTAATAAAATAATAAAATTTGGAGTTACAGGTCTAATTTAATTGAACGTAAAAAATTAACCAATAAGTCAAAGATGTCTTTATTGTCATTGCTTAATAAGGATGTTAAATTAATGGGGGTGGGGCAATTTTTATTTCTTATAGCTTCTAGTAATTCGGTACTTTTTTGGTGGTGATTTTTGCATGAAAAAAAGATGTGATTTAAATCAGCAGTAGAATTATTGTCGCAAGAACAAACGTCAGTATTTAAGATACCTATTCTATGTAGGTGAGCTGGAAATTTTCCGTGATTTAACTTAAGGCGTGTGATAGTTACAGAATAAGCTCTATTTACATTAAATTCGCTAATGTGCGAGATTTTTTTAGGTAAGGTGGGATGTATATAAGTATAATGATTATTGGACCTATCTACGAATTTTTCCCAGTCTGATTCCCACATTTTATGGGCCTGATTTTTTCCAACATTTATCGAATCCATATAATCTATGAAATGATAAGGAGTGATTGAGAGAGCTATAGTTTCCTTTGCTAAGAGATCAACAGTGTTGTTACCTGGAATCCCTACGTGGCCTTTCACCCATACGAAATGAATTGTACATCTTAAATTATGCAAGTCTTGAAGTTTTTTGACGTTACAAATAGTGTTTGACATAGCAAATCTGGAAAAGGATGAACTATTTTTTATAGTCTCTAAAGCAAATCTAGAGTCTGACATTATTAATGCATTGGAGGGATTAAGCATCAACCACTCCAACGCATTTTCTATAGCCATAATCTCAGCGGAGTATACTGTACAAAAGTTGTGGATTTTATTTTTTTTTACATATTTATCGGGGATGAAAACAGCATAACCTGTAGCCTCACTAGTTTTTGAACCATCGGTGTAGATCTTTAAGAAATTATTATACCTAGCAAAAATTGAATTAAGTACAGCTCGGTTAGAATGTTCAATATCAGTGTATTTTGGCAAAATAACAGTTGGCTTAAACAATATTATCCAAAAATCAATTTTAAAAATAGGAAGCTTTTTGGATTCTGTTGTGGATTTAATGCAATCTGGTAAATTAGAATATGCCTCAACAAGAGGAGGATAGTTTTTTTTAGACCAATATTTATTTGTTAAATTTTCAATATACAACTGAAAAATATTCATGTTCAAAGGATTGACACATTGAAAATATTTCCAACGCACTACTCTTTTATAGGACAAGAAATATCTTCTAAATTCAAGGGGAGGCTCCTGAGCCTCTACTAAAATGGCATTTATTGGAGATGATTTAAGTGCCCCTAAACAAATTCTTATGGAACTATATTGTATTCTATCAACTTTTTTTAAATGTGTATTTGCTGCTGATCCGTAGAGAACAGCTCCATAATCAATGATAAATCTTATGTATGCCCGATAAAAGTGCAGGGAGGTATTAGGGTCCGCTCCCCACTTAGTTTTAGTGACACATTTTAACAGGTTTATACCTTTCTCACATTTATTAATAGTGTGTGTAATATGGTCGTTCCAGAGAAGTTTATTATCTAACACAATACCTAGATATTTGTAGGTTCTCTGAATAGGTATATCTATACCACACAAATTAATTTTACGAAGATTGTTCAATCTGTGTCTGGTAAAGAAGACAACTGCAGATTTGTCAGGGGATATTGTAAAATCGTGTTCACTAAACCAACTTTTAAGGCAATAAACAATATATTTAAGTTCTGTAATGCATTGATTGTAACTATTCTGTACGGTATAAAAACAAAAATCGTCAACGTACTGAATACAGTTGACATGGTTGCTGAAGATATTGTGCAAATCATACGTATAAATATTGAATAAAAGAGGGCTCAGGACTGCCCCTTGAGGTAATCCTTGATTGACCGTTCTAGGCCCGTGTAAAGTATTATTTTGATCTTTAATAAATATTTTTCTATTTCTGAATAAATTTACCACATTGCAAGCTATTGAATTATGAATGTCTAAAGAACCTAATTTGTCGACAAGAATGTTTAAGTCAACTGCATCGTAGGCACTCTTAATATCAATGAATAGACATGCTACGTATAAGTTTTTAGAAAATGCACATTGTATGTCAGTAACTAAATGAGACACCGCCTCGATAGTCCCATAACCACGACGCGATCCGTATTGAGCTGTGGGCAGCTTCGAATTATATTCTAAATACCATTCTAATCGAGTTTTAATTAATCTTTCATATGTCTTTGTTATGCATGACATTAGCGAGATAGGTCTGTAAGAAGATATTAAAGTGGGATCTTTTTTTGGTTTTAGTATTAAGGTAATAATGATTTCTTTAAGCTCATCTATTAGTTCGTCAGAATTCCACCATTTATTAAACAAAGCTAATAGTACCTGTTTTGCATTAGAAGTTAAATTTTCAAGCATATTATATGTTATGCTATCTTTTTCCGGTGAGGTACCCCGGTGGGATTGCAGGGCAATATCTAATTCTGCTAGAGAAAAATTGTAGTTAGGAAAATTACTATTAATAGGATTTTTATATGTTGAGGGCTTTTGAATATTAGCCGCAGTAGCAGGTGCAAAGTGATGTAATAATTTGTCAATCATTTCTCCAGTTAAGCTTGAATTTACACTGTTATATTTTTTGTTATTTATTTTCTTAACAAAATTCCAAATCTTAGTTAAGGGAGTGTTTTTATTAAGATTATTTAAAAATTTTGTCCAGCTATATTTGCATTTGGTTTTAAAAAGAAGTTTAGTTTGAGATTCAATGTTTTTATAATTTAGATAATTTTCCCAGTTCGATAATCTTTCATACTGTTGAAAAGCCAATCTTCTTTTTGAAACCATCTGAGAGCAATCATTGTCCCACCATATAGGTTGGGGAGTTTTTATGACAATGGGTTTGTTGATTTTCATGGAATTATTTGCTGCATTAGTAAGTATTGCTAAAAGGTCTTGGAATGTTACTTCATTATTGCTGATATCTATTAATTGATCGTCTACTAGTTTTGAAAATATTATCCAATCTGCAGATTTGGTGGTCCATTTCGTATGAGGTAGGATATTTTGAGGTTTGTAATTAGTGTTAAATTGAATATATATTGGAAAATGATCAGAGCCCATAAGGTCCTTTGTTGCATCCCATTTGAATTTGGACATAAGGTTTGGCGATGCGAGAGTGAGATCCACTGCTGATTTGTTTTCGTTAGGTCTACTATTTTTGGTTGGAGATCCATCTTTTAATACAATAAGATTAGTATCATTAAGTGCTTGAACAAGCCGTTGACCATCAGTTTGATTGATTAAAGAACCCCATAGGGTGTGGTGACAATTAAAGTCGCCACAGAAAAGAGAGTTATTTGGGAATTGCAAAAATAGTTTTTTCCAATCGTCTACACAAACATTTTTATTTGGAGGTTTATAGACAGAAATAATTAAAAGATTGATTTGTTCTAGATAGATTGCACATGTTTCAATATTTTTATTAAAATTTTGTTTTACGGTTAAAATTTTATATTTAAGATTTTTTGAGATTAAGATGGCAACACCTCCGTAACCATCATTTCTAAGTTTTTGTACAGTGTGGTATCCATTGATAATTAAATTTTCGTTTGGTTTTAGCCATAATTCACAAAGAGTTAGAATGTCAAAGCTTTCATTATTTAATAATTTTAGTAAATCAGGTTTCCGTTTATTTATAGAATTAAGGTTCCATTGTAATATTTTTAAATGTCTAGAAGGTACTTGAGTCATCATCGCTAATGCTTATTGAATCAGATGGATCAATTTCTAACAAAGATGAAATTTGTTCTTTAATTTTTTGACGTGTGTTTTCGATTAATTGTGGGTTATTGTCAGAGTTAGACGCGAAATTGGACATAATAAAATTTAATATGTTTTCTATCAATTTTTCTTTATATTGCATAAAATCATCCCTATATGGGTTTGGTAGTACTGAAGTGGATTTTTCGTTTGAGATTTATTTTGAGTTTTTGAGGTAGTTGGTGAAGGCGTTGTAGGAGGAGTAGAAGCTTTACGTTTTTTGGAGGGAGTGGGAATATGTGTTTTTGGTTTGTGTAGCATGTATGATGGTGGGGTATATTGAGGTTGTGAATTTTGTGCGAGTGGTGGAAAATTTTGTGTGTTGTTGAATATTGCAAATCTATTATTTGTTGTAATCTTTGAATATGACGGATTATTTACTATACTCTCGGCCTCTTTAAAAGAGAGGTTGCGAAAAGCCATTTCTTTTTTGATATTATGTTGTTTTTGGTACATTGGACAATTTTTAGATATAGAAGAGTGGTCATTATTCTGACAATAAATACAGAAATTATTAGAGGTTGAGCAATTTGTATTATTATCATGTACTTCAGCACATTTTTGACATTTTTGGGACTTGGACTTGCATAACTTTTTGGTATGTCCATATTTCAGGCAACCGTAACATTGAACGACTGGGTGGATGTAAGGTTCAACGACAAACGAAGTCAAATTAATTTTGATTTTATTGGGTATTAAGTTTCCTTTAAAAGTGAAAATTATTAATTGCCGATCAACTATTTTTTCGATTCCGTTATTATCTGTGACTTTTCTTTTCATCCTTTGTACTTTGACGTTTTCATTATTATCGCATTCTATATTTTGAATTAGAAAATCTTCACTAAAGAACGTATCCACCATTCTGCCAAGACCTTTGCGGTGGTTAAAAAAGGTAGGTATGTAAGCTACAAGTTGATTTTTGGTAATAACATCATGACCTATTAAAGTATTAGCTATTTCATAGTTTTTAAAAATAACTTTGACCCGACTTACTCCCACAGACGTTATATCTATTATATTTTCTTTAAATGTATTATCGGTGAGCAAAAAATAACCAATTTTCATCGGAAATAATCTGCCTATATTTTTATTGATATGTTCCACAAACACATAAAAGGGACCGGAATCTCTCTTACTGTACTTGTTAGATAAATCAAATGAATTTATATCTTTTAAAATGCCATTATTATCATCTATTGGATTAATATTATTATTATTATTATTATTGGAGACATCAATTACATCCATGTTAGGATTTTCGGGCGGCTTTACGCCGCCCGTTTGATTTATCATAATAGTTCTATACTATTGGCTAATTACGGAAAATAGTAGCAATTTTATAAATATAAAAATATAAATATATTTAGGTGAGAAACACTTTCTAAACTATAAAAAAAGTACTTATCTTTTTTGTTGGTATCGATAGCGCACAAAACAGAACACCTGTACACAGTTCGCCTGCTGATACACGACTGTATTCATTTGTTAATAATAGATTTCTTTACAGCAAATACATATTTATTACCTGAGCAGGTCAGGAGAATCGCAACTATTTTTTTTCCGTTTGACATGTAGTCAGGCAAAACGCTACCAAAGACCAAATTTTTATGTCAGGCGAAACGGGAATATACCTTTGACTTTCTTCGGCTATTAATAAGATATTGTGGAAAATACTACAAAAGTAATTCAATACTTTTCACATCTGAATATCGGGAAATGTGATTTTTTTCCTGTGTGGCAAATTAGGTCTAAAAAATATGTTTGTCTGTTAATGTTTGTGCCTGAATTACCTGAATTAACTTCAATATTAAATGCCTTTATCAATTTTTGATCTAGTATTCCTTAATTTCTAGGAGCCACAGAAGAGAAAACGACTTTCTGGTGCAAAATTTCGAGAGCAAAAAAAAGTTAGAGTCCAAGAAAGGGAGAAGATGGCTGGTAGAATGAAACATTTTTTGCGAAAAAGTCAAGTTTCCAACACTGAAACGATAGAGGAAGGTGAAAATACAGTTTCTGAAGCAGCGGCACCACCATCTTCTGCAACATGTGAACCATCAACATCATCATCACTTATCGAAAATATATTCTCTATAGAGTCGACCATCCCAACAAAGACGGCTACAAGTGACACTTCTGACGATGAAGTTTCTATTGAAGCGGTGACTGAGAATACTAGTATTCTTATATCAGAGGACCCTGGTTTATGGCCCAGAAGCATTACCAACGACAAAGTCAGAATATTGGTTGAGCGTGATCCTCCTTTGATAGGAAACAATGATCAATTTCCAGCTAATAAAGACAAAGACAAAAGAACATTTTCAAGTAAGTACTTTGTCAGAAAACTAGGAAATGGAGAAAAAGCAAATAGAATTTGGCTCATCTACTCAGTTTCGAAAAAATTGACAGTTTGTTTTTGTTTTCAGTAAGACTTTCAATAGTTTTTCTGATACTCATCGTTTTTCTGATTGACAACATGTGTCCTTAGCCATAAAAAGACATGAAACATCAATTGTACATAATGTTTACATGAATACATGGATGAATTAAAAAAAAATAATAAAATTATCCACAACCGTAAACGATCATCACTTACGGGTTTTAGAAACTGAAAAAAAATATTGGCATGATGTTCTGGAAAGAATTGTTGCAGTTGTCAAATTTTTATTCAGACAATGTCTAGTGTTCCAAGGTTCTTTTAAAATACTTTTTGAATTTGATAATGGAAATTTCCTCAAAGCTATGATGCTGTGATGAGAGAGCACATTAGTCGAGCCCAATATCAGATATAAAACGAAATTATTGAATTAATATCAATTGATGTCATGTAAAAAAGATATACTGGACATGGAATGTGTAATAAATAGATAATGTGTTAAAGAAGAGTCCACTTTTGAGCTTATTTTTAAAGTACTAAGATAAAACAATGTTTTTCTCAACAAAAAAAAAATAAACTAGTCTTGTTTGTGTTCAAAAACAATAAGATATCAGTCCACTTTGACTACTTTAACACATAAGCGCTTGGTATATCATCCAATCAAATTGAAAGACATTGAACCGCACGATAATTCAATTGGATATCACAGTCGACGTTTACTTAATTAAACACTATAACCAATGAGGTGAAAAATGGGTAATAAAAAACGGTATATTGGAGCTAATAAGAAATACGAAAGTAATTAATAGATTTAAATTGTGCGTTCCTTGGCAATGGTGTCAATAATAAATTATTTCTGCTCTATGATCAGTAAATTCGACAAAAAAATTAGTAATAACATAAAATGCATCGTATTACTTTGTTTTACAGTTTTTCAACTCTGCGTTTGGCTGTTTTTCGAATCATCACCTCGACAGGATCATTGTTCGTTATATAGAGGCGCTGCCCAAACCAGACGTTTCGTACCAGGAAAAATTTTTTTCAGTCCAGCTTCTACGTACTGCAACTAAAAATTTAAAATTTTTATTAAATTCAATGAACCAATTTAATAAAGAATCTGTTCTTTCTTTTTTATCTTCTCTGCCTTCTGCCCTCTCTGTCGCCTCTGCTTACTAACTTCTCTGTCTTCACTGCAATATCTGCCTTCTTCGCCGTCTTTGCCTTCTTTGTTTTCTCTGACTTCTCTCTCTTCTCTGCCTTCTCTGCCTTTTCTGCCTTTTTTGCCTTCTCTGCCTTTTTTGCCTTTTTTGCCTCTTTTGTCTTCTCTGACTTCTCTTACTTCTCTGACTTCTCTGACTTCTCTGACTTCTCTGACTTCTCTGACTTCTCTGACTTCTCTGACTTCTCTGACTTCTCTGACTTCTCTGACTTCTCTGACTTCTCTGACTTCTCTGACTTCTCTGACTTCTCTGACTTCTCTGACTTCTCTGACTTCTCTGACTTCTCTGACTTCTCTGACTTCTCTGACTTCTCTGACTTCTCTGACTTCTCTGACTTCTCTGACTTCTCTGACTTCTCTGACTTCTCTGACTTCTCTGACTTCTCTGACTTCTCTGACTTCTCTGACTTCTCTGACTTCTCTGACTTCTCTGACTTCTCTGACTTCTCTGACTTCTCTGACTTCTCTGACTTCTCTGACTTCTCTGACTTCTCTGACTTCTCTGACTTCTCTGACTTCTCTGACTTTTCTGACTTTTCTGACTTCTCTGACTTCTCTGACCTCTTTGCCTTCTCTGCCTTCTCTGCCTTCTCTGTCTTATCCGCCTTCTCTGCCTTCTCTGTCTTCTCTGCCTTCTCTGCCTTCTCTGCCTTATCTGCCTTCTCTGCCTTCTCTGCCTTCTCTGCCTTCTCTGCCTTCTCTGCCTTCTCTGCCTTCTCTGCTTTCTCTGCCTTCTCTGCCTTCTCTGCCTTCTCTGCCTTCTCTGCCTTCTCTGCCTTCTCTGCCTTCTCTGCCTTCTCTGCCTTCTCTGCCTTCTCTGCCTTCTCTGCCTTCTCTGCCTTCTCTGCCTTATCTGCCTTCTCTGCCTTCTCTGCCTTCTCTGCCTTCTCTGCCTTCTCTGCCTTCTCTGCCTTCTCTGCCTTCTCTGCCTTCTCTGCCTTCTCTGCCTTCTCTGCCTTCTCTGCCTTCTCTGCCTTCTCTGCCTTCTCTGCCTTCTCTGCCTTCTCTGCCTTCTCTGCCTTCTCTGCCTTCTCTGCCTTCTCTGCCTACTCAGCCCTTGGAAAGTACAAAATGAAAATAGATTCTTTTCAATTTTTCAAGAATTGTTTACCATTTTGTAGTAAAAACGGATACATGGCTTTCTTATCGTAAGAGCATCTTTTTCATATAAAACCACTATATCCGCACAGCCCATAAAATTTTTTGGGGGTTTTGAACTCTTAAAACCCCCAAAACTGTTCTATGCTTTACAACTAACTCAGTATTGTAACCTCATTGGTTTAATACATCATTTTTTAAATTTTTTGGCTTCTTAGCACTTTTTCGAAAAGCCATTATTTTATCAAGATGTGGCTTCTTTTTCATTATCCTTCAAACATTTTAAGTAACAAAAATTAAAGTATTCCTGTTATTCGCAGGTATAAAAATATGAACAAATGTGTAGTATTTACTATAATAGATTTTAAAATGACATCTATTTTCCTGAATATACATTCGGCACCGTTTTAAAAAGGAACCGAATTTTTTGGAAGATCATTGGCTTCTGACGAAATCGATTTGCACTTTCAATGATTCGATGCCTCAGTTGTAGTTTGTCGATTATTTCAACACAATACACGTCCTTTTTCATAAAATCCCAGAAGCAAAAGTCAACATGGTTAAGATTTGAACTTCTTGCTGACAAAGAAATATTGCATCAGGGCCCCTTCCAAGCCATCGACCGAAAAGATATTCCCTAACTTCGTCATCGAAATGCTCTGGACCTCCATCTAGTAAATATCACATATTTTGCCTTATTCCTAAATTTACCTCTTCCAAGTACTCTGGTTAATCATTTTGTGAGAACTGCAAGTAATTTGCACCATTTAAATAATTTGGAAGAAATACTGGTCCTATTAAATAATTATTCACAATGCCTGCCCAAACATTGACTTTAAAAGTCCTTTGGTATTGAAACACTTTTTTTGCGTCATGATTTTCTTCGACCCATTTGTGTTCGTCATTGTAATTCATAATGCCATTTCTATTGAAGGTGGCTTCATCGGTAAACAAAATATGATTAATGAAATTGATATTTCGATTGTTTTCCGTTAAGAACCACTCGCAAAATCTCATTATCATAGGTTAACTTCCATCTAATTATTCTTGAATGGTTGTTAAGTGATAGGGATGAAGTTGCTGTTCCTTCAATCTACTCCAAACCATCATGTGGATGTGACCAACATCTAATTGAGCAGCTATTACCTTTGTACTACTTCCAGGGTTTTCTTCGACTAATTCTTAAGTCCCCTCATCATTTGTATCCATTTTTGAACGACCACTATTACCAGCAAGTTGCGGTCTCAAAGTACCCGACTCCCGTAAACGACGATCAATGGAAATAAAAAATCGTCTGTCTGGTGTAGTCCGATTGGGATATTTTTTCACATAACGCCTTGCAGCTGCTGCACTTTTCCCTTGGCGTTCACCTGTATTTGCCAGAATTCAAGATAGTTATCTGAAACCTTGTTTTAGCCTGACCAAACTTACACAGAATTAAATGCATATCTGCCATTTCTGCAAACGTGTAAACCATTGTAACAGAAAGTTTAATTTTTCCTAACACTCTTAAAAAGCACAATAATCGAAAGCTTCAATTGACAGTATGTAATTATTAAAGCAACTGTTTGTTATTTATCCGTAGAAACTGCAAGTGTCCGATCAGTAGTGTCCGTCTAGAAATCCGTCTTCATTTCAAAAGATATGTTAATAATACTGATTTAATTGTGGAATTTTGTAACCGTACCACAACAGTGTCCAAAAAAAAGTGACACAAAACATAGAAAGAAGGTGTCACGTTGTCCGTCTTAATAAACCAACTCGCCTGTTTGTTTTCATGAATTCGATCCCTGCCCACACGACATGTCTTCCCGATATCATTTTGTGAGAGAAAACCCGGCTGGAAATATGGGCAAAATGATGAATGACTCGAGTGTGGCGAACAGATACACAGAGTCATTCCATAGCTTTGCCTTCGCGTCGGTCTTGTCGCGGTTGGTGACAAACTGTTGAATGACGAGGGCAAATAAGCAGACAGCCTCTGACAGGAAGGGTATAAATAGTTTCATTAATCTTTTTTCCTTTTGAAAGACGTACAAATGGACGGGCATCTATTTGCGCTCTCTCCCGGAGATATTGTAAAGTGGTTTTTTGCGATGATGGCGAGCAGGAGCAGGACATGAGAGGTCGGTCGTAGTAAGGGATAATAAATGATTCGTTTCATAAGTAGATTATAATTTATAAAACTTGACATTTTATGGTCATGTTTCATTCGTTTTTATTTCAAATGTCCTTAAGTATTGTATAATGTAAGTGAAAGTATAATTAATGAATTGTAGAATAAAAAAATATTGTGTTAGTTGGCTAAATCATTTAGGACGAATTGACCCGTGAGTGAACAAATAAGGAGTGTGTTAATTTTAAACTGTCATCGGGCAATATTTTAAAAATATATAATTGTAATATAAATGTTATAGACTTCTTTAACTACCTACCTATATTAGATAACTAAAAAATATGGAAACAAATTTAATTATACTATTACCTTGTAAGAATGAATAATCGAACAAATCTAGTAAATGAAAACCAGTTAATGAACGAAGTACCTCGTTTATTAAAAAAAAAAAAAACGTTACATAGGTAAGAAAAATTGTAAAGATGTGTAGGGCATAGATTTTGGATCGCACATCTCAATTTATTTAGCAATTCACATAGTAGATGAAATTAATTAAAAGCACACCCTTTTCGTCCCAAAAACATTTTCTGACTCGGAAACGGAGGTTGCTCAAACTTTTTTGCTTAGAATGAACTTCTATCATCTCCACACTGAAAAAAATATTGTACGTAATATCAATGAACACCAATTATTGTTCTTTTTTCATTGATGCAATGAAAAAATTCATTGGAACCATAAAAAGACAGTCATTGCTTAATTACCTTATTTGTTCTTACAATGTACTTCTGTTCATTAGAAACTGATTCCAGAATTCAATGTATATATTTATTTTCTTGGCGAATTATTTTCATTACTTCAATAATTAGTTCGTTGCATTTATGAATTTTTACATTAACAACAGACATTAAAATTAATAAATTCAAAACATTACATTAATGAACACTGGTTTTAAAATAATACCTACAGTTATTAAATCAATAACTCAATTCCATCATTTAATAATTTAGTACATTAGATTAATGAATTTGTACATAGACTATATAAAGTAACGTACGTTATTTTAAGGAAATGTCTTACATTGTTATAGTGTACAACGTTTATCGTTTTAATGTACGCCGTATATAAAAACAATAAATTTGTACATAAAACTATAAATGCATACATTAAATCAATGTAATGGTTTTGCAAGATAACTCGTTTCATTGTTTTAATGAATTCGTTTATTATTTCATAATTGTAGTATTTAAATCAATATAGTCTGTATTAAATAATACTCAATGTTGAGATGAGTCGAGTTTTTTTTAAAGTATAACTACAGTTATTATGTCAATAAGCCAGTTTCCCAATATGTAATTTTTATCATTAAGTTATTCAGTACATTATTTTAAGATAAACCCTTTCGTTGTTACAACGTACGTATTTATCGTTTTTGTAAACGCCTTACATAAAAACAATAAATTTATACATAAAATTATGAAGGCATACACTAAATCAATGTAATGATTTTGAAAAATAACTCGGTTCACTGTTATAATGAATTACGTTTATTATTTTATAATTGTCGTATTTTAATCAATATAATCGTTATTAAATAATACTGTGTTAACATGAGTTGCATTTTTTGTTATAAAGCATATCTATGCAATTCAGTGTTCGAATACTTCAATAATGCGTTTTTTCATTGGTTGGAGAGAAAATCCCTCGGAACTTACAGTTAAAGAAGGTATTCTGCTAAACAGCTTTAAGTTAGTCGTGGATTACTGCATGATGTTCTAGATTTTCTAGAAAGCATGTATTGTTAAATAATAGTTACAGTTATTATATCAATAGACCAGTTTCCAAGTATTTTGTTATTTTTATTATTAAGTAATTCAGTACATTAGGATAATTAATTTATGTATAGAATATATAAAGACAAGTACGTTATTTTAAGGAAATGCCATTTACTATTAAAGCGAACGCATTCATCGTTTTGATGTAGGTCGTACATAAAAATAATAAATTTGTACATAAAATTATGAACTTATTCATTAAATTATTGTATAAGGTACCTTAATTCATTGTTTTAATGAAATGCGTTCATTGTTTCAAGTAATTCAATGTACAAATACATCAGAAATACGCCTTTTGATTGGGTCGAGAAAAATTGCAGACGAAGAAGGCATTATTCAAAATAGTGTCCAGTTAGTTATTGGTGTCGTAGAAGGTATGTACGTTTATTTTATTTTTAAAATTAAGTGTTCATGCAAATTCTTTTTAGACATATGATCAAAGACTATCTAAGGTTTTAAGGTTTGGGTACATATTTAATTTGTCGTCGACACTTTACTCGATTGACATTGTTGATTAGACACTGAAAACATAGACACGATTTAGGAACTAATTCTGTATTTCGATTTTGTCAGAATGATTGTAATTAGATCTTTTAAAATATATGTAGTTTTAAAATACATATAAATAGGAAACATGTTGTAGATTCATATATCGAAACAAACTTCGCTGACATGAACAAAACCCATACAATACCTAATAGTTATTAAATCAATTAATTTGGAAGTTATCAAGAAATCTGTGAAATTTAAACAATAGGAATTTCATAGAACATTAAAATAATAAAAATTAAAATATGTCAAACTAAAATGTGATCTAGACGTAAAATAATATAAATAAAACTAAAAACCAATATCACATAAATTACGAAAAATTACGAAAATAATAAATTTTTTAAGAAAAAATTCTTATTTCAAACTTTACTAAATTTTATATGCCAGCATTTCGAAGAAAAAGAAATAGCAATGACAATAAGAACCTACCAGTTATAGACTTGAAAATAAACTTATAGAAAAATTTCCTTCCGAAAAATTGGTAAGAATATCATTTCAGATAATTTTTCTATATATTCACTATATTTGGTCAAGTGTTATTCCAGTGACAGTCATTTTTTTATATATTTTCTGTTTTAGGAATTTCATCGTACAAAAAAAAAGAGGGAAATTATATATTAAACGCACAAATTTAAAAAATTCGCTTACAAAAGTGCTAGACGTCAATCAACCAAGTAAGAAAAAAAAAGGAAAGGCAACTCGGCATCTACAAGAGTTCCGTAAGTTTTTTAAGATCTATAGGTGTTTTTATGTCACCTCATTTTTCTCTAGCTACCTTGTAAAATAAAAATAAAAAACAATTTGAAATATTCTATTTTTGCTTAGCCGAAGCAGAGGTTTAATATTTAATTTAGTTTCAGTTTCTATTTATTTGTATTAATTCTAAAATTCATGTGGAAAAAAATTATGGCTTTAAAAAAATTACATCACAGGCTTGTCAGAATTTTATTGAAAACGTTTTGATTTTGTTAGTCTGATGCTACTCTATAGTATAATAAAAAAAAAACAAAAAACTTTTAGGTCCAGAACCAGATGTTGAAATATGAAGAGCAATCAAGTTTGAGAATCTGACATCGGAGCAGTTTGGAAAGCCTGCACAAAATATAGATTAAACGATATCAAAATGTCTCAAAACACCCAAGACATTTTTACAAAATGGCTCCATTATAAACATCCTTCTGGTTACCGATTGGTAATTACACAATATTTTATAAATGTTCGGAAACCCGTGCTGATAAACTTTTTTTAGATTGAAATTGATTTCGAAGTGGCATTCGAAAATGGGGATGCATTTGTAAAATATTTTAATTTGTATTTTGACAAAATTTTATCTTTTTTAAGAACAGAAATCAAGGACAAGACATCTACATAATTGCTTGAAAAACTTAAAAATGAAAATATTACCGAAAGTGAGTAATTACCTTGTTATTATACAGTTTGACACCAAGTTTGAGTTTAAAAATATGGATAGTTCGATAAATAACACGTTTATATGTTTTAGGTGGCAGACATGCAGTTCTATTATGGGCACTACATGGATACTTTGTTCCTACCATTAAGGCGATAAAAAGGCACCAGCGGGAAGCAAAACGTAATTAAATATAAAAGACTCTCAGGAATCATTCCTTTATATAAGTGTCAACCAACAAGGAGTTGAGGAATACTTAAGATTTTTAAAATCAAAAAAGGACATATTCAGTCATTTATTTTTTGTTTCGGTGAGGATATATAATTAATACCATAATTGTAACAGTATATTTTAATGATATTTGATATACATTTTTTAATATATTAACATTTAACATTATATATTTCTTTGACCTTGATTTTCCCCCCGAATCGGAAATGTTTTAGAATTTTGTTTCCCATTATTTTTTCAAAATGCAAGGAAGTTAGTACTTAAGAGTAATAATAATTGTGAAGAGGAAGGAAAATGTTAAATATTGGTTTCTATTTAAAAGAAAAATCGATTACGTCATCAGCCTATCAAAGTTGGCATAACCTTTTTTTAAGTATGCCAAAGAATGAAAAACATAAATTGACATATTCAGAATATTTCTTAAAAATCGACTATTTTCGAAATAATGAATTTATTCCAAATATTTGCACCATCCTTTACATGATAGATACTCAAAAAACATTTTGATATATTTTATGCGTTTGTGTTTGTTATTGTTGGTTTTTATTTAATTTTTTTGCCATTTATGTAAGTATATTAGTTTTTAATCGTTTATTTTTTTGTTTTTAATTCAATATACATATTTTTTATGAAATTTATGGACACTTTTTTTAATTTCTAATTATACTTCCTTTTATCACTAAGCTTTGCTAATGCCATTATTGCCACTCCTGTTATTAGATTAATAAATAATAATCATTATTGCAAGAAATACATTACACCAAATCCATGTACGAGTGCATTGAAATAAGTCAAAAATGTTCAATAATTCAATAAAAAAATTCTCGATACAATCCACTAATTATACCAGATCAATGTAATGATACATTGAAAAAACGCAAGAATATATATTGATTCAACGAACATATACATTGATATACTAAACAGATTTTACTGGATCTATGTATTAATTCATTGAAATAGCGTAAGAATATTCATTGGTACAACGAACAAATACATTGATATAATAATCAGATTTTACTGGATCGACGTACTAATTCATTGAAATAACACAAGAATATTTATTAATTCAACGAAAACGTACATTAATATAATAATCAGATTTTAATGGATCTATGTATTAATTCATTGAAATAGCGTAAGAATATTCATGGTATAACGAACAAATACATTGATATAATAATCAGATTTTACTGGATCTACGTACTAATTCATTGAAATAACACAAGAATATTCATTAATTCAACGAAAACGTACATTGATATAATAATCAGATTTTACTGGATCTATGTACTAATTCATTAAAACAAAGCAAGGATGTTTTTTGATTCCATGAAGATGTACACTGATACGATGAACAAAGTTATTGATAAAATCAATGAATATCATTATATAAGGGTACCAATTCATTGAAATTAGGAAGTCATATTCATTAAATTCGTATACTTATTCTTTAAGCTAAAGAATTTTTGTTCTTTACGCTAATGTACTTATTTTCGTGATAACAATAAACGTTTATCAGTTAATGTACGAAAATACATTGTATTAATAAAACTGTGCATCGGACGAAAATTAATGTACAATATTTATTAATACAATGTTTTTTTTATTGTATTTACGTACCTTTTTGGTTCAGTGCATCTTCTCTACATAGTGCTCCAAAATTTTTGGAACCCACCTGCCCACAGTTTTTTATATCCACGTTGTTTAGTAGAGTCGCTAAGGGTAAGTGTTCGCAGCAGGTAAGTGTGCGCAGGCGCTATCTCCAGTACAAGAGTAAGGCGGCAGCACTCATTCTAAATGCAATTTAGTACATCGTCGGCGACCATAAGAATCGAAGGTGCGATCGGCTGCAATGGCTTTCGTTTATAAAATACTAACAAATATAAAATATTGGCAACTTTGCTAAAATTTTCGACAAACCATTAGTTTTTATTTTCAGAAAAATGCCCTGTAACTATCAAAAAAAATCCATATAAATGGCTAGTCACACAGGAGCAAACAGATGAGACAAAAAGACTTATGGAACAAGGTGTGAGTCAACGAGGAGCCGCTGATAGAGTTGGGATCAGCGAAGGTGCCTTTAGAAAGAGAATGTCTTTACAGTGTGTTGCAACGTCTTTAGGATGTTTTAAGCCTACTTTTACAAATGTTAAAGAAAATGAGATCGTTGAATATTGTTTAAACATGGAGAGTCTTTTTTACGGAATCACAATTCAGTCATTACGAAGACTTGTTTTCCAGTATACAGAACTAAATAAAATTCCTAATCGGTTTGACAAAACTACAAAAATGGCAGGGCGTGACTGAATTGGAGAATTAATTAAGCAACACGAGAGACTGCGATTCCGTCAATCAACTCCAAGTTTTGCAAGGGCAATTGGTTTTAATAAAGTGCAAGTTGACAGATTCTTTGGTAACTTAAAGGAACTGTATGAAAAATACAATTTTAACCCCAATCGCATCTTTAACATGGATGAAACTGGGATGAGTACGGTTCCCAAAAAGACACCCAGAGTCGTATCCGTGAAAGGAAAAACAGTTGTAGGAAAAGTTGTATCTGCAGAGAGAGGCAATACAATAACCGCCTTTTGTTGCATGAGCACCACTGGTCAGTTTATACCACCTGTCTTCCTTTTTCTGAGGAAAAGGATGAAGGGTGAGCTCCTGGATGCAGGGCCCACCACGTGTGTTGGTATGGTATCTGATTCCGGATTTATAAATTCAGATCTGTTCATGAATTGGTTATATCATTTCAAGGATCATGTTCATTTTACGAAAGATTCTCCTATCTTACTAATTCTAGACAATCACTCATCACATATTCATTTGGAAGCATTTCTTTACTGCAGAGAACATGGCATTTCAGTTATTACTTTAGCTCCACACAGCAGCCACAAAGTCCAACCATTAGACAGGAGTTTTTTTGGTCCTCTTAAGGCCAAGTATACGATCGAATGTGACCGATGGATGACGCAACATCCTGGGAGGGCTATCACACAATATCAAGTAGCTGCTCTTTTTAATAAAGCCTACAAACAAGTTGCTACAGTCAGAAATGCTGCCTCAGGATTTTCAGTGACTGGAATTTATCCATTTAACGACGGCATTTTTCAAGAGCATGACTTTCTCCAAGCTACTGTAACTGACGATATAAATATTATCCCACCAGTCCACGGAGATGAAAATGAACCAAAAAATGATCAGACAGACAATATAAATACTGACCCGCCAATCCAAAGAAATGAAAATGAGCAAGAAAACAATCAGACATCAGACAGTACAAAAATTGACCCGCCAAACCAAAGAAATGAAAATGAGCCAGAAAACAATCAGACATCAGATAATATAAAGATTAACCCGCCAAATCAAAGAGTTGAAGCTGAACCAAAAACTAATGATTAGGTTTTTAAAACACCACAAGTTTTGAAGAGAGAGAAAACTGAACATATTGCACTTATTGTTATCAGTCCACTACCAAAAAGAACTGACACAGAGAAAAGAAAAAGAAAAGCCCTAAAATCGGAATTAATAACTTCAAGTCCATTTAAAGACGATATGGAAAACAAACAAAACGAAGAATTAGCTAAATTAAGCAAAAGGAAGAAAATAACAGTCCCATTAAGATCTTTATCCCCTCTACCTGGACCGTCGGTTGTTTCTCTTACTTCAAAAACTAAAAAATTGCTAAATAAGAAAAAAAAATTATTTTTGTCCATTATGCAACGGAAAATATGTAGAGCCACCTGCTGAAGAATGGATTCAGTGTTTCAAATGCGAAGAATGGTGGCATGAAGAATGCACCTCTTATGAAACAGGGGTATTTTTATGCGATTTATGCAACTAGATATATGCGTACACTTAGCATGAAGGCCGCGAACAGTTACCCCAATGGTAGGACAAGTGTGCGCATAATAACTTGTTTTAGTTTTTTATTAATAAGACTGAGAATCCCAAAGTTTATGTTTTTTATTTTTCATATGTTGATTTGTAATGTACCAATGTAATAAATACTTGTTTCTGTACTTCCTAAATATAATAATTTTCTTCTTAACATACTTTAAACGTGAAATGAGGTTAAAGCTTTATTTGGGAATTCATTAGCCAGACCACTAATCGTCAATCTCCTGTAACGTTCCTATTTGCCATAGACCTGTTGCATATAAAATGTATAGTTATTTAACTTTTTACTTTTGTAGGAGCTAAAAAATGACTTATAACATTTTTTTTAACTTATTAGAGTAATTTTTCCAAGGTAAATTCATACAGTTTAGGATTGACAGCAAAAAAGAGAGTTCAACTAGTTCCACTCAATGTTTAACCAGCCATGTCCTATTGATCCCGTTGTGACTCGGATGGTCGCGAGGCGCTTTGGATGGTTTCGTTAGGAACTTTTTTCTTTTTTATTTTGTTTCTGGCGTTTTGTGGATTTGGGGTTTCATCGCTCTGTGACATCGAGCTGGAACAACAGGTAAAGGCGAAAAGCCACCTTTTCTGAAAAAGCTTTTGAAGGTGTGCAGACGGTTCTTTTTGCGAAGGAATTTATCGAAAATAAATCTATATGGGTCATCTCGAGTGGAGAGGTAAATACAAAAGAAAAAATAATACCCACAATTAAGGGTTTCCTAGTGCTTTTTATAGATCAGACCTTGTTATTGTTGTTTTTTCGTGAAGACAAGAAAATTAAAGTAGAGGACACAAAGCTGAGCTTTGACCGGCTTCATGGAAGCCATTTTACGGGGTCTTCAAGTGGCTGAGATTTGGGCAATGTTTGGTGCAGTCTTCTTGTTCCTGCGAGTTGAAACTGAAGTTATTTTGCCCTTCAATTTGCTGCCAGGGAAAAGTGTAGAAACCCAATGTCTTTATATGTTGGAGGAGCTCCAAATTAATAAAAAATAACCTGAGAGGACCAGTGGCGATGTCTGCAACCGAATACTTCGATTGGCATAGATGTAATGATTTTAACTTAACAGTGCTTTCGTTTGAAAGAGCAACCGGCTATAGTTTGGTGAGTCCGTTCCTTATATTTTTTATAAAGGATAATGCTGCCTAGGTGTCTGAAGGAAATGAAGGACCTTATATTTTTTTGTTAGTTTATATTGCCACATTCTGCTTTAATTTCTGTAATTATAATAATACATTGATGTTTATCTTATAAAGCAACACTGGATGTAAACCGAATAAAGCTGTAGGAGGGGAGTAAGTAAATTAACACTTAGTGCTCATTTTTTTACATTTTAAAATATTACTTCGAAGTTTGAACTTCATGGTTTTAATCTACAACCACATTTGGTTGACTAGAGTTCAACATTTTACTTTAAATTTTATGATTTGGTATATACCTATCTGAAGGGTTTATTTTTCTTTATGCAAGTGTTAAAGTAACCTGGATTCTCTAACTGCTAAATTTAATAGTTTTTTGTGCTCAGTTCAACATTTTTCTCCCAGCATTATTCTTATTTCTGAAACTTGGCTCAAGTTGTCTATTCCCGATTCACTTATTAACATTCCTGGATTTACAATTTACAGAAGCGACCGCGCAAATAATATTGGTGGAGGGGTCTGCATCTACTTAGCGTCATCCATCACTTCAACTTACTCTGTCACCGCCTTAGATATCAACATTCCTAATATAGATTTAATTTCGTTAAAACTATCATACAAATCTTTCTCAACCACTCTAGTATGTTTATATCGTCCTCCAAAGAAAACTTCTCTAGAAAACGACCAACATCTTTTTGAGGTACTTTCAGACCTATCTATTTCCCATGGCAATCTTGTGGTGGTTGGGGATTTCAACTATCCAGAAATTTCCTGGCCCCTTACTGCAGGTCTTAAAGTATCGCAAAACTCTGTTTCACAGTTTATAAATTTTATTATAGACTCCAATCTTGAACAACTTATGAACGAACCTACCCGCTTTCGGTTAAATCAAGAACCTTCAACTCTAGACCTTATATTAACAAATGATGACCAACTTCTAATTTCTCCATCTGTCCACTCACCTATTGGGAAATCTGACCATGGCGTTATTATATTTAATATGCAATTTAACATAGAAACCCCTAATCCTGATAGGGACGTAACTTATAGTGTCACAAAATTTAATAACGTAAAGATAGTCCTCTCCGAAATTGATTGGAATCACTTTTTTAGAAGTAGTGTATTAGTAGAAGATATGTGGATACTATTTCATACAAAGATATCTGAAATTGTGAAGGCTAACACAAAAAACAAACATGTCCTCAGAACAAATTAAAACCCTTTAACTTTAATAAAACATAAGAAAAATATGTGGAAAAAATTTAAATCAACCAAAAGACATGATGATTTTGTTAACCATCGACGTTTTGCAAACGATTTAATCAATGTTATTGATAACGCAAGAAGAGAATACGAAGAATATATCGCTAGTAGCGATAACCCTAAGAAGCTATTTAAATACATAAGAAGCTATTTAAATACATAAGAAGCTCTCTATCTTTCAAAGTATCAGTACCGTTTCTTAAAAAAACGGATGGAAACTTATGTAATAATGATCAAGAAACAGCTGAAGCTCTGGCCAACCATTTTTCACAAGTGTTTTCCTTAGAACCCACTGGCGACATCCCAGTTAGTCACGATGCCGGAACAGCAACCTCTTTATGTAATGTCCAGTTCTCACCTGCAATTGTTAATGAAAATCTCAAAAAAATTCAATCAAATTCCTCACCTGGAATTGACAATTTATCCGCAATGCTTTTAAAAGAATGCGCTCTTATTTGGCTTTACCCCTATCCATTATTATGACATCTTCCTTTACATCTTACACACTTCCTTCAATGTGAAAAATTGCTTCGGTGACACCTATTTTTTAAAAGGGTGACAAACTCAGTCCATCCAACTATCGTCCAATAAGCCTCGTCCCAATTGCCTGTAAAATAATGGAATCCATCTTAACCAATTATATTCGCGACACCATTTTCGAACTTGTTTATCATTTATCATTGCAGGTCCATACACCAGGCAGCTGAAGATCCTTTTACCAGCAAAAATCAAGTCATACCGTACACCTCACACCTGGCGAGATTTACGATTGTCTCCGCCATTGCAATCTGATCTCACCGACTGGCAAAGAAACCAACCAGTGTTGCCAGAATGAAAAAACAGTTTGTATTATATTATTTACTATAACATAACAAATATAATAAGACAAAAATGTAATACATAACTTCTCTGTTTTTGTATTTATCTTCGGGGATATAAACAACAAAAAAAACTCTAAAAAAAAGTCCTGACACGGGGCGTTTCTTTAGAAAAGGGAAATATTTTAAAAACACCCTGTAACTTGGTTATGAAGGTCGCAAGACCCAAACTATATGGAGTTTTTGTGATCTCCTAGGTGACCTCTATATAGGGATAAAATATTTTCCTTTCTTAATGAAACACCCTATACATTTATCTTTGGGGAGCTAAAACAAGGTCCACACCTTCTAGATTTAATGAATGTTGTATTCGCGTCCTCTGAGCAACTACAATATCGAATTACAATTGTAATACGCTAGCAACACTTAAACCAACTCTGCAGCAGCAAATATATGTTCGATAAAATAACTAAACAAGTTTCAGACAAATTTCACGTACTCCATACCCATTGTCGAATTGGCCGTAAGGGGTGTAGGGTTCCAGCCCACCCTCTCCCCCTACAAGAGGAAAAAAATTATATAAATATAAAATGAAAATGTATTATGTCATCTACCCATAATATTTTTAATAAATAAAATATATTAAATTTCACGTCTATTTGTAACATTCATACTGCTCCTTTTGTTTTCTGTGTTCCAATCATAATATTGCAGTCAGTTTCTGGCATTTAGTATATTTTCTAAAAATTGTAGAGCCCTGTCACGTATACAGGCGGCCATATCGGGCGACGTCGCTCGCACTCGTAGGTCTCAAATACATACACGAGGACTACGAAAATGTCAGCATTGCTCCTGTATAGACAGTGTGTAGAATGTAGTTTATTATCGTAGTGTGTTCCCTCTGTTAGTCAGCATTTTTATAACATGAAGAATAATAGTGAATAAATTGGGAAGTACTACTCCCGATTTAAAACTTACTCGAACAGACAAAAGTTCAAAAGGTTTATAAACAAGATGATTTTTTGTATAATAAAAACAATTGTTTTAACTAATTAGACAAGAAGTAATTTAATAAATGTGACATAGCATCGACAATTCTGAAGAAAAAGTGGTGAAACACAAGTACAGTAGAACGTCCGCTCCTTTTAAAATCATATTGGATCTACAATGAGGTCAGAAGAGATTAGAAAATCTTGCATTTCTATAGATCTTACATTTTTAAAGCTGCTGGATATTAAAATTAATGAATTTGACAAAAGCGAAGGTAAACAAAATTCAGTTTTTTCTTTAGCGTTTTCATGTACTGCTACGTTGCCCCAAGGTTTGGGGTTTTAATGCAGCTCTTCTCACTTGAGATAAGGGGGACCTGCTCAATTAATTTTATTTACCATAATCGGAGAGATAGGGTCGTGGAAAGATAAACAAAAGTATGGTTTAACCTTTTAATACTCCAGCAACTAGTCAGCTGTTTAATCAACAAAGTGGAACACATCCAGCAACTGTATTTATAACACTTATTAAAATAACTTCGTTGTCCGTTTGGTAGGTACCAATCGTTCACAAGGTAAGTACGAAGCGCATAAAAGCATAAAATAATACCTAAAATATACCTAAATCTTATTATACTACTTTATACAATAAACTTACGTTATTTATCTATATATATTTTATTTTAGGCTCTACGAGAACCTAAATAAGCTATGCCAAAGCAGCCAACGAAAGTAAGGGCAGATAATATCCAATACCCACTTAGATTTTCTAAACTAAAACTATTCGATAGTTAGAATGTGAAATAGCTAAATACAAATTCAACTTTTAAGGTTAAACAATACCGTTTTTAATGTAATGAGGTAATAATACTAAAAGATTTATTTACAAGGTGATACTATACTATGACAGTGATGTTATTAATTATATATACAGAAAGGTGATGCAAGGTAATGTTATTAGCAATAATATATATAGATACAAGGAAGCGAAGTGTAACGATCGGTTACTAAGGGCTGGACCAACAAGCTAAGCGGGAAGCAGTGATCTATAGTACAAGTTACTTCATCGACTGGAACCGCTAAGCGAAGCACTGACGATAGTATGTCCAAACTAAATATTAACTACTAAATACTACAGGAGCGGAATGAGAAGCTTTACAGAGTGAAGGGATACAAACAAGAAGGCCGTAGATGTTAGGTGGCCTTTGGAAGAAAAGTATTATTTTCACAACTAGGTGCTGCCAATAATAACAAATATACTTTAAAGGTAAACTTTCTCTTTTTTTTATTAACTAAATAATCCGAGTAAAATTCGTTAATTTTCAGGTACCACATGGACCAAGGAAAGCTAATTGCAAAAGGACAGAAGAGAAAGGAAGTTATTCAGCCAGAATGACAGTCTAGGGTTGCCAACAAATTACCATACTTTAGAACCAGATGACCTTGGCCTTGAACTTAAATTTGAATAAATGAAAGTAAATGTAGAACTTAGCAAAGAAGAAGTAATTTGGAATTTAAACAATTGCAATTAGATTCATAAAAGGGAAGAGGGAACGTCAAGGTTGACAATTTATGTCAAACTGTTTGTTTATATTCAGATACAGGTCATGGAAAATTAATATACAGAATTTAAACAATCTTGTCTTTTTTTTATCGACAGGTAAATTTAATATTAAATTATTTAACTTTTATATAAATTGCAACGATAAAATACGAACCGTAACAGTACCAACAATTATGTGACTTTGTCATAAAGTACCTAAAGCAAATTATTTTACCCCAATGCTCATAAAGAGACACATCACACCTCAAGACTTGGTGCATCCTTGTCTGGTCCTTTGAAAGAAAGTCTTTAAATACTTTAGAGAGCTTGAAATTTGGTAGCGGTAAGTATAAAGCATACAGTAATAATCACCGCGTATACATATAAGCCATTGTGATGATTATCTGCATTGAACGTTGACAGACAGCTGATGGTCGAGTTACTGAATAAGTAATTCCTAATAAAGGAAAGGCAACTCACCGACATTCTTACTCAATTGATGCTAACGATATGTTATCGAGGAATTTAAAAATAATTACAACGAACGGGGCCCGACTGAGACTCAAGACTGAGGCATCAGGCATGTCTGTCCATCAATGTTCGACTTTAACGAGTCGGGAGCTTGAGATCTTCAGATTACTACCCGAACACATCGAATGCCGATGCTGGACGAATATCAAATCATAGACAGACTAAATTTTAAGCATCACTTCATACCAGGTATTCTTGAAAAATATTCCTGACAAAGTTCCCGCGCACTAATTTTGCGAAGGTTACGCAACCATTTTTGTATTCTGCCCATAATGGGCTTGCCCATCATATTTTTTTTATTTCATTTAATAAAATAATTGATTGAAAAATAGAAAAAATCAAAATTTCACAAAAAAGTAAAAATTTACAAAATAAATAATGTTTTTGACATTTAAACGTCAAACGCAATCTCTTTTATCTACATTGACTACGTTTTGATTTATGTTAAGAGATGCGAGTTCGTTGTTGTGTGAGTAAAATCTTTCTGTCAACTAATGAAAAAATAATCTATTGATACACAGAAAAACAGTGCCAAATAAATTATTTACTACGATTGCCATAGTTATTTTTTAACTATTTCAAAAAATAAATCAATTACCATAAGTAAAAGTGTGTTTCTAAACACGTATTTCTGTCAAAAGTAAACAAGTTTCCTAAAATGAGGTTTTTTATAATAACGCCTATTAAAAAGATAACGTAGGACCCAGTTTGCCTACGAAAAATTAATAATGTTTTTGAAACTACTTTAATAACTACAAAATTACATATTTACCATTAGTTAACTTTTACTTATGGTTAAAAAACATTTACTTACGGCTAGCGACCGCTTCAATGCAGTAACACCGAAACATCAGCGAACTAACTTGTTTATTATTTTTGCATTGTCTTTTCTTCCGTACGGTTATAGCTCACAGGCTATGTAGCGTACAGTGTGTTTGTGATAAGTGTAGGTATAAATCAATGTAAATATTATTTTTATTAAATATTTATTTATGAGTGTATTAAAATTTAATTCAACTTGAAACTTTGACGCATTTTTGAAATTTCATTAATTATTCCCAAATTTAAAACAAAACACTTCAATAACCTGGTATAACCTATCAAAAGTTCTAAGCAACTTCCAGAAGAGAACCTTTAGACGTCGCTCAGACGGCAGCTAGGGGGTGGATAGCTATTAAAAATTCCGGAAATAGTAGAAAAACGAAAGGCGCCAACTGGGTCTATAAAGTGGCCAAAATATGTTTCTATTTCCCCACAAACCCAGTAAATGAGGAAAGAAATAAAAGACAAACCTCAACTTATGTTCCTTTATAAAAAATTTAGCAATTTTCCCAATAATTAACAATTTTAATTTAAACAATTATATTTAAGAAACAAATCTGTTGTTTGCCAAAATAAAATCAACAAACTTAAAAGTTACAGTTCAAAAACTAACTCAAAACTGTTCAACAAACCTCATAAATAATTTACCTTTTGGCTTTTGATAAATTCATGAATAAACTAACAGCTAGATACGGAAAAAATTAAAAATATTTATATGTCATATGCATGAACCCAAAAAGAAAATA
Source organism: Psylliodes chrysocephalus (assembly GCA_927349885.1). Lineage (NCBI taxonomy): Eukaryota > Metazoa > Arthropoda > Insecta > Coleoptera > Chrysomelidae > Psylliodes > Psylliodes chrysocephalus. Next base: position 32,485,621 of record OV651815.1, on the reverse strand, counting down.
AATTCATCAACAGGTGGCACGGTCGGTCGTTAGCTTGGTACTAGGCGAAGGACGTTTGCGAAGGATGGTATGTAACTATAGTAAAATCTTAATTTCTACCTTTTACAATTATGAAATTAAAAATATAAATAATCGTGTGCATATTCGCACCTAAATCTAAACATCTACGTTTAATGTTTAAACACACTAAACCTTTAACGCCCTCCAAATTGAAAGTAGTTACCTGCTTAAGTTATAGTTAAGACCAAACTATAAGAATAATATTAAACCATAAAATTTTATAAAACAAAATAAATCAAAGAAAATGTAATAACACATAAAATGACTTGAGACACAGAGGTTATTTACTGAAATCCCAGACTGTAAGAGGTTATTTACTTAATCTCTGCCCCATATGGGTCTTACAAGATTGCTTAACTTTCAGTTAAGACTTATGTTTTTTATAAAGAAAAAATCTTTAAACTAAAATGTTAAACGTAGCCCTTAGGTCCCGAGGTATTTAAGGTCAATACCCAGGCTTAAATAACAAAATTTTGAAATGATTGATTATACTTGGCTACTACTTAGATCATTAAGTATTAAATTAATTAAATTATAAAGTTATATTTAGTAACACAATAGTTATTAATAGAAAGACCCAGTAGAATATTCTGTGCACAAAAGTATAAATAAAGTTGAGAATACCTTAAGAACATTCCTTTAGAAAGTGAATGTTTAATTAAATAAATTAGCAGGCACAGTTCACAAATGAAATCTTCATTATAATATAAAAAACCTGATAGTAGGGTGTCTCCGTTAACAGCAAGATGGTCTTCCTATCTAGATGAAGAACCATCCATGTAAAACCAGCTATTAGTAAGCCAGGTAGTTCGTAAACCAATGTTGTTGTCGACCGATGTACTGTGTCCCAAAGATTGAACTGAAATGTCTTCGGATGAAAACCGTTGATCTCCGGAGTGAAAAACCCTCCGGGCAAACCCTTAAAATATTACAAAATGTGTCAATATAAATTGACTCAAGTTTCCCAAACTATACAATTAATTACCTCAAAATGTACATAAGCCAAAAACTATTAAGTACGTAGGATGAATTAAAAAATACATTGTCCCAACAAGAGTCATAAACATTGTTATGAACTCAAATAATTAAAATTCTGGTACACCAAGCCATAACATAAAAGAAATTGACAATCAAAAGGTGTACAATATTACCAAATATATACAAAACCTACATTTTTCGTAAAGCAACCACATTTGAAGAATCCTCTTCAATATTATACATTCAAATGCCGATGGATGTCCCTATATGAAACAACAATGAACTAATATCTTAAAATCTATTAAATTTAGTCATACTCAGAATTTTTATGTCTATAAATCCCTTTAAAAGGTGTGGAATAGGTCAATAAAACATGGGAATTCAACTAAACACTACACTTCCCCAAAAATATCTTAATCCCGCTCTTCCACAATTAATACTGGAGTAAAATCCAAAAACCCCTTTAATAGGATAACTCGATAGTTATAGAAAATATAGACTTCACACCTTGACTATACTTAGAATTGTCTGCCTTCTTCACCTATCAACCAGCACCTCATCAAAAATAATGGCACGATGTCTTTACTTTACTTCCGCCTTGGAAAATGATAAGCCGAAGGGGATCAGGAATTCAAACTATATATATACAATATAACTACATTTGAAAATTGCTCCTGACAAAAATCGATACAAAATCGATCGCGAAAAATCTCCTAAGCGCGTACAAACCTACAGTTAAACAAACGCACCTCGTATAGCGAATGCGACTTAAAATCGCTCTCTGATGAGCTACCATTACCTGGAACTCGGAACCAGAAATGGAACGACATACAACACATGACACTGTCAATTATTTGACACTGTCAATTATCGTGTCCCGTCGTTGACTGACATTCACTGCCAACTCGTACTCAAACTCGTACTGTCAAAATTAAAACAATAATATTGAATTAAAATAATTACTTCGAACAAAAAGTAAACAAATTCGATGAAATCGTAAATAATTAATTACTTAAAGGTAAGGTTATAATACATACTATATAAGTAAATTCGCAACGAGACTGTCTATTTTTAGGCGAATCTAACAATCTGTAGCAAGCCAGTTTTGAATAAAACCATACTGCAAATAGGATCATTGTACAATGTATTTTACTATGGATAAAATACCATCCTCCTATCTATTGATGAGATGAATTAAATTCTAATAATGATATCTAAAGGCTAACCATACATTTGTCCAGTTAACGATAAAAATAATGGCTTTAAAAGCTTATCAACAATAAATAACGTTTTACCTTTTTTTTTTTCGTTTATTTAAATAAGGTGAGTCGAATTTTTCCTTAGTTATTTGAGCAGCTAAAAATGCACATTATAGCGGAATACTAAAACATTTGTTGCTATAATGTTTTTTTTTTTAATGAATTTGCTGTTTTTGCCGCTTTGCAGATTCTTTAGGCTCTTTTTTGTTGGTAATAATAATGTTGATGTTGATAATATCTAATAACTACACTTATTACAAACTCAAATAATAAAAAAAAAAACAACGATATTGACTCTTTTACAAGGTTTTGATCCGAACTTACATATGATAAAATTATCGGAAAAAATGAACGCCCATTTTAAATTACCACGAGCCGCCACTGCCTATTAAATAATTTTCAACTCTTTGACTTTATGATTCTTTTAGTGTAAGTACCTATTTTTTAGGCTATTATGTTATTGTGTTAGCCTTGAATATGTTATTATTCTGCTCTTCACACAGTACCTAGTCTGTGAATAGTATTATAGGTTTACTTTGTCCAATGTCACGTTTTTTGTCTGCACGATAAGTCAAAAACGAAAAATGATATCAACTTGAAAATTTCAAGCAATAACCAAGCTCTATAAAGGGACAAAGCCTATTGTTTATGAAAAAATCTGATTAAAAATAGGGGGTTAGGATGGGTTGAAATAAAAAAAAATCCTAAATTAAAAAAGAAAAGCGATATCAACATGAAATGTTTAGTAAAAATGAAACTCTATAAGAAGAAATAAAGCCTATTGATTCTGAAAATGATTGAAAATGGGGGTGTAGAGGGTCTGTTAAGCTGTGAAAATTATAATATAGAATGCATTATATATCAGTCTAGTCCTTATATTATGTATTGTGATGGGACTATTATAAAATACACATTTTAGTTCACTTGTTGTTTGCCAATAGCCAATGCCAATAGCCAATACCAAGAGCATTTAAATAATATTATATTATATAAAATATTATTTTTTCTACGCCCTACCTTTAAAGTACCTTGTATTGCACCGCTTTTTAACGCTTAAAACGGCTGTTTATGGTTAGAGTGAAAAAAAGTAAAAAAGCGTGCAATAAAGTGCCATAGCGTTAACTTTATTTCACGCTTTCCATAAGCTAATACAGTGATTAGTGCAATTCGTCCACACCTTTACCGGAAAAAAATATCAAGTCACCTTTGACAGCACATGAACTGTAACTGATTTGACGTTAACAGATTTAATTATTATAGTATCAATAATTCGAGGTGATTTAATTTAGTAGTTCTTTATATTTTTATTATGATGGATAGTGAAGATTCCGAGTTTGAAATAGGTATGTACACCGGAAGAAATCGTAGAAAAAGCTAATGTGGTCACACTAAATTTGCTGCCCGAGAAATCCAAAGAAAATTATTTAAAAGAATATGACACTGTTATGAAATGGCGGAACCAGAATAATATTCATAGCTTTACAGAGCGGGTGCTATTAGCGTTTTTTGAAGAAAATTCAAGTCTTCTACATTATGGTCCAGCTATTCTAAACTAAAAGCAACCTTAATTATTAATGATAACGTAGACATAAATAAATATGCTAAACTAATAGCATTTTTGAAACGAAAATCGGTTGGGTACAAACCCAAGAAATCCAATACATTTTCAAGGGAGGAGATTAACAAGTTTTTATTGATTGCTCCGCAGACGACAAATATTTAATGTTTAAGGTAAAAGTTTAAAATATTTAATTTGTTTTTACTTACTTTATTTTTTAAAAATTCGTAGGTTACATTAATACTGGGAATAGCTGGAGGTTGTCGACGAGAAGAGTTGCATAAAATGAAAATTGATGACATTGAAAATAAGGGACAATTTCTACTCATCACGATTCCAGATTCAAAAACGCATACAAGTCGGCGTTTTACGGTAATTGGAGAAACCATTAATTTAATACATTTTTATCAAAATTATGCTAATCTGAGACCGAAGAATGCAACCACCAACCATTTCTTTCTATCATATAGAAATGGAAAATGTACGAAACAAGTAGTTGGTATAAACACTTTTTCGAAAATTCCATCGCTAATTGCACAATATTTAAGTTTACCGCATCCATAAGAATATACAAGTCATACGTTTTGACGTACTTCGGCATCGCTTCTAGTTGATTCAGGTGGAGACATTCTTCAATTAAAGCAACATGGAGGATGGAAATCTACTGCTGTAGCCGAATGGTATGTGAACAATTCTCTCAATTCAAAAATGAACTGTGCTTCACGAATTTTACTAGGACCTAACAACAGCAGTTTTTTTAACCAACCTTCAACATCATATGAGAATCAAGCAAAGACAAATTTGACTGTTCCAAATATTCACAATTTAAATGATGCTTTATCCATGAATCAGACGGAAACAAACGTGACTGCATCAAAAATTCATATTAGTCAACCAAATAATTGTGTTTTCAATATCCACATTGCGAAATGAAAGAAACAAAAATACATAATTTACTTGTTATTTTTCTTAATATTATTTGTCCAATTCAATAATCATTATGCATTCGTTATTATAGTTGTAATTTACTAAAGGAATTTAATTAAAATATTCCAAATATCTATTTTTATTTTATTATTTGTGTAGGGCTGTAGAAAAAATATTGTATGCAACATATGCATAAAGTGCCTTTTTTTCACTCATGAAATTGCCGCATTCGTCTGGCGGCTCATGCGGTCAACTTTTCCATTCGTGAAAAAAAGTACCACTTTATGCACTTGTTGCATAAATTACTATTATTTAACATGTGTTACAAATAGTGAAAATGATTAAATTTAGAATAAAAACTGAAAAAATGGTAGGCAAAGTTTCATGTAATAATATTTTTTACACAAAAATCAATGTCAATTTAAAAATAATCTCAAAATATGAAGAAAAGTCAGTTTTCAATAAATTAAAAACAAAACAAATATTACAATAACTAAAATATTCATTCATTCATTAATAGTTGTAGTGCATGAAAACAGTATGATATTGATGATAATAATAACTACACTTGTACCCAGGGTCGCCGAGAGCCAGACCGGGCCCCAGGACAATTCTCCAGATCGGGCCCCGCGACAATTTAAAAAAAAATTAAATAACAAAAGGTCTTCAAGCAAAAATTTCTCCTCCTGTACTTGAATTTTTCTAAAGTCTTCAAGTAAAACTTTCTCCTTCTCTACTAGAATTTTTCTCTAAAAAAAAAGAAAGCTCTTCAACTAAGTACTTCCCCCCTCTTCTCTCGAACTTCTGAAAGTAACAAACACCATCGCTGCCGGGCCCCCTTATACCGCTGCCCGGTCCCCATTTGAGCCCGGGCCCCGGGAATTAGTCGCGGCTCCCCCCCCCCCCTCTAGTCGGCCCTGCTTGTACCAGATTTTGAACCAAACTTACAAATGATAAAATTATTGGAAAAAGTGAACACTCATTTTAAATTACCACAAGCCGCCACTGTTCAGAAACATTTATTTATCGTAGACAAACTGGTGCCTAAGTTAAATTAACTGTTTACTAGGGGTTATTAAAAAACCTTATTTTGGAAAACTTCTTTAGGTACCTACCTGTTTGTGACAGAAATACGTGTTTTGAAACATAGATAGGTACTTTTACTTATGGTAATTGACTTATTTTTTGAAATAGTTAAAAAATAACTATGGCAATAGTATTTTTTCAAGTAGGTAGGTACCTACCTAAATAATTTATTTAGCACTGCTTTTTCGTGTTGTTTTTGTTGTTTTAAATTTTGTTTTTGAACTTTTGGAGACACCCTGTTTATGTACACCTACCTGTCTAAATAATTAACTTACTTTGATTTAAACCAAGATTACTTCTCTAATTGGAAGTAGGTAGGTACCTACCTACCTATGCGTTTTTTTATGAAACTGCTCTAAAGCAATTTTCGTAATGTGTTCGTTAGCTGTCTACTTTATAAAATAAAAAACCAGATAGATATACCTATCTACTATAACTATTAACTTATAGAGTGAACGAAACATTATTATTATTACTCTCTATAATTACTGGTCGCAACTACACGTGTTTCTCATACCGATCGCATCAACAGGTGGCCAGAAAAGTTCTTCCAGAAACGCATTGGTTTCTACTCGTCGCCAAGTGGAACTATAAAACTCGAATCGTCGGGGCGATCGATCGTTTCTGCACCTCCATAATCGCCATATAGATAGATTCCATCGTATAGAAGACTGATAACAAGTCCGTAATGGGTAATGAAATCCCCTTAATAGGTGTATTATGACATACAACTTCTGACTGCGGCCGCAGGATATTCACATTATAGCAGCCATCTTGATTAGCGACGTCACATTCAATGGCACGCCTTCGTCGAGTAAGCCACGCCTCTATCGAATCAGTGGACCATCTTTGTTGCACGTGCTTCCGACAAGGAAGAGAGCGTTTTCTTGGATGTTGCATTGCAGGTTGAAATTGAGTAAGTAAAATCTACTTGTTGATGTTTGCAGGAAGGAGTTTATTATAGTGGGTTCGTTTCGTTACATATCTATTTAGTTTTAAGTGGGAATACCGAATAGGTAGGTGTTTAGGTATTTGTACCATTGTACCTAGACACCTAGATAAAATACATACATCTGATCATCGATAACCTGATTGGAATTAATTTAAATGAAGTTTTAAATTAGATAGCAAAGAGAATAGGTAGGTAATACATTTTTGTAAATAGTTTAAAAGTTCTTAAACCGTCTTCGTTAAATTTTATTAAACAGTTTTTGATTCTGTCTTCTATATTAATGTACCAAGGTACAGTATACTAACTTTTCAATCCTTACTCTAGGAGAACGGTGAAGACACACATTGCTCTTTAATAGAGAGACTGCGGACCCTCAATATCCCATGCTTATCATCAGTGGCGGCTTGTGACCAAAATATTGGGTTTCGCAATGACAGAATATAGATCTCGGTACAGATTTAGGTAAATAACTTTCTTGATTTATAATACCTATACCTTTCTAAAGCCTAATTTATAACCGCCGTTACGTCACTTAAGAACATAACGTAAGAAGTTGAAATAATGAATGTGCGTCTACTTATTTATCAATGTTCGTAACGTAACTTAAGAACTTAACGTACCGTAGAAAATTTGCCAACTTTTAACTTAACAACTTAAGACCTTACGGTCAGCCAATGAGATAATTCTGAGTTCAGCATGTGATAACTGTCATTTCTTCTTTTTATTTTATTTTTATAAATGAATGGACAAATATCATTTGTAAACTATAATTGTCCTGTTTTGTGGACATATATTATCATGAATGTTTTGTGTTTCTGGTATTGGGGATAAAATATTAATGAACTGAAATAAGACACAAAACTAGTTTGCTAGGAAAGATTAAATTCTCACTACTTATTGCTCAAAAACAATTAAAATCTTCGATAAATTGTTCTGTTTTATTAGATATATTTTAATATATTCTTTCTACTCACATAGCAAAATCATAATTTATGGGTTTTGTTTGGAGGTTAGGTACCAGTGGCGGCTTGTGACCAAAATTTTGGGGGTTCACAGTGACAGAATATAGATATCAGTACAGATATATGAAAAAAAAAAACTTTCGGTGTTTTAAAAAGTTTACAACATACCTTTCTAAAACACTGACAGTTTTTACCCACATCTGTATCGAGATTTATATTCTGCTACTGTGAATCCCCAAAATTTTGGTTACGAGCCGCCCCTGTTAGGTTAGGTTAGGTACATACACAATACGCTTGCTCAACTCTTACGTTATGGACATTTATAAATAGACTTTATTTGAATATCTTACGTTAAGTCTTTACGGCGTAAAGTTACGTTACGGTTGTTATAAATTACACTTAAAACACTGAAAGTTTTTTATCTAAATATGTACTCAGATCTATATTCTGTCATTGTGAACCCCCAATACTTTGCTGACGAGCCGCCACTGCTTGCCATCGAAAATACGATGTAAAACCAATTACTCTCTTTATGCTTCTCACGTCCAAATATAATTAAGCGTCTCGTCTTTATTTTGCCTGATGCGTCGGTAAACATACTTAATTGTATATTTTCCTTCTTTTACCAGATGATGGGTAGCTTAGACTTATTTTGAAATATTTCGCTGTCTTAGAATTCAGCTCTAATTCAAAGATATTTAATCTTTACTATCTTTAAATTTTCTAATGAAAAGTAAAGTCATGTAATATCTCATTTGAAGTTTTAATTTTTTTTTTTTTTTCGAAAATTACATATTTGATAATCCTCGTGTGCCGCAATAACCCTAGAAATTTTAGATAATGTTGGAAGATAATTTTTTAATAAGCTTTTTCTTCCAAGAAGTTATGAAAAAATTAATACGTCAAATTGTTTTTAAATCACCTTTGATATTCTTAATTTATTTATTTCAGTAAATACAAGAAGCGTTTCCTTAGTAATAAACAATAATTGTTAATACGAGAGTAATAGTAAGAATGTAACTTATTAGTAAAGGCCCAGAACATGTCTGTATAAGAACAAAGTACCTACCAGCTATAAAAAATTGCCATTTGTGCAGTGTTAAATCCCTCTAACAGTAAAAAATTACTTAAATTTATAAAAGATACGGACGTTTACTCTGTACCAGCCAAAATGTGAATTATCCCTTGTATACTATTGTAAAAAACAGCATTTATAAGGTATTATACCTCCGGTAATGATCCTTTGAGGTTGAAGCGGTAAATAAAAAAAAAGGATTTAACCTACTTTATGAATTTATTTAATGTAATTTCTGTAAAAACATAGAAACCTAAATCTGTTTACACGAACGTAAAAATATAGAAAATATATTTCAAATGAGGTATCACATGACCCTACTTTCCATTAGAAAATTTAAAGCAAGTAACTCACTTTATCTTACGTGTCTCAAGTAAAGTGCATCTCGCTATAACAAAAATATAATCTCTTGAGTTTTACCTCGTTTTTGTTTTGTCGTTTGTATTACCTTTTCTTTGACAGTTTTTCGAAAAAACGCTTAAAAATTTTCAACTTATCTTCAAATGTAACCTTCAGAAAAGCAGAATGGATTAAATATAAGAAATGATTGTTTAAATTTTAAATAAATGAAATGAGAAATATTTTTTCTTATAAATCACTATTTATAAAATACTAATAACACAAGTACCTATCTTGTGTTACCATTTAATATACACAGGGCCGCCGAGAGCCAGGCCGGGCCCCAGGACAACTCTCTAGATCGGGCCCCGTGACAATCTCTTCAAACAAAAACTTTTCAAAAAAAAAAACCACTAAAAACTTCCCTCTCTCGTCTTGTGTCACATTTCTCATACAAAACAAAAAAAACCAGTGCCGGCCCCCCCCTTATACCGCTGCCGGGCCCCCATTTGAGTCCGGGCCCCGGGAATTGGTCCCGGCTACCCCCCCCCCCCCCCTCTAGTCGGCCCTGAATATACATAGAATAGGTGTGTTATAGTTAATTTTTTGACTATTTTAAGTTCCTATAAGTAATTGAAAATTTCAAATAAACAAAAAGAAAATTGTTCGATAGAGTCCGAGAGAGCTCGAGAGAAACAAGAAATTCTCGTCGAGAGATAACTCTCTCTCGTCCCGTTCGAGACGAGACAAGACGAGACGAGAGACGAGAGACGAGAATCTCTCGTCTCGCGGCATCACTATCAGCAAGATAGAATATTATCAAGTGTAAAACAGAGATAGTGGAATTCGACTTTTTTGGGTTAACTTCATATTAAAACCGTAAAGAGAGATTTAACCAAAGAACGCTTTTATTTAAAGTTCACATTAAAGTTTCTTTAAAAGAACTCATAATGGTTTTTCTACAAAAATTTTCAATGTTGGTAGAAATCACGTAATCATTCATAGCTATATCACCATTCGCGACGTTGTCGTACTTACTTAGCGCAAGCTATCTTTCTATGGTCTACTCGTCTACCTACTCTTTCGCACAAAAACTGCAACCGAGTTTTTGGTGGTCTCTCTGTCGAAAAAATATTCAATATCCATTCATAATACTTTTTCAAAATGTGGTTTTAAAAATCATTGCCAAAAAGCGGAAGTATCTCGTTGAAATATTTATAAATTTTATTTTTCAAATCTAATTAAGAAATATTTGAGAAATTTATTTGTCAAAGTAATTTTTTTTTTATCATTATCCTGTATTTTCTTAGTAAGTACATCATTTTTTTAAATATATAATGTTGACACTTTTTTGTATATTTGTATTTATTTCCCGTCATTCCAGTTGGCTACAACACAATAGGTATATTAAGTGATTGACACGTTAGGTAAGTAGCACATACCTATATTTTATTCCTAATCATCCGAAAGTACGGTCAGTGGCGGTTTGCCCGTAAGGGCACTTGGACACGTGCCCTAGTATAATAAACCAAAAAATAATAAAAATAAATTTTATATTTTCTTCAATGCCTATTATTATTTTATCTAATATTCAGCGCAAATCGCGTTGGCACGACACTGGACGACCGGGCGTTGAGCGACGTTCCGAGAGTTCCGAAATTAAGTGGAAGATGGGCACAGTAAATGTGTGCCTCTGTTGTTTTCTCTCTCATTAGATGCGAAAAACAAGGACAAGGACAATATCGCTTAGCAAGAGATGAACCACATACTTTGATTACTATACGGTGCAAGAAAGAGGTCCGATACGCCCAACATAGGGCGCGGCCATTTTGATGCCCTTACCACAGTTTATAGCTAAAGAATCAGTTCGCTCACTCTGCGTTGGCACTTTTGATCTCAATGTTCCAGTTTATACTCTGCGCAACTCGGATAATACAATATATGACAACCGCCTATAATAAAACAGCAGTCTTCTGCGCATCCTGAATTTGTATCCCTGGAGTGGATGTTATTTTGGAACTTTCAACTGGTCCCAGTGAGCTAACTGATTCTTTAGCAATAAACTTTGACTCCAAAAATAATATTCTGTGACACTGACAGAAGCAAGCAAAATACTAAAAATATTGCTCCAGGCAACACGTAATAAGCCATCAAAATGGCGGAGTTTTCAATCTCGCTTTAAAAGGCATTCAGAAAGCTGCGCAGTGCAACCATTCTCCGTATAGTAAGAGAAAATCAAAGTATGTGAGATGAACACATGCGATGGATTATACGTCACAAGCGGGACGCTGTCCTCAGCGTAACGTGCTGTACCCATGGCATAGATTACCTAGACCTAGAATGTACGCAGTGGCATCTTTACCGGCTCCCTCACAAAGGCGATACCGGTTTCGGCTTAAGGTGCGAGTTTGTTGAGCCATGATAATAATAATTTATTTATTGTGATTACGAAAAAACGTTAGTTGGACCATTGGAATAGTTAAGAAATAAAACTACAAAAAAAAATAACTTTTTTTTATAAAGCCGTCAACAATATGATGAAAAAAATCAATATTTATAAATAGGACAAAATTTTAATTTTTCTTTTGGTTTTGTCTGACTTTTTCGAGGATTTCAAATCTCTGAATATTTAAGAGTATAAAAAATTCTGAGTCCTATAAATAATTTAATGGTTTACATTTTCGCAAATTGTTGGCAAGGATGACCAAATTCTATTTTGCTCATCTCAGAAAGGTATGCGTTGGAAATTCCAGGCTTAGTTGACAAACTATCAAATAAATATATTTTCTTATTTGAAAATATAAAAGAAACATTTTTCGCTGGGAGATTTTAAATTGCCAAACACCTTTTCTTCAGAGTCGTATGCTTTAGAATGCGCTAACAAGTTAGAATTGTTAAGTAAATTGCATTCTTTTGAGAAATTTACGCAAATTTCGCAAGAGTGGATATGTAATGATTTTTTGATTAAATAGCCACATACATAGTTAAATGCATTTTGAGTGGTCACATTAGCTCCCTGTAGTCACATTCAGAAATCGTTTTTCATTAAGCGGAGAACTGGTTTTCCTAAGGGAAAAACGAATCCCGGGATCCTTTTCCAGTGTGTGCCCCACTGCCGCTAGTGCTCACGAGCCGCCACTGTGTACAATATACATTGCCTTACAAATACAAATACCGAGTAAATATGGTGGAAATATAATGAATAAATCGTGTGCTACTGAAACAAGTGATTACAAGTTCGAGTCCCAGCACACCTAATCTTTTTTTTGTTTTTCTTATTTGTTTATTCATTATATATTTATTGTTATCCTAATAATGATCATATTTTCAGTGGGGAGAAAAGTCAAATTTTTGGAATATGCCTCTTTTACTACGTACGTACTTATATACAAATCTTACGCTTACTGTATACCGTAGCGGAAGATGGAAAAGGTGGCACCCTTAGAAAATTAAAGAAATTTTTAAATAAAATTGTTGGAATCTACCATATTTTCTACATACATGTCCAACATTTCTTTTCTTTTCGGCAATTTTTTGACTGGATAGAGAAAAGGGTTACGTTCGACTTTAGGGACACAGTGTTTGACCAGTTTAACTTTATTTTTTTGATTTAAATGATATTATGTATGATTTTAACTCACCTTAGGTTTGGAAATACGAAAAAAAAAGTATAAATCAATTATATAGGTATTTTAATTAAATACTTTTTGAAAATAAGAAAACGAGTCTTTCATTAAATTTAACCTAAAACTTGAAAATTTTAATATTTGACATTTCTTTTCTGGATAATGAGCGGGGTTGCCAAGATTAATTTATTCCTTGGTACTATTTCGACCCGCAATATTCCAAAAACTAAGTAGTCTAGGTATTAACAGTATGATCGGTTAGCGGAGAATTTAGAGTGAACTTTTATGTTGATTGAGTCAAATAAAATGATTTTGTAACATTGTATTTCTAGAAATTACTCAAAAATGTCATGTGAAATGTCAGTAAGTTATAAAAACTTACAAAGGATTGCTGTTTAATTTTATAAACAATTGTATAAGCTGATATGAACAGATATTATTCTTTGATCTGTGTTGGGGGCCAGGGAGCGATGTTTGATACAGATTCTGGTATTTTATCAAAAAATTCTATTATTTTTATTTAAATAAACAAATCATAAAAGTATAATTATTTACGAGTTTACAAATTAATTATATTATCTTCTTACATATTAAAATACTTGGCAACCCTGTACACATAAGTCAAAATATTTGATTAAAAATGTGCAATTTTTGAGATTTTAGTATTAAATTTCTCGCTTAATCATGGATATTCTCCAAATTTTTTTTTATGTTCATCTAAATAACACCGAAAAAATAAGGGGTGATTCTGTGATGAAAATTAATGTGAGTGTTTGGTATAAAATTTTTTGAAAAAACCCTCCCCGGAAAAGTTACACCCCTTCGAAAATTAAAAAAAAAAATGGTTTTTCTTTTTTATTTTCCCTGTATATCAAGCTAAAGACACGAAACTTGGTAAACATTATCTGTCAATAAAAGTACACTTTTTGAAATTTTTTCAACCCTGAAGTATGCTTAGAAGGGGTTGAAATAATCAACCCCTAAGATATTTTTTCTTACAACTTTTTTTTAGATAAAAATTTTTTCTTTAAAAAAGTATGACTGAAAAGCCCAATTCATTGACTAACTTTTTTATCTCTACAAGTTTTTTTCGAAAACTTAAGCATTTATGAGAAAAAAATAAATAAGCTCATGTAAAATAGCATTTTATTAAACAACAGCCAACCAAATTATGATTCTTAAGACTTCTACAACTAAAAACAAAAGTGAACAAACAATGAACAAAAACCTGTCGAATATCGACAATACAATTATAATAAATGTTGAAAATGACCGCCTTCAACTTCAATACAAGCATCTACCCTTTTCCTCATAGAATTAATTGCGTATACGATGAAATATTCCTGGAGAATTTCTTATAGTTTCACACCCTGCTACAATGCGGTTTCGCAGATCATCGATATTTTCAACTGGGTTTGTGTATATCAAAGATTTCAGATATCCCCATATGCAAAAATCCAAAGGATTAAGGTCAGGGGAGCGGACTGGCCAGTTTACAGGTCCTCCTCGACCTATCCATTGATTGGCATACACCTCATCCAGGTGAGTTCTTGCACGTATACTAAAATGAGCTGGTGCACCATCGTGCATAAACCATAAATGTTGCCTAATTTGAATGGGAACCTCTTCAAGAAGAACAGGTAATTCTTCAAGGAGATGACAATATGCTTCACCATTTAATCGTAGCGGAAGAAAATGGGGACCAATTAAATGATTATCAATAATTCCGAGCCACACGTTTAATGAAAATTGATACTGATGATTTCCTTCAAAAAAGCCATGAGAATTTTCGTCAGCCCAAAGATGATTGTTGTGAAAATTTCTAATACAGTCTCTTGAGAAACTCGCCTCGTCAGTAAATAAATTATTACCTAAGAACTGTGATGCTTGGCCAATCATATTAATAAGCCACTGACAAAAAATCACACGGGGTAAAAAATCTCGAATCATTAACGCCTGCACCCGTTGAAGATGATAGGGATACAACATTTGTTCTTTTAAAATTCTAAAAACAACGGAATGGCTTACATGTAGGACACGAGCTATTCTCCTGGTACTAGTTTCTGGGAATTCTTCAATTGAATTAAGTACGGCTTCTTCTACAGCTGCAGTTCTAACTTCTCTAGTACGACCAGAATCATAACTTCTTTTTTAAAAATTACCACGTTCCCGCAAGCGTTGGTGAATACTTGTGAACGTAGTATGATGGGGTAGTCTATGCTGTGGGTACTGTTCAGCATAAAGTCTTTGCGCTTCCAATGAATTACCGTTAGCACGACCGTATGTAAAATGCATATCTGCCATTTCCAAATTCGAATATGCATTCATATTTTCAATCAACTAATATTTCCTACAATACACAATCATAAAACTTGTGAAACAATAAGATGGGTAACAGAAAATGACACTACACAATCCTGGTATCAGTATTAATGTTTTTATGCAAAGCACAGGCCACTAGACTTGACGTAAAATACACTCGCGTTAGCTCATCTTTTTGAAAATGCATTGCATTAGATTTTTTTTCTCGTAAATGCTCAAGTTTTAGAAAAAACTTGTAGAGTTAAAAAAGTTAGTCAATGAATTGGGCTTTTCAGTCATACTTTTTTAAAGAAAAAATGTTCATCTAAAAAAAAGTTGTAAGAAAAAATATCCGAGGGGTTGATTATTTCAACCCCTTCTAAGCATACTTCAGGATTGAAAAAATTTCAAAAAGTGTACTTTTATTAACAGATAACGTTTAACAAGTTTCGTGTCTTTAGCTTGATATACAGAGAAAATAAAAAAGAAAACCCATTATTTTTTTTAATTTTCGAAGAGGTGTAACTTTTCCGGGGAGGGTTTTTTCAAAAAATTTTATACCAAACAATCACATTAATTTTCATCACAGAATCACCCCTTTAATTTTTTCGGTGTTATTTAGATACTTCTCTACTTCTCTACTTTCTAATAGTACAAAACATATTTTGAAATACATGTGTCTTTTAAGTCGAATGTAATGGAGAAAAGTATAGCTTCTAACTAATTTTGAATATTTAATAATTTAATATTAATACTAAAAAATACCAAAAACTTAAAAATAAAAAATCATACACCTACCTAATAAAAAAATTCAAAGAATAGGTATCTAAACTAAATTGTCAAACTTGTGGGGCCTAGTGGCAACTAATTTACCTGATAAAACAAAATATAAATATTATTGTGATAATATTTAAAATAATTATAACGAAAAAACGAAATAAACAAAAAAGATGTATAGGATATCGAGACTTGAATGCACAATTACCGGCATCAATAGCCAAAGACTTATCCATTACACCGCACGTTCACTCAATATTTGTGTTTTTACTTTCCTATTTGTATACAGAAAAGGAAAGTATAGGAATCATGATTTTTTTCGACCTCGAGTTTTCGCGATGATGTCTGTGTGTGTCCGTGTGTGTGCCTGTATCCACGATAGGTAACTCACGACACGAACGGATACAAAGAAAAACATCAAATTTTAAACTTAAGCTTTATTTTGGCCTGCCGTGAAACGATTAGATTTTGGGCAGAGTCGGAACATCTGGGGGGCACTTTATAGGAGGTCATTTTTATATTTTATGAAATATATCTGTTATTTACGTTTGGAGAAGAACATTTTTCAAATAAAAGTTGCTTCTAATATTTTTCTCTATAATTTTTGTTCCAAAAATGGTCCGTATTCTAAAAATTTGACACAATGTAAAAAAATTAAATTTTTATGAAAATTGTTTAAATAAATAGTTGTTTGTAATATAATTCTTTATAATTCTTGTTCCATAAATAATTTCTCTAAACTGGACTGTATTCGAGATATTTAAGAAAATGTGTAAATTTCAAATTTTGAAAAAAACTCAAAAACTGATAAAAAGAAAAATACCAAAATTTTAACTTAACTTTTATTCTGGCCTGCAGTGAACTGAATAGATTTTTGGCATAGTCGGAATATCTGGGGGGGACTTTATAAGGGGTCGTTTCTATATTTTATGGAATATATCTGTTATTTACGTTTGGAGAAGAAAATTCTTTAAAGTTACTTCTAAATGCTTGGAATAACTAGATAGGAAAGTCATGTGTTGGATACATCAAATTTTTTGAGACGGTATATGTGATATAGTTTATTCAATTATTTGTCAACGAACTATTTATACTGAAAAACACTTATTTATGGGTGATATTTTTAATACTAACGAGCTTTGTTTTTGTTGTTATATATAAAATGGTGATCTTAATTATTCGGAATACATAGTTCATTAATCATCCAACATTTAAATGTTTCCAAATATACTTAAATATTAAAAAATAATAAAATATTTATTTTCTAATAACTATTAACAAAGCAAAATATTTTAACCCTTTCAATACGACTTTTTTTTAGAAAAAATATTTTTAGTTTACTATTGGGACAAATATGTCCCAAAGGTGTAAAGTGTTTTAAATTACGACTTTAATATTTTATTGTTTTTAAGTAATAAGTAATTTTAACTGCTTTAAAACCCAATAAATAAAACGTTTTTTTATTATTTTCACTCTTTATTCAAATAAAATACAAAAATATTCTCAGTGGGACACATATGTCCCAATGGTATATTAAACTAGGACCAGTACGTCCCCTTAGAAATAAAAATGATGTGCAACTTAAATAAAACCTTCAGAAAAAAAATAATATAACATTATTTACCTGTGAAATGCCTGGAAACAGTCATTGCATATTGGAAGATTACATCCTGAACACATAGTTTTCGTTCTTTTTTCAACTTTTCATGATGTACATGAATGGCACCTGCGTCTAGATTTTCCTTGATAAGGCAAATGATCTCCTACATTCACCAGATTTCTTGAGGAAGTTGAAGGTCTACCTGTACAACGTTTTCTGTATTTATTAGGCCCTCAGCCAGATTAACCAAAAACGCAATAAATTGAACGTCACGTTTGTGAGATTCTTTAAATAATATCCAAGCATTTATGGCTTGTAAAATGTTTTTCTCCACCATTTTTGAGATTTTCGATCGATATCATATAACCCAGATAGTTGATCTGAAAGATCCACGCCACTAATAAACTTATTGTATGCCTTTATTGCTTCAGGACAGGGAATGTCAGTTCTGGTTCCGTCTTTTTGACGCCTCACTACAGAGGCAAATGACAAATTTGTTATTAGTGGGACAGTGGTAAAAAATCTATCAAAAGAACAACATAACATTTGCGTCCCTCATGGAACTACCTAATTTGTTCACGACTCTTTCACCTAAAGTACCGTTTTCCTTTTCATCTTCCTTTCCACTATATATGTTTATATCATAAACTTAACCAGAATCTGAGTCACATCTTTCCTAAATTTTTATGCTTTTTTTGATGAGTTTTAGAGGGAGGTATTGTTTAAGTGCTGAGCGACCTTTAAATTTTATCATAGGCTCATCTATACTTTGAAAAGTATTATCAGATCGAGCTTTTATAAATGTATGTTTGAGGCATGATACTACTTTGGAGATGTAGTATAGTTTTCCTGAATTTTCTGATCGAGCAGAGTAATTACGAGTATAGTACATCTTAGATGTCAAAAGGAAGAAACGATCTCTGGAAATTGCAGATTTTATTGCTTCATTTCCGAGCGACTTATTCGACGACCAGTAATTTGATAAAGACGGTACCTTGTTATAAGCCATGACAAAATAACAGCCAGTTACCAACATCATTTCGTGGTAATCTGTTTATAGGTATAAACTGCTTTTTGTTTATTTTTTTGTAGAATTTCTAGCCTTTGGTTGGTGCACTGGGCGATGAACATAAATAAACTTTTTGGAAATATTTTTAAAAAGCATTCAAGTTCAGAAGATTTATGAGTGATATCCGAGTGTAAAATCGTTGGGGATTTCTTGACTGGTACAGCTTTTGAGGGAAAAACGAAGATCCATCAGTGGTCCAGTGAATATTTGAATACTTACTAGTTTCAGCTTATATCTCATGACCTAGTTCTACTTCGGGTTGTGGTTACACATCGATCTCTGGTACTACCTCCGATTCTAGGTTTATAATATTAGGAATTTCGACTTCAGCAAATTTTTCAATGCTGGAGGTACTGGGTAACTCACTGTTATGTAGTGGAGAATTCTTTTTGCGTTTTCGTGCAGGTACTTCCAAATCACTTTCGGAAGATGAATTTTCTGGTTCATATTCAGACCCAGAGTATTGATAAGGCTCTTCAAAATCTGAGTCGTCCTTATATTCGTTTACGTGCAAAGCTATGTCTTCAAGCTCTTTAGAGGTTAGAGCTCTTTTTCTGAAAATAATAACAAAAACATCAATATCAACCCACGCAATAATTGAGATAACATATTACGGCGGGACATATATGTCCCACATAGGACGGGTAGTAAAATTTGACGAAAATACAACTCTTCAGCAGAAAAAAATCTTGCACTCTTATAAACTTACCTTGACATAGTGTTAAATTGCAATAAACCACAACTTTAATTAGAAAAAAGGCAAATTAAGAGGAGCACCACAATTGTATGTTTACAAATTGGCAAATATTTATACTAAATAACCTAAAATAGTGAACTATTGTATACAAAACTATGAAGACAAAGCATAAATAACGACTGGGACAACTAATAATGAATAAAGAGCAAAGGAAGCACCCACTAGTATTTGTAAAACTTTAAGTGGGACATATATGTCCCTACAGTTTTATGAATTCATTTTTTTAATCATGAAAAACGTAATCTAAAAATTCACTGGGACATATATTGACCGTTAGTGTCGAAAGGGTTAATTCAACAAATAAATGGTACCTACAGTCTGATAATAGTAACAAATCATAAATTAGTGTTCATCATATATATTTGTTTTTAATTTCAGTTAATTTACTATTAAGAAATCTATATTTATTGCTACTGATTATATCTTGAACAGCATTCAGTTTCATTTTAGGCCTTTGTTGACGAGGAAGGAATGCGGCTTCGTGTCGTTATGAAAGAGATTGATTGCTGTGTACTGTGAAATTATTAGTGGTGTAGTGATGTGATTACCATTCTTTTAGAATATTCTAAAATAAATACAATATAGTTACTACCTATAAATTATAAATAAAAGAAATTTTTTAATAAAAATTAGCTATGGTAACTGAATAAATGTTCATACCTACCTATCTAATTTACTTTCTTTTGACCATCACCGACACGATGAATAGCGGCAGACAAAAAAGAAGCAGCTCGCTTCTTTCGATAACATCATGGCTATGCTGATACCTCGAAACAAATCATTTTCTTATCGACTCGCGTTGAAAAGGATTAAAATCGCGTATCAGAGAATCAGAAGAGTCCAACCAGTCACCGGTTTCGTTATGTATCCTATCACATCGCAATCGTTACTTATATCTTCTTTTAATAATAATGATCTTCGCCTGAAACTATGACAAGTCATTTTTCTCAATTGACAGGCGTAGTTATGTCAACTTATTATCTGTTTGTAATCGCCCTGTGGTTGTTTTTAATGAGATGTCTTAAAATGTGTTACGAGGATAAGTAGAAAAATTGTTATGAATTTAATAAACGGAACATGTGTTTTAGGAGTGTATATCAAAATTTTTAGATTATGTCACCCGACTACTGGGCCTTCCTCGCCTTCATATGAGGACTAGAGAGAAGGAGGTAAATCGTCATTGGTCAAATTTCCGTCTTTTTTTAGATTAAAGAGACCGGAGATGTAACATTGCGCATGTTTTCTATTCCAACCTTAAGTAACCCATCTATTAAAAATCATTGTTTACACGATGCCACCCGAATTGCTCCGATATTTCTATTCTACACTCATCTCCGTGTGAGTGAATCATCATTGACCGCCGTTTTTTGAATTATTTGTTGGCGTTATTAGCAATTTTAAGTGTTTTAGTTATTAAATTTCAAGTTGAAAATGCCACTATGTATCATGAAAAATTATATACTCGTATATATAAGTGCCAATGTTATGAAAAATAGGAAATATATTTTGACATAAAGCCGCTATGATCCTTTGGGCTGAAATCTTCAGATCCGCATTAAGGGGTTTCCATAATCATTTAGCATCAAATATTTCTGAAAACAAATTTGCAAAATTGTAAACATTTAATTTAAATAAGAAGAAAATAGGTATTGTTGCTAATGAAATATTTTGTTTATAAAAAGTAGTTTTATAAGAATTGTTCTTTTTGCTAGCAACATTTTATTTTTATAAGGTATAAGAATATTAGATAAAATACAGGATGACCTACTTAAAATTTCAAAGTTCATCTTATTTGCGGTCAAATCGGAAGTGACATCTGAATCTTAAGTCTTACAATAACACAGTAAAACGCACAATATGATCTGGTATAAGCAAAAAATACTAAAGTTACGGGAGTTAGTCACATTGTTAATAAAATGTTACATTATAAACCCCTAAACAACTCGAAAAAAAAAATTGTTTTCTAAAAAATCTAAATTCTTGCAATATTTATTAGTCGTTATACAATCGAATGCGGTTTTAAAAATAACGGGATCAAAAAATCTAAATCTCTTAATTTTGGAGATAAATGCTCGGATAGAAGCAAGTGACCGATAGGGATTACAAAAATAATCGACTGTTCTGTTATTCTTTTTATGAAAATCGATTTATCCGTTATAATTAATCGATTATTTTCGATTAATCGAATATAATGGTATAATCGATTTTAAAGAAAATATAAAAAGAGAATAGATTTATTGAAAATATTCGATTGATTAAAAATGATAAAAAATAATCGGTTTATATTTAGAAAAATCGATTTATCGTTTATTCGGCTTTTTTAATTAATCGATTATTTTCGATTGATTATTTTCGATTGTTCAAAGATATTCGAACAATTTATTTTGAAGGAAATGAGAAAAATAGATTAGGTATATGAAAACAATCGATTGATAGAATATAATCGATATTTCATTTATTTTTTTAGAATTTTCGATTTATCGGTTAATCAGCTTTTTAATTAATCGATTATTTTCGATATATCGATTATTTCCGATCCTTTTAGATTATTTTCGATTATTTTCGATTATTTTCGATTATTTTGGAGTATTTTAGTTTATTTTGGATTATTTTGGATTATTTTGGATTATTTTGGATTATTTTGGAATATTTTGGATTATTTTCGTTTATTTTCGATTATTTTCGATTATTTTCGAATATTTTCGATTATTTTATTTTCGATTATTTTCGATTATTTTCGATTATTTTCGATTATTTTCGATTATTTTCGATTATTTTCGATTATTTTTGATTATTTTCAAATATTTTCAATTATTTTCGATTATTTTCGATTATTTTCGATTATTTTCGATTATTTTCGATTATTTTCGATTATTTTCGATTATTTTCGATTATTTTCGATTATTTTCGATTATTTTCGATTATTTTCGATTATTTTCGATTATTTTCGATTATTTTCGATTATTTTCGATTATTTTCGATTATTTTCGATTATTTTCGATTATTTTCGATTATTTTCGATTATTTTCGATTATTTTCGATTATTTTCGATTATTTTCGATTATTTTCGATTATTTTCGATTATTTTCGATTATTTTCGATTATTTTCGATTATTTTCGATTATTTTCGATTATTTTCGATTATTTTCGATTATTTTCGATTATTTTCGATTATTTTCGATTATTTTCGATTATTTTCGATTATTTTCGATTATTTTAAATTATTTTCGTTTATTTTTGATTATTTTCTTTTATTTTTTATTATTTTCGATTATTTTGAATTATTTTCGTTTATTTTTGATTATTTTCGATTATTTTTGATTATTTTCGATTATTTTCGATTATTTTCGATAATTTTCGATAATTTTCGATTATTTTCAATTATTTTCAATTATTTTCGATTATTTTCGATTATTTTCGATTATTTTCGATTATTTTCGATTATTTTCGATTATTTTTAAGTATTTTCAATTATTTTTGATTATTTTTGAATATTTTCGATTATTTTTGATTATTTTCGATTGTTTTCGATTATTTTCGATTATTTTCGTTTATTTTTGATTATTTCAGATTATTTTCGACTATTTTTGTTTATTTCAGTTATTTTCGATTAGTTTTGATTATTTTAGATTATTTTTATTTTCGATTTTTCATACATATTCCAATAAACAATTTTAAAGGAAATATGAAAAAATTAATTATTTAAAAATAATCGATAATTCGGTATTATTTTAGAAAATCGATTTATCGTAGACTCGGCTTCTTAATTAACCGATTATTTTTGATTAAGCGAATATTTTCGAATAATCGATTATTTTTGATTAAGCGATTATTTTCGAATAATCAATTATTTTTGATATTTAAAATAGTCAAAAAATCGATTTTAAAGGAAATATGAAAAAAATAGATTATCTGATAATCGATTATTTAATATATTCGATCATTCGTTTTTTTTTAATCGGTTTATCGGCTAATCGGATTTTTAATTAATCGATTATTTTCGAATAATCGAATATTTTCAATAAATTATTTTCGTTTTTTCAAAGAAAATGGAATAATCGATTTTAAAGAAAATACGATAAGAAAATAGATTTATTGAAAATAATCAATTGATTAAAAATAATCAGAAATAATCGTTTTTTATTTAGAAAAACCGATTTATCGTTTTTCGACTTTTTTATTTATCGATTATTTTCGATTAATTAATTATTTTCGATTTTTCAAAGGTATTCGAATAATTCATATTAAAGGAAATACGAAAAAAATGGAACAGGTATATGAAAATAATCGATTTATCGAATATAATCAGTTATTTTATATAATCGATATTTCAGTTATTTTTTAGGAATTATCGATTTATCGATTTATCGGTTAATGGACTTTTTAATTAATAAATTATTTTCGATTTATTGATTATTTTCTATTTATCAAAGATATTCGAATAAACAATTTTAAAGAAAATACGAAAAAAAAAATAATAGATTATTTGAAAATAATCGATAATTCGGTTATTTATTTATTTTTTTTTTTTGAAAATCGATTTATCGTAGAATCGGCTTAATTATTCGATTATTTTCAATTAAGCAATTATTTTCGAATAATCGAATAATTTTGATATTTCGAAGATAGTCGAATAATCGATTTTAAAGAAAATACGAAAGAAAAAAGATTATTTGATATTAATTTACAGGTCGAAAATAATCGATTATTTAAAATAATGGACAATTTAACAATTTAAAAAAAAATTAACTTAAGGTCAATTGGATTTTTAATCGAAAATCTGTTAATGTTTTAGTTTGCTCTTTGCACTATACATAATTGAAGACACAAGTGGATAAAGGGCCTATGTTATATTTTTTTTAATGGTATTTTTCTGTGAATGAAGGGGACTTATGTACCTAAAATTCGTTTAAAATGTCTTTCGTGACAATATATCATCAAATATAGAAGTTGCCAGTGGATGAAGGACCCATGTACTAGGGAATAACTGCCAAACATCAAACTTTAAGACGAAATATCTCGTTAAAATTATTTTGCTACATAGGCCATTCATTTATAACACAACTACTTTCAGTGTAGTTTTTTTACAAATAGTAACTAAAGTGATTTATTTTTGTAAGCTAGCTTAATTGTGATCAATGTAAAAATATATACTTTTGTATGTTAATTTATTTGCATTTATTTAATAATGAGACCTGTATGGCTTTGGGAGTTACTCCCCTATCCCATAGAAAACGATTTAAAGTTGACCTGTTGACCTGTTTTATTCCAAACAGTTTATTGATAGATATATGTACTTAGAAAAGTATCACATTTTGAGTTTGGCTATTCTTGTTTAATAGAACCGCCCTTAACGAGTTATTCACATTTGGACTAAGTTAGATTAGAAAATGTACACCAGTCAAAGTGTGAATTAAATGAATAAGGATCAGGGACAGACTAGGGGCCAAAGTTATCCCCGGGCCTTTCAGAAAAAGAGCCCCAAATTGGCCAAATTACAATTATTTGTAAGAATATGTAGAGCAGGTCTGCACAACATACGGCCCGCCATTCTTGTTTTCGTGGCCCTTTGTCCTTATTTATTATGAGATTTTGTATGTTTAATTGTTTAATAAATTTCACCCACTCGATCTTAATTTTTTTTATTTAAATAAAATTGAACAAAAATATATTAAATGATCTCGCACAAAACTTTATTAAATTCTACACTTACCTTATTACATATTGTTAACTATTTTAAAATTCGAAATAATAAATCAAGTATTCAAAACATACCTTTATGTTAAAATCAGTGACAGAATCGTTATATTTTTGTTCTTGTTTGCCTTCCGGACAACAAACTAATGCGCGGAGTAGGTATATAATCCAAGCAGACAAAAAATAGTACATTACAAAATTAATGTCTTTTTAGAATGAGAGTATACGTGATACAATAATTGATTGGTTGACTGTCCTAAATAAAAAACTAAGCTCATGTAGTCGTGCTAATGCAGCTCATACAAGAATGTAAAAACGTTTGGGTCAAGAAAGGGGCAGCAGGAGTCCGTAAATCACGTCGGATTCCGGTCTCCGTCAAAACCGTTGGGTCTGCGTTAAGTCATTACCGCCATCGCCGCCGAGTTGAATCGAACACACGGGCATGTTTTATATCAACAGTTCCGAAAATGATTGATGGCGGCGATTTATCATCCATTGTTTCATGCGCATTTGTGTAGGTACTGCTGGCTTTTAAAATAATTAATCGCTGTATATGTCTTTCGTAATACGGTGCTCGATTGAATTCGTTTTCATCAGAAAATACCTATCCATTATTTTAGGCATTGACGTCTAGAATAGTAGAATACAAAATTATTTTTGTTAATTAGAATCATTTAAAATGCTTTGTAATGCATTTCACGAGGTTCAATCGAAAATTTTAGAATCTAATGAAAATCTTGACGCTGAAACTAAAGCTAAAGAACGCCGTGATTTTCAAGATTCGTATTTTGATTATTTAGTTAACGCAAAGCTGTAACATAAAAAAAAATTATTAAAATTTAACAGTTTTCTCATGTCAATCAAGAACAGATAGATTAGCAAACCTCTTAATATAATAAGTCATTGTGCTATCGAATCACCTTACTGGAAATAACGTTGCTAAGTTAAAATGGTACCTAACCCGGGAAATTGGATTGAATTTAGAGATGCCCTTTTGGCTTTTATAGATATAAATCACTTTCGAATTCTGAAAAATTTTAAAAAATAAAATTGGCTACTAATATTTTTTAAGTAACCCAAGTCACCGATGATAATTATGATGAGGGTGGCAATAATTAATTGACAATGATAAAAGTACGGCTTAGTTAATTTACGACCATATTCCACCAATTTTACCTATACCAAATGCAATTAAAGAATCCTATCTAGAAATAAAATGTACGTTCTATATCAATTCCATTACTAAATATCACTTTAGTGACCACAAAGAACCGCCGCCAGATCCCCAATATAATATCAACCAAAGGGATCTATTTACCCTCCCATCATTAGAATGTATAACATATTCCCTAGAGCAATACAAAATGTACATATCTTTAGTAATCATTCAAGAAAATGTTTACTAAGCACTACAAGATTCTTTTTTGTTAACTTAATATAATCAAGTGGATAACATTTATTTTATATTATTTTACATATTATTTATCTTGTGTTTTTATTGTTTTTTATTGTATTTTTATTGTATTTTTATTGTATTTTTATTGTATTTTTATTGTATTTTTATTGTATTTTTATTGTATTTTTATTGTATTTTTATTGTATTTTTATTGTATTTTTATTGTATTTTTATTGTATTTTTATTGTATTTTTATTGTATTTTTATTGTATTTTTATTGTATTTTTATTGTATTTTTATTGTATTTTTATTGTATTTTTATTGTATTTTTATTGTATTTTTATTGTATTTTTATTGTATTTTTATTGTATTTTTATTGTATTTTTATTGTATTTTTATTGTATTTTTATTGTATTTTTATTGTATTTTTATTGTATTTTTATTGTATTTTTATTGTATTTTTATTGTATTTTTATTGTATTTTTATTGTATTTTTATTGTATTTTTATTGTATTTTTATTGTATTTTTATTGTATTTTTATTGTATTTTTATTGTATTTTTATTGTATTTTTATTGTATTTTTATTGTATTTTTATTGTATTTTTATTGTATTTTTATTGTATTTTTATTGTATTTTTATTGTATTTTTATTGTATTTTTATTGTATTTTTATTGTATTTTTATTGTATTTTTATTGTATTTTTATTGTATTTTTATTGTATTTTTATTGTATTTTTATTGTATTTTTATTGTATTTTTATTGTATTTTTATTGTATTTTTATTGTATTTTTATTGTATTTTTATTGTATTTTTATTGTATTTTTATTGTATTTTTATTGTATTTTTATTGTATTTTTATTGTATTTTTATTGTATTTTTATTGTATTTTTATTGTATTTTTATTGTATTTTATTGTATTTTTATTGTATTTTTATTGTATTTTTATTGTATTTTTATTGTATTTTTATTGTATTTTTATTGTATTTTTATTGTATTTTTATTGTATTTTTATTGTATTTTTATTGTATTTTTATTGTATTTTTATTGTATTTTTATTGTATTTTTATTGTATTTTTATTGTATTTTTATTGTATTTTTATTGTATTTTTATTGTATTTTTATTGTATTTTTATTGTATTTTTATTGTATTTTTATTGTATTTTTATTGTATTTTTATTGCATTTTTATTATATTTTTATTGCATTTTTATTATATTTTTATTGCATTTTTATTGTATTTTTATTGTATTCTTGTAGCAAGTGATGGGGCTATTTCTAGTTCTACTTATAAGATTTCGTTTGGGGATGTTCTATAAGCTCCACATTCGTAATGTTTCATTGGTTATGGTATCTAAATACTTCAATATATGTTTTTTTTTGTTGTCATCTTGACATTTTTTTAAATAAAAATTTTATTGTGCCCCAACATGTCATTTAATTTATATCGTAAAAGAACTGCAGTATATCTTATAAACAATTCTCAAGGATGCAAGATGAGATGTTAACAAAAATTTTAAAAAGTTTTAAGAACGAAAAATAATTAACTATATAAGTTTAAGACAAAATGTGTATTTTATTGCTCTATGGATGGTCTAATATTATTTTTTAGCAATTTCTAAAACAAGAAAACAATCAAAATAATATAATTCACAGTTTTTTAAAATCTAGATTTGGAAACTTCTAGGGCAAAAAATTTAGTTATAAATGTGTTTCATAAGGTCTAAATTGGCTGTTTCTTTTTTGTCAATGCTCAAATGTTACCAATTTAAAATTCAAATAAAGGAAAACTACCGGCAAACAACTACTCCTATGGCTATTAACAAATTAGGCATTGAATTATATTTAAAGGAAAATCCTAGAAAATCATTTATAGGAAAGTGTATTCGGCCCAAAGAGAGATTGTTCTTGAATAAAGGCGGCAATAAGAGAGCAATTTGTTTTTACATCAGCATGTACCTATATGTAGGTCCAGGAAATAAATGTTAACTTAAAGACTATGTAATCGTAACTTTGTATTGAAACATAATAAGCAGGCAGGTACCTACCAATTTGAGTAGAATCCACCTGCCATCTATACTTCAAGAAGTACTAATTGATTTAATAAAGGGTATAATTCATTAAAAAGAAAGAAACTATAAAATATCTCAATAGATTACGGTCGATTAATACGTTATAGCGGTTAATTGATTCGAAAGCAAGGAGGGTAATCATTAAAACCCGCTGGAACAGCCATCATTCGGACATAAACTGATAATTTAAACCCGAGCACAAGCTATTAACATGTCTCCGTTTGAGAACAACTGAATAAAAGTTGATTTAAATTTGCCGAGAATGTTGTAGAATGCCGGCGAAGTTTGCGAGATAACTGACAGATATTTATGATGTCCATATGCAAACTGTTTGAGCTCAGCGGCCAACGGAACAGCGGGATCATAATTAATGCGATAGCGGCGAGTTTTATGAATAGCAGCACTGATTTCCTCGATTTATTACCCAAAGCACTTTCAACCTTCAACGGAGGCTTTGAAGAGAGCCGCATCGCCTGTTGTACTCACCTAATCCAACAGTAAATACTGCAAATAATATTATATAAGACTTGCTAGTACGTACATGTACTGTATATTGATACGATACGAGGTGTTTGTTTATATTTATATTCCACGTTTAATCAATTTCAGAGGATTACGATGAAATGCTGCACGGTATCTGTGTATAAAAATTTTACTATTTTCAACTTTTTTTGGAGCAAGTCCAAGATAAAGTGGGAAATATAATATCGGGAAACCACTAAAACCTAAATCATGGTTTGAAAAAAGTTGGTTCTTATGGTAATACCTACTAATAATTGTTGGCTTAGTGGTTTGTTTGGGTGTGTATTGTTTGTGCCCAAGAGATAAGGGGATGTCTATATAGCTAGCATGGCAAAGTCATAAGCCCGCAGAGCGATTTATAAACAATTTAAAGCAAAAAAAATATTCTTTCGGTTGTAAATAGAAAAAATCTGATGTGTCCAA